>OV656872.1:136558972-136922285 GCA_927399465.1 Sarcophaga caerulescens | reverse complement strand
TTAGCAGCTGATTCTACACTTCTTTATACATATTATGTTATCTGTAAATAACCGCCAATTAATACACAATTCCGTTGCACGTTGTCTACGGCAATCTCTAGCCACAGCTGTGATATTCTCATTAGAACGGTTTCTATTAGACCGTGAGATTATCTCGTATTGTACCATACACTCCTTTGCAAATATCACATGCACAAATCATAGCATCATATAGTATAGGATGATAATTTATGCAACACATCACTTTGTATCCTAGATATAAAGTTAAACATTTTTTTGTTTCCAAATGTGTGAAATGATTAATATATCAACTTAATATGCTTGATTTATGAATTAATTTTTAATATTTCATTTATATATCGTAATTAAAATGTAATTTTTTATTATTTACAAATTACTTTATTTAACGTCTGTTCAAATTTCCACAATAAATACAATTTCAGGTTAAACAATTGGTTAAGAAGCCCATATCATGGCTACGTGTACGTGATGGCCATATATTAACAGTTGATCAAACAACATTTATAGCCGATCAGAGATTTCAATCGATATTTACCACCAATCCGGAAAGATGGTCACTACAAATAAAATATGTACAACTGAAAGATGCTGGCATATATGAATGCCAAGTATCTACCGAGCCAAAGGCGAGTGCCATAGTTTATCTGCATGTGGTGGGTAAGTATGTAAAAAATGTGAAAGTGATTGTAAATTTATTACATTAACTGACATTGTGAACAATATAACAGTAATTAAATGAGAAGAAAAATTACAACATAAAAGCAAATAAAAATGAAAAAATTGAAAAAAAAAATGGAAAAAAGGAAAATATATTTACTTAATTACACTACAATACATGGATAAATCTACAAATTAACATCTGCTGTTAACCGCATGGTTATGGCTTTTTGTAAATTTAATTTTAATTTTTTTTTGTCTCTACTTTACGCCATATTTGTATAATTTTCATCATCATTATTGGATTTAATGGATAGCAGAGCCAAAAACGGAATTAATCGGTGCACCCACAAGGCATGTTAAGGCGGGAAGTCAAGTGAAACTGTTGTGCATAATTAGTCAAGCATTGGAGCCACCATTATTCATTAATTGGTTTTATAATCAGAAACAAATATATTTACATAATCGTAAAGGATGGCATACAGAAATTGAACGCATTGAATTGCCCCCGGAAACAACTACTACCACCACGACAACAACTACAACGACAACGAAAAAAACAACAACAACACGAACAACGACACCATCAACAACAGCGACCACTGGATCAACAACAACAGCTGCCTACCCATCCAATGCCCTATTGCCTACCAGTTCATCAATGTTAAACGGAAGCGAAATTCCTGCAATGCATGTATTTACATCAATGACACCACAACAGTCATTAAATGATGGTAATCTTTTAGAATCGGTGTCAGAATCAACATACAATAACTACTACTACCCCAATTTAAAACAACCTGAAGCCGCATCAATATTAACTACACTAAAAACACAAACAACAGCAACAGCAAAACCAACAACTACAACAGCATCATCATCAGCATCGGCAGTGTCATCAGAGTCAATAGCAGGACTGGAAGCAGCGCGTGGCGTAGCATCATCAATATCAACAACAACCACACAGCCAGTAGCGTTGCCGGGCTCTGAAACAGTAGAGACAACAACACTATCATTTAATGATGATGACAATGATGATAAGAATAACGATAATAATGATGCCAACAACAACGACAACGATGAAGATGATGATGACGATGACTATCATACAAATCCAACAGTTACAATATTTGAAACAGCCGAGGCAATAGCAGCAGCAAGAGGCTACATGATGCTGTCATCATTGATGACAGTTACTGATGTTAAGCAGATTACGGTAATTGATTTTAAATTTTTTCCTCCATTTCGTATTGTTTTTACGAATTTTGTAAATCTTTTTTTGTGTCATAATATCGGTTATGTGTTTACGTAACGTTTATATACATACTATATGAAGCCTGAATTAAACAAGTTCAAATGATACGGCCTATAACGTCTTACACCGTATATAAAAACTATGATAGCGAGTATATTACATACATATGTATATAAAGTTTAAAAATTTTGCAAATCATTTCATATTTTATTAGTTTCAAAATGAATAGTCCGATTACATACATATTAGGGTGGCTCCAGATCACAAAACGCAAATGTAAGAAGGCAACTGATTAATGTTTTTAAGGACGGTATGCGTAGTAGTGAAATGATTAGTTTAATTTCAAAATTTTACTCATCAGTGGCGGAATACTTAATATTTTGAATTTTCTGTGTGCGTTAAATTAAAGAAAAATTGAACCTGCCATCTCCCTTTATGGCATATTTAATCATCACTTAGAGCGGTTAATCTGGGAAACTGGACCCGAACATTTCCATCCGACTGCCGGATTATTGTAGCGTGTTTCAGGTAGAAGTAATGGTCATCTACCGGGCCGCTCAATGGATCCTCGTCAATGGTCTTCTCTGATAATCAAGCCGCCATAAGATCCCTTTCGAGCGTTGTGAATAACTCCAGAATCGTTAGGAAATGTCGCCGCTGTCTCCACCTTCTTTCTGTGCGCTTCAGTGTCTCACTTGTCTGACACTTACCTCGCTCAATTTGGCCATTGCGTTGACGTTTCTTCGGGCTGAAAGAGGAGTCCTGCTGCACCGCTAGACTCACTTGGCCCTTGATGGATAGTAGGCGCACCAACCAGTTACTCGGACTTGATCGTAATATCATCTCAATCACAGTGGCCATGCTCACAGGTCATTGTGTTATGGGAAGACACGCGAAAAGGATGCAGCTCCCATTTAACGACTTCTGCCGTGGGTGCAGATCCACTTTCTTTGTGAATGCCCATCTTTTGCGAGGTGCAGATATATGTATGTTATTTGGCTTTCCAATTCTTGTCAGATTGACGGAGCTGTCATCTATTGATGTCAAGGGCATAGCTTCGTTTATCAAACTTTCGGGCTGGTTTTCCAGCTTAAGGTAGTCGTGCTTTTAATTTGCAGCCCTTACGCTGACCAACTTCTTCTTCACTACTTTGGTAGAACTTGGTCAGCACAGGGACTGTGTTTATCTGTACCGTCACAACGGGCCGCTATGAGTGCTTAAGTGAGCTCTAGCCTAACCTAACCTAGAGCGTTTAATTCGAATAACAATGAATAGTTTTCGGACCACTATTAATCATACTGGTAATATCAGTCCGTGAGATGACCTGTAGTTTCTGTACAGAAAAGAATTGAAGAATTTTATGAATACATAAAAACAAATCACAGTGGGTACAAACACAATGCAAAGGAAAACAAAAGAGAAAGGTAGTTAGAAACGAGTGAATTCCCATGTAAATTGTGTTTGTATGCCCAGATATGCTTGCTGTTGCTGCAAGTATAATTCTTCTGCTGTTGACATAATGTCATACAATTTTTTATGCAATAAAGTCCATGTCATTGATATTTAAACCATATTTTTTCGATTTATTATGATTTAAACTTGTATAATTGTAAAGTAGAAAAATAAACATGTGATATGTATTCTCTGAAATGCATCTTCTCATCTTCATTTAAATCTATTTAGACAATGTATGTACATATGTACAATATCAATTGAACTACTTTATAGGTTTTTATTTATTTAAATTAATTAAAAATGATTTCAAATTATCAAAAAGAATTTACGAAAATAGCACACATTTCTCTATCTTCCGATTGATATGAAACTAATCCAAATGAGTAAATTCTATCGAACTTTCACTTCAAATTTGTTACATGAAACCTCTATTTTTTTCTGCTCTCTTTTTTATAATTCTCTTGACCGAATTAAAATATTTGCATGTGTCATTAATAGAAATGACTTTTCTTTTCGTGGTTTTGTTGACTTTTCATTTACATACATGGCAGTAATATAATATTTTTAAAAAGAATGTCATGTTCAAATAAAAACTTTTTTGTTATATTTTTTTAGTGTTTTTTATTTAATAAAACAAAAAACTTAAGTAATAAAGTTTTTAGTGTTATGTTTCACATAAAGTTCCATTCAAAAAAAACTTGACTAGAATTTTCTAAGAGGACGGAATTCTTAGAAATCATTCTTCATTAAAAAAATGAAATTAATCTATTATACAAAAAGTTACTATAATAATAAATCAGCGAATAAGAGAGCACATTTTTGTTTTACAATAAAAACATGGATTTATTGTGGTTTTGGATCACCACGACTCTGATGACAGGCCTTTACTTTTTTCATGAAATTTTGCATGACTCGGAAAAAATCACAGAGCATTAAATCGTCGCGTGATCTTTGGTGCCAGGGTCCATAATTTGTGCTGAAAATCAATGCTACAGTAAATCGGTTGTAACGCTATATTGCTGAAACCACATGTCGTCCAGTTTAGACCATAAGAAGTAAGGTCCAAATTCTAAGTGGCAGCATTCGTTTCTGATGTATAGAATGAGGACTTTCTGAGTCCCAAATTCGACAATTTTATGTGTTTACTATGTGCTATTCAGATGGAAATGTGCTTCATCCTAGAAAATGACTCTTTTCGAAAAATAGGCATTTACTTCATTTTCGCTTTGCTTGGTCTGCTAGTTTAAGCTCCAGAGTTAGCTGAACTTTGTAGGTGGAGGTCGAAGTGACATCTTTGAGTTTACGGCGACATTCTCGCTTACAGCAGCAATGTTTTTAAGATACCCACCGATATAGAAGTCTTACTGTCCATAATCTTTCCAGATTTTTTAGATCGAATCTACGAATGGTTGACAATTTAGCTACACTTTCACGTCAAAAACATTCTTCTGGATTTGTTAGCATAATCCATACTAGCCTATTGACAATTTTCCTTAAAATGCAGGTAAATGACGTAAATTTTCGAATAAAACTCTGCCAATTGTAAGTTGAATTTGGCAGAAAAAAGTAATTTCATGAACACTTTTAAATTAGCAGCTACACGCGGAAATCTGACAAAAAATTCGTTATTTTTAGTCCTTATTTTGCATTCGTTAGGTTTGGCTTGTAAAACTCCATGTAAAAGCAACATAATCAGGATTCTGTAAACTCTATTACTTATTATTAACAGATGAAAATTGTCATGAAAGTAACGCTGTGTGTGTATGTGTGTTTATCTTTCAATTATAGACTGCATCATTAATTATACCATCTGTACAGAAACAAGACTCTGGAAATTATACATGCAGCCCCTCGAACAGTGAACCACGTACGGTTATACTACATGTACTGAACGGTAAGTACGTTGGCATACAATAAATGTAAAAAATATACATATACATACATACATACATATATATTTTTAATGTAATTTTTTTGCGCATAATAATTTTCTTTTTTTTTAAATTTTTTCCCATTTTATTTGAGTAGTCCTTCAATACATACATAAGTTTTGTTTTTGCTTTAAATGTCCTTTTGCTGTATTTGCTTTAGCTTAACTTTGGGTGTGTTTGGGTAGAAAAAGACCAGAACAGCAAAATTTAATTGAGTTTAAATTAATTTCAAAATTGAAAAGTCAATTTTGTTTAATGCCAGCATAAAAACTTAATTTTAATTAAAAATTGAAAAAAAACAAAATAAAAATTATAAAATGAATGCAACAAATTTTTAACAATTGATGTCAGCACAAAGTGATTTTTTCCTGCAGCAAATTGAAAATAACATGTGAAACATTATTGCATATGCAACACGAAATAATAATTATCGCATTTTATAGGTGCATGACAGCATAAGAGAATTACTTTGTTAATGAAATAAGAATACTTTGGGACATGTTCCCAATGCATTAAAATATTTCATAAAAAAAATTAATTTTAAAATCTTTGTACGAGGCAAAGTAATTTCTGATTATCAATACATAGCATGACCACAGTGGACATTATTAAGGGGACATGTTCTGTCAATAAATTATGGGCGTCCAAATATGTTCTTCTGAGTTTCCCAAATTCCAGACAATAACATTTCTACTCTTCATTACAGATTTAAAAAAGTTGTTGTGAGACATTCCACAACATATCGGTGTGTGCATTCAGTGGCCAATGCCACCTGTGTAAAATAAACCTGCTTATGGATATATCCATATCCTGCTAGACCTTGTTTTATCTCTGTGCGAATCATTAAACACTGTGAGCAATCACTTGCAGAGAATGCAAATCGCCTTTATTTAATTCATATGAATTTCTGTTGCACCAAACCTTGCAACAGCATCAATTTTGTTATTTCTGTCAATGTCTCCATCTCCAGAAAGACATGACATTCTCAGACTATCTTAAATATGATGTACATACTGTATCGCTATCTAATGGGTGATTTACAGTCAAATAGAACAGATTTGAAAGTAACTCAAATGGCGTTGGATAAGTTATAAAATCGATTGCTTTACAGCTTAACTGTCCACTGGGCAAAACCAGTATGATTTTGGGAAATGCTTCGCAACGAGACTTAGTAGCAAACTTGAATGCAGGAAACTGCAATCTGCATACTCTCTTAACAGAGGGACTATTTTGTTGTATACCTATGAGTCAAAAATGAATCTCCAAATCCATGGATAAAATCACTGATACCTTACAAGCGGATGTCTATGCTATCGAAATATGTGCTTAATTAAACTTGGATAGGAGATAGAAAATACATAACATAACTATACTAACTGATAGTCAAGCTGACTATCGGAAGAAGCTAAATCAGCTTGGTAGACAAAATAATATTACTCTAGACTGGATCCCAGCTCATATGGGAATTCTCGGCAATGGGCAAGCAAATGTGCTTGCGAGGAATTCCTTTCTGTGGAATTCCTTTCTGTGGAGTGCGGGCGGATACCAGGATAGAAATGCTCAACGAAAGAGAAGAGAAAGAGAAGTAAAGACTCTTCTCAAACCAAATGGGCTTGAGGCAATCGAAAATCTTGTTGGGAAATTGTAATAAGAGGATACTCAGGCCTCAGACTATTCTATTTAGAATGGGGATTGTCTTGAACGCGACATGTAGACCATGTGACGATGAAACGACGAACCTGTCAGACATTGTGCATTCCAAAAGAAACACATGTGTGCATACCAGTTGCTAGGCAGTCATTGTTAACAGGCCAATAGGCTTGGAGGAATAGTAATCGAGTTGTACTATTTGTTTCTGATGGAAAAAAATAAATATATTTTCCTATTTAGGAATGACTGCCCATATTTATCCCTAGTGTCTAAATTAATCTATACTACAGTAATATATATAAATATGTTGCTGGAGCTCATACATTACTTTAAAAATTTATATCACAGTCGAGCTGGAGCGCAAGCTCACAGTAATTAACAAAATACGAGTCATGTTGTTAAAGTAGGATATTAAAAAGTTTGTTCTGACTTACTTAAGTTAACAAACATTTGTTTATTTGGTATATAAATTTAAAAATTTACATCATTTTGCATTAAAATATAATATAATATAAATATTAATTGAAATGTTTCCTATTTTGACATATACTGACACTTTGTTGACACACTTGTCGAAAACATGGCACAAAATATCAG
Organism: Sarcophaga caerulescens; assembly: GCA_927399465.1. NCBI lineage: Eukaryota > Metazoa > Arthropoda > Insecta > Diptera > Sarcophagidae > Sarcophaga > Sarcophaga caerulescens. Next base: position 136,914,719 of record OV656872.1, on the reverse strand, counting down.
ATGCTAATAATTTTTTAATGCTCATAACAAATATTTTGCATGCCACACTGTGTTGATTTTTCAGCATGTCATTAGTCGAAGCAGAAATTAAAAAATATACTGAGAAATAATTGAAAAATATATCATTTTTACCAATTCTGTTGTTCCATAATGTTCCATCGCCATATTCGCTTGAATGAGAGAGAAACATTAGTACTCAATTCAAAATTTACCAATAAAGGGTGTTTCAGAAAGATTGCATTTTTTTAATTTCGTATCATTTATTTTGTTCAATTGGCAGTTGTCACATGTTAATTCTGTTTATTAAAAATGAAGCTGTTTATGCAAGAATAACCCTTTATTATTATGAAGCTCACTGCAAAAATGTGGAAAAATTTGAAAAGTTATGCTGAAGTTATGGAAACTTCAAGTAATTTTCAGTCGAGAAATGTGTCAACCATTTGAAGAATAATCAAACAATTTTATTTTATGGTTAGACATCTAAGACTCGCATGCATCACATTGTATAGTAAATGAGTGTGTCGCCAAAAAGTCCAAAAAAAAAAATAATTTAGAATTGTTCTCAACAATTTAAAATTTCGTGAAGCACTATGCTAGAAATTTTGATAAATTACCTCCCTCCACCTAAATGCGTACAAAATTCAATTTACTCAGAAGCTCAAATCAACAGCCAGAGAGAGCAAAGGCTATTCATTCAGTGGATAAGAAGTTACCTTCACCGGTAAAGCATATTTCCATCCGAATGGATTAGTGAATAGACAAAATTGTCAAATTTGGTGCTCAGAAAATCATTATGCAATCCATTAGAAACAAATGCACGCACAACAAGTGCGGATTTTCGTTAGTTAGCGTGTATGACACTTACTTTTTTGAAGGTTAGCCCGAAATTACAGTGACTGTAAACGCCATTCGCTATAGGAACATGATAACGTTCTTTAAATTAAAGTTCTTCTCAATTGGACAGCATGGACCAGAATTTCATGTAGTTCCATGAACCGTAGTTTAGCAGGTAGTGTATTGGCTTATTAAATGCAAAGCCACAGTTCAAACCCCAGATTAGACATCAAAACGAAAATATGAAATAATTTCTTCGGCGACTTCCTCTCAGCAGATTTCTGGCAAAAACTCTGAGAGCAAATAAAATTGCCATGGAAAGCTTCTCAAAAATCTGTAGTTCTGACTCGACTTTAAATTGTAGGTCCTACCACTCATGTATAAAATTAACGCACACAAAATAAGTGATGTGAGAAGCTAGGTCGTAATCCTGACAAAAGGATTGTAATGACCAATTACCTATGTATGTCCATTATAAAAAAATTGCGCGTGGAACAAATTCCAGATTTTCAGAACAAATTATATCAAGAAATTCTGATGTCAAATAAACACAAAGATCATGTGAATAAGCCACAAACAATTTCTGAACTCAAATCTGAGATTCAATATGTCATGGGTGAGATACTGCCATATATCATAGAAAAATTAATGGAAAATTTCATGTAAAGAAAAAAAGCCGTATAAAATAATCCAAATTAAAAAATAAAAATAATAGAAAAACGTTTTCTTATATTAAAATGAAAAATTGCATGCTTACTGAGACACTCTTTATAAAAAAAACTACAATAATTAATTTAATTTTTTTTAACAATAATTTTTCTGTTTAAAATAAAGTGAAGATTCAATGGAAAGAAATTTAGATTCCGATTGAAATAACAATCAGATGTTGCAACAATCATAAATAATCGATATTCAAATTTGTTAGTTTTAATTTCGTTATAAATATGTATTAAATTACTATAGAAATATTTATGAAGCATTTAATGTGTTATAATTTCATTACAGGAGAGTATTCAGCCTCAGCTATAACATCGACAGCAGCTTTAAATTTCCGTACATTATGTTTTAATACATTATTAAACAATTTGTTAATATTGATTCTCATTCAGAATGTATTTAATGAAACAATATTTAATACACTGAACATAATTAGACGGTATAGTGGTGGCTAAAGTAATGGAAAGCAAAAAAAAAAAACAAAGTAACGTGGTAAACCTGTAAGAGATAATTCATGTTTAAGTTAGCTTTTGTAAAAGCTTTTATCCGTTTTTTTTTATTATAAATTAATAAACTAAATAAGTACGACACATTATTAAAAAACAAAAAGTATTATAAAAATAAAAAAGAGAGACTGCCATGATTTATTAATAATTTTAATATTGATATTTATTATTATTATTTTAATAAATCAAAGTGAGAAAAACTAATAATAATAATAATAATAATCAAATAAAGAGTGTACATATATTAATATGAATTTAATATGACTAAGTTTGCTAGTCAGTAATTAGTATTATCGTTTCATAAGAAAGTATAATATAATGTATACGTACAAAATACATATACATACATATAAATAAGTAACAGGTAAAGATTTAATTAATTAATTAAATAACTATATGTTATGTTTTATTAATTTAAGTGGGAATTAAATTTTTTCCATTGTTTTATTATTTTTTATGTATCATTTTTTATATACTCGTATGCTTTCACAATGCACTCGACTGCTCTTAACACTGCATACACAAAGCCGGTAAAAATAATAGCACGTAAGGGAATTATGACTATGCATACTTTCTATTATACAGCATAAAATGATTTCAAGTTGATAAACACAGTTAATAACAAAGTTGAATAACAATTACTTTAACATGTTCACGCCAGCGCATACCACCAGTAGCTCGCACTAGACTGTCGTATTGAGCGGCGTGCACCACCGGTGATACTCAATTGCTCATGCTATTAGATGCTACGTTATATCAAATATTAACTTTAACACTTCGACTGCCGAAAAAAAAATAGCTGAGAGTCACGTCACGATAGAGCGAAAACTATTAAGCACAGCCGCCCGTAAGCGACAAGCATGAGTTAAAGCGCCGGCGTGAAAGTGTTAAACGGATTCTATTCACACTTTCGTTGATGTCGATGTGCCCATAATAAAAATGTTATATACAAACAGATGTACGAGTACATATCTATATATCAAATTAGGTGGCATGTGAAATTCACTTTTGTGACTTGAGTTACTGTTTGAGAACTCATCAAATAGAGATATCAGCAAAGCGGAAATATGTCACGCAAAGCGATATCTTTTTACAATGTAAAGTTCAATAAAACACACTTAAAACTATAATTTTGATGAAATTGACTTAACAAAACTAAAAAAAATATTTATTGGTCTCTTACATAACTCTTTCACCGAGTTGCTTTGAGTAAATCAATTGTAATTTGGGTGCCCCGATGGTCTCGTTGCTAGTGTGCTAAACTTTAAGTGCCGAGGTGACATTATGTGGTTGTCTAATATTACATGTAAGTACTCATAATAGAAAATAGAAAGTGAGAATTATTACGAAAAATCAATTCTCGAAAATAAAAATGACGGAGGTTATACATTGGACTTTAAAAAAGAAACAAATTTCTCCTCTTTCCTTTCTCATATAAACTTCCTCTGTTCCCAACACAATGCACTGCATGAATAGGGGACATCTGAAGAGTGATGGTCCCAAAAAACAAAGTTGGGATAATATTTTGTGGTTTATCCGCACTTCAAATATGGTCATTCTGCTTATTCTCATTGAATTCAAAATTTTTTCTATGAAAATTTTAAGCATGCTAAAACCGTTTGCCTTTTTTAACACATTGTCATTTGAAAGAAAAAACTTTCAAGTTTCCTTTAAGAGTTATACACTCTTGTGAGGTATTCATTTCCCGGTCCATAATTATTTGTTTACGGAGCGGATATCGCTTTGAGTAATTGCGAACAGTGGCAGTCTTTAGCATTTTCAGTCTTCTTCTACAGTTTTATGTACCAATAGCCGACCGTGCGACTAATCCAAAGGTGAGGAAACGTTTTGAAAACATCTCCTTTTCTTATATCACAGTTAAATAGCACGAAACTAGTGATACGGCTTTCATTATCTGATCGCTGCATACTGGAAACACAAATGCTTTAGGATTTCCGCTACGGAGTGATAAGTTCCAAGTGGCCGTAGTCTAGTAGGTAGTGTATTGGCTTATTAAACGTAAGTCCACGGTTCAAACCCCCAGGTCGGACATCAAAACGAAAATATGAAAAAAAATATTTCTTTGGCGACTCTCAGCAGATTTCTGGCAAAAATTCTGATAGCAAATAAAATTGCCATGAAATGTTTCTCAAAATCTATCGTTCGGAGTCGACTTTAAACTGTAGGTCCTGCCACTCATGTATAAAATGAACGCACACAACATAAATGGTGTGTGAAGCTAGGTCGTAATCGTGGCTGATTGTAATGACCAATTATCTAGTATGTTATGTAGTGATTAGTTCCAAATTATGTTTCATAACCCATGTGCTAATAAAGTGGTATGTTCAATTCTTTTATTAGATTGAGTGTGTTTTATGTTGTATCAATCGTAATATACTCCTACTTAATCGAAATTCTTTTTTATTTTTGTTTGTTTTAATATGTGCATTAAAAATTTTTACTGAAAATTTTACTAAAAATTTTTTTTAAGCCAATTGCATAACTGTCTTTAGCAGCTAAAATCAATTAAATTTTTCGAAAATATTGCAGTCGTCCTTTTATACTCCAGAGGCTTGTACATTGTATATTCTAAGTTCACTTTAGTGCAAGTTATATACAAATGAGATATTTTAGAATCAAATAGAGAAAGGCAGGTATTTTATTAGGGTGTTATGGGTAAAATCGGAATCATTTTTACATTTTTACTTAACGTTTTTGTTCTTTACAATTTTTTATTATTCAACAGAATTAAAACTTTAATTGCCTGCATATAACAGGCCTTTATAAGCTAATTTTTCATTTTCTCCTTAAAAGATAAAAAAAAAAATAAAATAAGAAATAGAAATACACCATCAACTATTACGATTATATGGTATAATTAAGAATTGTATCAATAATTATCGATCAATGGAATGTAAATATGCAGTTTTAATTAATTTATAATAAATGTAAGAAATTTTTGCAACTCTATAGTTAGTGATTCTTTAACAATAATTATAATAAAAGATAAAAATAATAAACAAAAGAGAAAAAAAAAAGAAAAACAAAAGAGATTTCCTTCCAAATAACAAACAATACAAATAATAGAAAGAAAATAATAATAAATAAAATGGAAAATTGATAATAAATAAAATCATGCTTTTTAAAATGTAATTAAAATAATCAACAAATATAAACAATAAATCCAAAAATGAAAATGAATTACTCTATACAATAAGCAAACAAAAAGAAAAGAAAATATTATAGAATTACGTTACAAATATAAAAAGAAACTAAAAATAAATGAATTTGATTAACACTTCATGATATTGTGTATCAAAGAAATCCAATATTTGTGTAGAATCAATAGTATCTTGGCCAACGTAAGTAAAATAAAAATATATTCCTATCTTCTATACATTTACGATTTATTTTTAATTTCATTTATTTTAATGTCAATAATAATAAAGAAAAAAAAAATACTAATCAAGTTGAAAGCACATAGAAAAATACATCCCATGTATTGTAATGTATTTGATAAACTACATGCTGTGTGGGAAGAAATATGAGGGACCCATTTAAAATTCAGCACTGTTGAATTGTATTCCTACAAGGAGTTTGGCAACAATACTTTTTATACAAACAATTGGGATATGGTTTTGATAAGGAACAGTACTTAAGCCATATCGAATCACGAATTACATCACCAGATTATAATTCGTATACTAAAAGGATATTCACCTAACTCGAAACTATCCAACAGGACGCCTAACAACCAACTACCCTCTAATACCTAATCGAAACTTTTTGTTAATAGGATCCATGACACAGATATGACTTGTTGCTACATGGAATCGGACAGGACTGGGCCTTAATACACTAGCAAAAGAAACTAAACTATGTCTTTGGCTAATGCCGAATTTAGATCATAATCGCCAGTAACATTTCAAATTAAAAAAAAAATCCAATAAAGGTCAATTTAATCATTCTATGGTGCATGACTTTATTAGAAACCTTTGTTAATATCTTCGTTAAGTCTACGTTATTCACATCAACGTTTACTTGACTTGAGATTACTCGAGTCTACACGGTAATTTACATGACACTACAAAAAAAAAAAAAAAAAAACAACTACGGTCAAATTGCATCGTCATTGTTCACATGAGATTGCCTTAAGATATTGCGATTTGACCACGTTATACTTTTTCTTGTGGGTGTTCTTAAGTCGACGGTGTATGCAAACAAGCCACAAGCCTCAGTTGTCTCTAAAGCCAACATAAAGCCATATCATTGGCCAAATTAAGCCTGATTTTTTGCTCTTGAAAAAAAAAAAAAAAAATAGAAGCAGAAAAGCTGTGGCGAACATTTCAACGATGTTATTTTCTTCACATAATTATATGAATAGGCCTTTCAAACGATTTAAAGTTTCCCAAACATCTAACATACACGTTTTTGTTTAAATTTAAAAATAGAAATACCCATCTCGCCGGAGTATCCTCCTCTATTCGAACGACATGGCCGAGCTAGCGCCGCCGCTGCACAACGTCTATGTTGTTAAGCTCATACAGCTCACTGTTGGATCGGATGCAGAAATCATCGCCAACTCGTACTTGACAGAAGATCTAACGTAGGACTTTTATCTCGAAAATCCGTTAATGGGGTTGTTAATGGCCAAATCCGTTAATGGGGTTGTTAATGGCCAATTAAGTAAGTAAGTCTAAAATAGAAATCACTTAAGAAAGATCTTATACAACGCAATACAATTGGCGACGCAAAATAATTGGGCTTTGGCTTGTATTTCTGAAATATTTGAAATTGAATGAGTAGTCAAGTTTTAAATTCCAAGAATATTTAATATTTTTTTATTAATTTATAATACTTCGTTTCATAATACTTAAATAACTTTTCAGCTTAAGTTTTCCCCATTCCATTAATACATTTAAATATTAAAATATTTTTTATTTACATACATATGTATGTATGTGATGTGTTTGTGATGTATGAAAAACATTTAAAAAAAATGTAAAGTCAATAAAAGAAATGAAGTAAATAAAAATTAAAAACAAATATTATTTGTTATATATTTATTAAACAACGCATATATGCACATACAAGCGTACAAAGTTATCTCTGCCTGTACGATGATAGCAATACTCTGAAAGCTATTTTTCATTATACAGTATATACTTCATAAAAGTTAGTTTTTTATTATTTCAAAAAAAGTTGTTTTTCCACTCAGATTCATTTACTTTTCGAAACTTTTTCATTTTGTACAACAGACGCATTACTGTATTGCAACTTGAGTTGCATGTACCACACAGTACAAATACTACATACAACATGCTTTAAGTGTCAGAAAAGTGGTAGTAAAGTTTTTACTTTCTGGTACACAATAGATGTACATATGTATGTATGTATGTATGTATGTATGTATGTTTATAAGGAAAATACATAAAAACTAAAGTAAAATATATCATTTCAACTTCAAAATTAGTTTGGATATAAGATGGATACATTAAAAACCTAGACACAAATGAATTTTACAACAGAATTCATTGTGTTAAGTATTTGAAAATGAAAAAAAAAGAAAAGAAGACTATGATAATATGTCAAGGTCAAAACGACAATAATTTAATGAAAAGGATTTTCCTACTGTAATAGTTGTTATAAAGACTAAATCTATGAATTTAATGTCCTTTTGTCCTTTTATCACTACACCTTCTAAAACTTTAGAATATGTTTCTCAAAACAAGTATTTTGTGCAACAATTCATAATTATTTTTTAAAATCTGTTGAATCTTTTAGAATTACGATCTAGCTTCTCACATCACTTCTGTTGTGTGTGTTAATTTTATCCATAAGTGGCGGGACCTACTGCTTCAAGTCGACTCTGAATGACACAGTTTTTGTTGACCATTTCATGGCAATTTTAATCACTCCCAGAGTTTTTGTCAGATATTTGCTGAGAGGAAGTCCTCGAAGAAATATTTTTTTATAATCATATTTATCGTTGTCTAACCTGGGTAAGAATCGTGGCCTCACGTCTAAAAAGCTAACACACTACCTTTTAGACTAGTGCAGCCCTTGCGCTGACCAACTTCTTCCTTTTCCCTCATTGTGGTGGAACTTGGTCAGTACAGGGACTGCGTTCACCCGTGGCATCACAAATGAGCTTTGTGACATCAGAGCTACCACTCCGACCTAACCTAACCTAAGCTTTTAGACTATTGCGACTACAATAGCAGCTGTACGCCGCATTAGATCAAGGAAATTAATTTTTCGTTTTTAAAGATTGCTTCATGAAAATATTGCAGGAATGTTGTGGATAGAGAGACCTATTTTGTAAACATTTTTTCTCCGTACATTATTCCGTACATACTTCATAAAAAGCAGTCCAAAATGCGTGATCTTGACGTCATGCTTCAAAATTTGAAATTAATAGTCAATAGTTTTATGTCATCGCTTGGAGTGTGGCACAGCACGAAGTTTGAATATTTTTGGATTTGAAAGAACAATTGTACCAGTACCAATCGATAAGAAAAAAATGATGCCTTTCATTCGATACATCACAATTAAAAACTTAATACAAATATAAGTGCTACGTTCCACACATACTCGATTAATTAATGTAATAAGACGTTTTCAAAAACACTTCGAGTGGAGATGTATTAGCTGCAGACACGGGTTTGCGTTGGTATAATCGTGGCAATGAGAACCTAACCTTTAACAGCGCTGTAGGCAACATTTAAAACCGTTGTGAGAATCAGAGCCAGAGAGATTATGGTTAGGATTGTGGAAGACAAATCGAATGATTGGCAACTGCCTTCTTAACTATCCCCTACAAAGAGCAAGTAAGTACTTCATAACGGGAAATGAAAATAAGCGAAAGGAACAATTTGGTTGGTGTATACTCTTTTACGAGAGGGGCCATTTTGAAGTATGTAGATGGGTAAAAAACATATAGAGAGATAGAAAGACTGAAATATTTACTAAATACATGTGTTTCTTCCAACCGAAACCTAATGCTACCGAAAGAAGTGCTCAATTCAAGATGAACAAGAAGACGACGAAATGAACAGACATACGACGAGGATAGCTATCTGGAAGTCCGGATGCCACCTGAGCGTTATGCTCCTATGAAGTTGATAGGATCAAATGGGAATTTGCCGCTGATTTGACCAGAATTTTTCTATGAAGTAGGAAGAGGGCTTGGAAGTGTATACTCAATGAAAATATAGATACTCAACTTTACTGACACCAAACAGCATTATGAAATTTGTCAAGGCAACGGGATTAAGGAGACATTATAGGTATGTATTACCAATATAACTTAAAGAGAATACAATAAATCGTTTGGACGAGGTACTGTAATACCAACGCCCCTTAAATGAAACATTATGATATTTTTTTTACTGCCGCAGAAACATCGATCAATTGTGTGATAAATCGATATAACATCAATGCTTCTTCGTGATGTAAGGCATAGAAAATAACATTATTATCTATGTCTTATGTGACTCCTATAACTGTTTTCGGAAATAGCTGCTAAAGCTTGTAAATAAATGCAATTATCACCTGCAATTCATATCTTTTTTTTATGGTTTCATCCCAAACAATTACGTACAAATAGCATTAATTATCACAAAATGTAATAACTTCTTTAAGATAATATAAAACAGATTTACACTGAATTTTAACAAATTATTTACGTATCTAAATTGCAATTTAACCTTTTGATAGCATGCATCGCTTTAGCTTTCGTTTGCACCAGCTGAAGTCATAATTACTCCATTTGGTATAACCAAGCATACCATTCGTTTGCTTATATTGTTGCCAAATATGCTAGTATTGTTGCATATAACTAAGACTAGACTTTGGCAGCATATGGTCATAATCATTTTATTTTTGTATTTTATTTCACACACATTCTAAATGCAAATTTAGCTTAAAATGTTTCTAACATTCTCATTTGCAGGTGTAGAACAGTTTAATTTTACATTTTTTTTTTGCTAACTGTAATCATCATTATCAATGTTACTGTTATCTTTAGCATTATGATTCGAGGGAGCGTACAAAAATCCAATTTCAAATACAGATTTTCAAATTAAGTCAATAAACATACTTATATATGTATTTACATATGAATATACGCTCACACATGTATACCATAAGGTTACATCGGTACTAAACACCTTGGCTGGCATTTAGTTAAAAACGTTGTACGATATAAAAGGAAAAAGTTTAATTTACTGATTACAATAGTTGCATAGCACTAACATTTCATTTGTATTTGTATGGTAATATGTAGTGTGTGTTCCATTAACCTGTATTTTTACACTTAATACCCTCATCCAAATAAACACTGAAGATTAAACAAACACGTACTTAGAGTGGCCAGATTTTATAAATATATAAACGTTCAGGTGTTCGAAAATGTTCAAATACAAATTGTCGATGGACGGCTTTAATATATATATTAACTGTGTTAATATTACTAAACACTAACCCAATTCGATAGGTAAAGTTTTAAGCTTCATAAAGTTGAAAGGTATTATGACAATCAGATTAAAGTTATCGACGTTTAAAAATCAGTAAAAATCTAAGCTCTTCTGTTGGTAGGTTGTAGTGGTAGTTTTGATATCAAAAGCTCACAGGTGAACGCAGTCCCTGTACTGACCAAGTTCCACCAAACCAGGCAAGAAGAAGAAGTTGGTCAGCGCAAGGGCTACACAAGCTCTTCTGCTATATTTTATATTTTTATTATTGGAAATGTAAGAATACGTCACAGTCTGCTTTAAAAATTTTAGAACGCCGTTACTGAAGAGTTTTTCAGTAGGTAAGCATTTTTCATTATTGTGAGTTTTTTATTGAATTGTAAAGAAGCTACGTCCCGATAAAGTAATGAAAATAATATATGTACGTCAAATGCAGTCACGACTCTAATAAGCGCTGCGTCTCGGATTTGAGCTCCGGAATTGTTTCTGGCTTATTCGCATGAAACCAAGATTTCATAAAGAAACAAACGCATGATCTTGGTGGCCAATTGTCATTAGAATTTTTTTTGTTAATTTGTTCAGGAAACCGATGATGCAATAAATCGATTATTGCCGTAACCACTCTATCTAGCTTTGAGAGATTTGCTACTCCCTTTACGAACGCATTCTTGTGACGTTAACAGAATCCATAACTACATTAATTATTATAGGCTAATAGGTTGGAAAAAGGTTTCCACTCCGAGCCAATTCATCTGCTCTGGGATACTACTTTATCTACATGCCTATGTAAATGGTATGAATGTCGTATCGTCCCGCTACATAATCCATCTTGTATAGTTTCTTACGTCAGAATCCAATTCTTTGCCAGCCACTTTGATAAATTATGTTAATGTTCCTTCCATCTTATTCCTGCCTGAATGCCTGAGACCAAACTGCTGTGATCAGGTATGGAGTGAGTTATAGTTTTAGTTAGTTTTGGAAATCATTGAAATCTTAACGTTTGGTGTTACATCACTTTCCCAATTCTTTCTTCCTGGAATAGAAGAATTTCCTTGAGAAGTCACTAGTTTTAGCTGCTAAGCCAATAGAGATCCAATGGAATGTGGTATAAAAATATCCACAGCGGCGAAGTACGTCTAGCATTGATCCAGGTAGACCTTTGAATGCATCGTATCAGATCAGAGGTTAGTTGTTTTACCTCATACCAGTTACCCATAGGTCTAGTCTTTCCCCAAAAAAACACAGTTTAAATAAATTAAGATTTAAGCTGCTGGTTTTAGTTTAATTGTTAAATAAATTTGGTCTCCCTTTTTATTTGTTGATAATTTTTGTATAAAATTTAAAGTGATATTATGTATGTAAATAGAAAATTAAAGGTGTCAACTAAATTGCAGTACTTGTAAGAGTATATTATGCGGAAAATAAGAAAATGAACTACAATTTCGTAAGTAAACTTGAAGAAAATTTTTTCGCTACTCTTTTGTAAATAAATGGGTACACCTTCTTATATCAGCGAAAGGAAAAGAATCACACGATAATACTTACACTTTCAGGCACTTAAATATGTTCATATGAATAATACTTCGTAATAGTACTGTACACAGCAGACACATACATATGTATCTTATACGTGAGCGATACTTCAAATGCAATGCACAAGGTTTGGTACCACAGTAAGAAGATTTAGAAACATCTTGTAATTCAACTGCAAAAACGAAAGTAAAGTATTTCTTTTCACACAAATGAGAACATTTTTAATTGACGATCGATGAAATCTTAATTGTGAAAAAAGTATCTTAAGTTTTGGGGCAATCCTCTAAAATTAAGCGATATTTACTGTGTTGGAAGCATTTGATATTATCGGATGTAAAATTTTTTTTCCTTTTTTAACCAGAATAATTAAATACAGAGGAAATTCCTATCCAGGATTAGCTGAACTTAATCTAATAAGAAGGGAGATTGAATATGGCTTTCGGGTTGTTCTGTATATTGGGAGAAATTAATCAAAAAATCTCTTCGGTCAAAGTATGTGCAATTGAAAATCTGCTTCTTTAGGTGAACCACATCCGTAATATCCATTCCTCTGGCGCTTAAACCATAATATATTTGGCCTATGTCTTGGATTGTGTTGGCAACGAGAATCGCTGGCATACATATCCAAACAGAAAACCTTACAAGAAAAACTCTATGGAGTTATATCGCATGATCTCGGTGGTCAGTTCACATTACATCTTCGCGAGAAGACCTGCCATCAATTTGCTGGTGCAGAATATTCAAAGTGCCATAAACTGTGTGATACGTAGCGCCTGTTAAAATTGGGTGTCATTGATATACACGACATCTAATTCAGGCTTAAATTAGTTAGTAATCGTCCAACTATAGTGCTCGCTGTCAACAGTGATGGCCTTGTCAATGTTGTATTTAAAGAAATATGGAACGTTGATGTCGAAAGTGTCTTTTTCGGGATGCATTGAACGCTCTTGAATCTTATGTGGACTGCTATCATTCCGAATTAAACAATTTTGTTTGCTCACGTAACCTTTCATCTAGAAATGGACCTCATAGCTAACGTTGATTTTTCAATGACAGTAAGAGTAAATTGTGAACTACTCCAGAGTCCATGTATCGGACTCTTGTCGTTGACTATGGTCCTAAATTGAATAAATAATAACTAATTTGACAGATATAGCTTCAAGAAAGTGGCCATTATCAACTGCCAAATTCGGAAGTCCCCGCTGGAAGACCCAATAATAATAAAAAAAATCATTCGAAACTTAATCTGAAACTTAGAGTGTTCAAACTTAGAGTGTTGCCTCTTATTAAGCGCTTGAACATATCTGCTTGTCTTTTACAACCTCCATTCGATGAGAGTATGTAGTATGTTAAATTATATATTTTGTGCTCATATTCATACGCTTAAAAAATTTACATACACTTTAGCTACCAATAATGCGAAAAAGAAGAAGAAAACAATGATCACTATTCGTATGGCACTTGTAGCACGTAGTTTTGAAGACATCGTCATCGTCGTCATCACCGGTGTATCCCAATTTCTTTTCTTTCTTTTTTCTTATTTTAGCTTAACATCCAAGATGTGTACTCTTTTTCTTACTTTTTACGCTGTCATGTCATTCATAAGCTCGTAAAAGTTCAAAATCTTAACATTACTTGTACATTTACATACATGCTACTAAATACGTACGTACATACTAAGAACACAAATGTAAAAGTGTACTTGGTACATACTACGTATACATACATACGTACATAGTTTTATACATTATTTACAACTCCATACATATGGTATATCTTTTATAAGTAAATTCTTTTTCACTTTTCCACAATTTTTTCTTGCATTTTGTCATTGTTAACGTATTCAATGGTTCATTACGCTAATGTTATGATTGCAAATGGTTATAATTTTCAAGCTACTACTTAAAATACATACATGATGAGAAAGAAAGTTAAAAAAATAGATTGAAAAATAAAAAAGAATAGAAAACGAAAACGAAAATAAAAATAAAAAAGAATAAAAATAAATCGTAAAATTATTATTTTCAGTCGTTTCAATTGAATGCATTCCTATTACTTTTTGGTTGTAAGTATGCTAGGCAAGTAGTAAGTAGTTGCACATGTTGAAGTTCAAAATAATGAAAAGCGTGCATGTGTTCGTAAGACTTGAAAAATTTCTTTTGTAACATGAAATACGTAAAATTAAATTTTGTTTTCATTGTAAAAACATTATTTCGATACAGAATGAAATGGAATTCTTAGTTAACTTTAAAGTTAGAATATCGGGGCTAATGTAGAAAGCATTGTTGTTTAGGTTAGGTTAGGAAGGAAGAGATTCAACTCAGGCCAGCATTTAGGCCCTTTTTAATACAACAATTACCTCTACCGTGGAGTCAAGCATTCACTAGAGAAAACCATCCAGCGTCCAAAATAAATCTTGTTATTGCAGCAATCTTTCTATTAGAGAGCTCGGTCAACGATGTCAGAAAATGTAAGATCCAGACACCTACGTATTTTCATGACAAGAGCAGGGCACTGACGCTTGAGGTGAAAAGCAGTCTGTTTCTCCTCCTCCTCCTCCTCAGACCCGGAGTTCCCGCGAAAGTCATTAGTTGTAATGCCAAGTCTTTCATCATGCCTACCAAAAGTGGCATGACAGTGGCCCGTAAGAATCGCTATTGTATCGTTTCTTTTCCTGTCCATATGTGTATCCAACAGAGTCACGTATCTTCCTGCTGCGAACGAATTTGAGCCTCCCCGTAAAACGAGTGGTCAATATCTAAATTAGCTGAAAAATAACCCCATTTGTCATCGCCAGCAACACTTCAATGCAACACTGATTTTCTATCATTTCACAAGTGTTTTTTGCGCTCTGTCATGCAAGTCATGTGGCACCCGTTTGCCAGATCTTTCGCACATTTTTTAAGCGATTGGAAATTGTTTGTTGTGCTACATTTAACACTTCTGCCATTTTTTCTGACTCAAAGTGCCATCTTCTTCCAATATTGCTTGCAAATCTGCGTTTAAACTGTAAGGTTGTCTTCCAAGTTCTTCAATTCTCATGATTTTGATCGTTATAATCGAACCATCTACTGCATGTTGCTTCTAAAAGTGTATGACCACTAAATAAACATTCGATGCGAATTTCAAGCAATTTTCTTTAAATGAAAACAAAAAATTAATGCTTTTCGCAAGTCATTATTTTCTGATGCAAAATTCAACATGTTCAACACGATGAAAAAATATGATATTGTTTGTTCATTGATATGATGTATACTGGATATGTTAGACAGATGGTATCGATAATACAAGTAAAAAAAATGTTCTTTATGGAGACATTTGTATCTTGAAGTTCATTTAATACCGGTATACCTGGTAAGTACAGCTATTGTGTTTGCCTAACTATCTATTGGCAAAATTAAATTCATACAATATATGAACACGTCAAACCAACTGATGAAAGCAGCAGAAAGAATTATGAAATATTTTTATGATTGAATTGAAACTTATATTTTTATTTTGTTTTCTATTTACACTCATAAAAAAAGTTGTTTGAAAATCAACAAGAGCTGTTATTTGAGTATTTACAGAGATTTCTACTATGATTACACTGTGTGACAAAAAACAAAACATTAAATACAGCCGAGAAATGGCCTGTTTAGGTTGTACATTTAATTGAGTAGAACTCAAAAATATATTTTTTTTGTATTTCTCAAACTCTTCAAACTTACCATTTCATTTTCACTGTTGCACAGTGTTATTTCTCACCTGTGTTTTTAGCACATCTAGTAGATATTAATATTTTGTTATGTATTTATTTCAAGAGAAAAACTTGATATATTTACAATACATTTTTGGTTTTTGAACTTTTTGTTTTTCAATATTCAATATTTTTTCTTTTTAGATTTAACAACAGTATTGTATGTAATATTTACGAAATTTAATAAATTTTAAATAATAAAAACTTTAGCAATCAATTTTTAATTTATTAAATATTGTCAAAGTTCACCATTATTGTCTTTTTTCTTCTTCTTTTTTTTGTTTTGAAACAAAAAATAAATGTTATTTGAAAATCTCTGTAAATGAAAAATCCTTTTGAACAAAATTTCAAACAATTTATTGCCCGACAAACTTAATAAAAAGAAGTATTTATGAGCAATTATTTATTTACATCATAACAAAGTAAAAGGTATGTATATATGTATGTGTGTATACACTGTAATATATACTCTCAAATATGAAATAAAATATGAACTTATCACTGACATGAGCACTTGTTGTTCTTGAATATATTATTTTATTCTTCTTTCTTTTTTTTGGGGGATAAGGCAGTAAATATTTTAGAAAGTTTTTCGTAAACAGAATGTGAGATTTAAGAAATTTATGCATTTTATCAATAAATTAAAGTTTGTTACAGGCGTTATAGAAGTAACAATTAGCTCCATTTGAAAATTATGTCTTCTAAATTAGTAAAATATTTACATGTTTACAATACTTGTTTATTTATTTTGAAATATTGACTACAGTAGGGTGTTCAATGATGCCCGTAATTATACCTTTTCGTTCTTGGAAGGGCATAGAATTCCATTTTCCAGTTGAAAAATTGGTGAAGCCTATGTACGAAATTAAATTAATTATTATTAATTAATTTGTACTCATAATACACACTCTAGGACGTTTTTGCACACCATGTAATGACAATACAATTCCATATAAAATAAAATAAAAATGAAATGAAAATGTAAACTACGATAGTATTGAAATCACTATGGTGTTATGATAGATCATTTTTTTTAGCAACTTGCACTCAGAGGACAGACCCTGCTCATGCAGTCCATTGTGTTGGATCCAGGACAAACTTCTGGAGGAAGAGCGTGTATAGCGCGTCTGAAAAAAGAATTTTGGATATAATTTCGAATGCGTTTCACTGGCTATTCAACTGCAAACGGTTGTGTTCTACGAGAAAAAAGACTAAAACGTAAAAATATATGATTTTTGTGAAAACAATTTTTTTGTTTCTCGGTAGTAGAATCCGAATGTAGTAGCAATAACACAGTGAAACACGAGCCTCACGGCGATGCTGTCCTTATTAAGAACCTTGAGACTTAGTCCTTTCATGAGAATTGTATTAGTTTGTCGGTCATATATGTATAAGTGGTGTAAATAAAAGTAATGTCATCTGTAAAAAAGTATATGCAGCATTTGTAGTTAGAGAATGAAGTTTAAGGTACAAATGAGAAATCTGTTTGTGTCGAGAAATCTCAGTATAGATCCACAGAACAAACCATCTAAAGCAAAAGCAGAAACCTATCGATGCCACACCACGTCTAAAACTTTAGAAACAACCTTACTCGTAGCATGTACTGTTTCCACCTTTCGGAGAACAACCCCACAGGTTATCAGCCTGTCCCTTATCAGATTATTAGACTCTAGAAATTGTGGCTGCAACTGGCATTAGGCGGAATACCATACAGCTTAATTGATTTGCTTACGTTGAGGAGAACTGTCTCTTCATCATAATTAGAAATAAAATTTACCATAATTCTCATTGTCATATTTTTCATATAGATTTTTAGAGTTCACATACAGATTATACTCCCCATTGATAAGATGCTCTTTTTACTATATTTAATGGTACCTGATATGTACCACTGCAATGATTGCGACGCATTTTTAAGTTATAATAATAAATTTCTATATAATAATTGTAATTACGCTGAAATTCTGATGAAATTTTACTGCCATGCAACCAAACATACAGTACATTCCATGCGAGAAGGCTGCCAATATGATGAGGTCATCTGAAATTTCTCTTATTTTGCTTTCATGATTGATTTCTGTCTTTTTTAAAGGAAAAAAATTTTTAATTAATATTGTACGTATGTATATACAGTCGAACTTCTATAAATTGAATCACCATTATCCAGAAAAAATTTCAACTTATAGAAACTTCAAGTTAAAGAAGCAAAACCTGATAGAATTTCTCTCCAAGATGCTGTTGCTGTGCTTCAACTTATAGAAAATTCAACTAAAAGTTCAAATTATAGAATTTCGACTGTAGAATACATTCTTTGTACTGAATGTCATATTTTTGGTTTTCTGTTGAATAAGTTTCATTGTTTTGGTTTCGCAAAAGACAAGACTCATGTATGTATTTAAAAATATCATTAAAAAAGTTTTAACCATAAACTGCAATTGTTTACAACAATTTTTTAAGTCATTAGGTTGAGGAGAGGCGAACATCATGGTCCCATGTCTTATCAGCATACCCTTGAACATTCACCTCAGCCTGTATTGAGCTCTCCAGTTTTAACAATTACATGAAATCATGCTTCTGCCAATTTCGTTTTAATACTTTCTTCGCTGTTGTGGGAGCTCTTGCTTTTTAGTTTTCGTAAAAATCCCCTCTTAATAAGCATATGGGAAAAAATATGATGTGGGTTAATAAAGAAATATTAAACTTATTGCATAGGGTCTTCCAACGGGGAATTTCAAGCTACTTCTGTTGAATAAGTTGTTTTCTTTGCCAAATCACTATGGATGCATAAACATTATACAGTATATTCAAAATAAATTGTTTTATCAAAATGGCTGTCTTGTTTGCTTTGTAATTTTTTCATTTAAAAATTTTCTTCAGCAATGAGCTCCAAATCAAGATGTCTGGATATGTAAACTATAAAAATACACGAATTTAGGACGATAGCTGTCCAAATAAGATTTAAGATGCTCTAATATATTCATAAAAATCACTGTTTGGTATGGATTTTGGGCTGGCTGTATCATCGATTGATATTTCTTTGAGAACGGTATTGGCCAGGGAATCATTTTCAATGGTCAGCACTGTAGGGCGATGATTACGAACTAAATATAATGATCTGGGCACTAACGATATGTGGTTTCAACAAAACGGTGCATTTCATTACAGATTGGACAATCTGTACAAATAATTTAAGGGCATGGTTATCTAAGTGAAGCTGATGGAACTGGTCACGGAAATCATGCGATTTAACACTGTTAGACTTTTCTTTGTAGAGTTATTCTTAAAACGCAGGTGTAAGTGGGAAAGCCACCAAACACAGTGGTCCTCAAAGTCACCATAAACCATGCTATTCGGTGAAACTCAGCCTGTTTTATGCGCGAGAGTCGTGGTAAATTGGATATTTGTGATTGGCACTTCCCAGATAAATTGTGTTGGACAGTTGAACGATGTTATATTCCACACACAATCAATAGGTATTTCAAACAAATAAAAAATTTTGATAATATCTCACACATTATTTACATTAAAGTTAGAAAGCGCTTAACGAAGACCCAATAGTATGTAATTTGTAATGATGTCAATACATCATTGGCATCACCATCAACTCTAACAACATGACTTCGTTTTGGGTGCACGGTTGGCAAATGAAACCCTTATTTTCCTTTTTATATCAAAAGCCACGTTGTAACATGCAAATGTTGCAACAACAGATGTTGCCAAAAAAAAAAAATTTTTTTTATACTTTTTAACTGTTCTTTTCATGTTTCCAGTGTATACATGTATCCCTAGGGGGCCTATAGAAATTATTAATAAGGTTTATTGTTTTTCCCTTTATTTATTTCTCGTCATAAATTTTATTGAAAAAACACAAATAAAAAAAAGTACAGAAACTTTTTTTTTTTTATCAAAAAAGAAGAAAAGGAAAGGAAAATGGCCCAACAAATATGGTGTTTGTTTAAACGAATATTAAAATAAAATTAAACATTTTTTAGGTCATTATTTATAGTCCTTATTTCTTTTTTTTTCAGGTTATTTTAAATAAATCCTGTCTGCTATGGACATTTCATGAAATTTTAATAAAATTTTTTAAAAGGTTGTTCATCAGTTGCACTTGTTGCTTAAGTTTTGAACGATTTTGCAAGGTTTTAAAAAATTATTAAAAATACAAAAATTAATTTAATATTTGCTTGTATAACAACAATATATGTTATTACTTTAGCTTTTATCATTATATTCCACTAGTATTTGCAATACAGTGTGCTTATACATATGTATATGCTACATATTTAATAAATGATAAGCCAAAAATGTATGATTTATTAATAAAAAATTTTCTTTTTAGCATTAAATTTCAAATTATTTTAAAATGAAAATCTGTTCATAATTAAATAAAATATATTAAATAACATTATACGCATTATAAGCATGTCAAAGGAATGAGCCTTTGATGGCTTACAACTTTACATATGTAAACGCACAAAAGTTTATGTATGCTTTCATTAGAGTTCCCTATTATGTGGGGTATTTCGAAATTCGAAACAGTTTATAATGGCTAGCGTGCTGAATCTAAATCATTAGACACGGCCATAGACAATGACCTGTGCTCACTGAGTGGCCTCTGAAGCAGTTGGCAAGTGACCCTAATTTTCAATGAATAATCATCTTCAATTTCTGGATGAATAGATATGTGAACAAATAAAATTGTCGGATTTGGGACGATATCAATCCACATACGATTTAAAAACATTCAAAGCATACCGATTAAGTCACTGTATCAAAATTGTCCATATATTCTTGAGGATAACATTGACCAGGCCTCGCTGTCATTGACGAGCACTATACGTCGATGTTAACAAATTCTTTTTGCCCTGTATCGGATGATCTAGACACCAACGACATGTGGTTTCAACAGGCAGCTCAGCGGTATGATCATCTCACTTAGAGGCGATGAGAACTGACCAACGAGATCATGCGACTTCAGCCTGTTGGTCTTTTTTTAGCCATAGGTGTAAGCGAATAAACCACAGCAGTCCTCAAACCCAACATTACCCATCTCATCTGTCAATTTCAGTTTGATTTATGCGCCACAGTTATGGAAAATTGGACCATCTCGACTGATACGGTGCTCCTTGATATTATTAAGGTACTCCTAGATACCATTCCTTAAATCCTTAAATGAATTTAACTCTTCTTATCTATTACGGTAAAGTATCTTGGATTATAATTGTAACCGAGCTAGTAGCAATAAGGCTCAATGCAGTTAAATCCTGGCGCAACCTGGATTATAAACACGTTGCAATTCCAGGGAGACATACACACTTACTGGTTTATTGTTGCTAATAACTTTAGACTCTTTGGAACTTATTCTGTCGCCTAATAGCATATAAATTCATTAACTTGATTTTATTTATTTAATTTGAATTATTTGTTAATTTAAATATTGTTTGTGAGCTACCTTAATGTTCAATTAAATTGTCTGATCTACCAATTGTATGATTATTGTTGTCGTTTGGTTCATTTGTCCGTTAGGATTCTTATATTGTTTTGCATTCCTTTTTGTCCTTATTTGTTTACGAACTAAACGCATCCTTTGTCCCTATAATATACTGCAGTTTATTTATTTGGAAATAAACTGTTGTAAAAGTACATAAACAAACAGAAATTGTAGGCTCAGTAACTACTGACCAGCGTCGTCACTGAACAAATTTTAACCCTACCAAATTTTTGTCAAAACCTACCAAAATCGTTGAAAACCTACCAGTTTTTTAAGTAATGTAAATATATATTTTTTTTGAGAAAAAGTATGACTTTTTTATTAATTATTAAAAATTTATTACATATAATTGTACATGTATTAATAAGCAACAAAACACAACAATATAACAAATATAATTTATAAAATTCATTTCTAAAAAATTTTTAAACTAAAAAAATACTTTTTGATCCAGCCTACCAAAAATTAATTTTACCTACCATCCTACCAAATTAAAAAATCCTACCAAATTTGGTAGGAAAAGCCCAAAACGGCAACGCTGCTACTGACTCTAATTATAAAATTTAGTTTGTTGGGGATAAAGACTGCGGTAAGTCGCTTAATTTATTTATAAGTTATTTTGTGCTAATTTAATATTTTTTACCAGAAATAAACGGTTGCTCAAATAAATGTGTCATAACTTAAACAATTTGTGGTTCATTTATTTGGGTCTTGTTAAATTCGCTATCCTCAACATATAGGCTCAGGTCGCAGCCGGCGACATATTCCACAAATAGTCAAAGACAATACAACGGTGTATGTGGACTTTTTTCCTGCTAATTATTATTTTTCTTTTCAATAATTTCTATGTTATATTTTTTTCATATTCCCTTTGCTCTTCAAACATTCTTGATTGTAAATGCCTTAAGCAACGCTACAACATCGTTTTAATTTGATAAAAAGCAGCGGAAAACAGCTACATACATAAGTAAATATTAATATTAAAAAAAAATGTTGCATTCAGTTTAAAATTTCCCACAAATAATTATTTTTTTTAATATGTTTTCGCTGAATAACATATCTTTACTTGTATTTATACTTCTAAATTATTTTCATTTGTATTGCGTGCCTACGTCTGATATTTTGTTAAATGTCTTCACTTTATTTCTGATATCGTGTTCTTCTGTGTTACATTTTTACACATTGGAAAACTAACTAAAATTTCTTTCAGCTGTTGTTGTCTCTCATCACAATTTAACGTCAAGTGTTATTTTACATTGTTGAGTTAAAGCTTCCCACTTTTTTTCTTTGCTTTGTTCTCTTATTTCTTCTTCTATTTTTATTATTTAAATATTTTTTTTTGGCAAAAGCGAACATATTTTACGTGCACGTGCTGGAGTAATGTTTTTCTCTCTTTATTTTTCTGTTATTATTATTATTGTTGTTGTTTTTTTCGTATTTATGGCATAACTGCTGTTGCTGTTATTATTTCAGTTAGTTGTTGAGGAAATTATATTCAGTAACAACAACTTGTGGTGGCGATGTAAATGTGGTAAAGTACAGCAGTTACATTAACATTAAATTGATTTCATCGTAAATAACGTTGATCTAACAACTCCATATCATAGTCATGAAGTTTAGACGAAAGTGTTTAACTATAATCTATTATGTAACATAATTAAAAGATATTTTAAAACAACAAATTTAGTGGACTAATGCCGGAAAGTTCTAGTCTTTTTGATGGATTAAATTTTGAAATTGGAACATGCATATATTCAAAACGTAATATACATATCCGGGGTATTTGTGTTACCATTATAATTCTTAATAACTCACAGTTATTATTATAATACTGTGCCAATAGCACTGCAGCCATACTTTGTAGGGCACCCCTATAATATTTTTTCCAAGCTTATTGTCCTGACAATTTCCTGCCGAGCACAGTTTTTTCGAGCCAAGTTTTTCCTTCTTATTTACTTACTTAATTGGCCGACCCCTTAAGAAGTATTAAGACCTAGCTTCTCATACCATTTTACAGTTGTGTCTTTTAATTTTATTCATAAATTGCAAAAACTACAGTTTTAAGTCGCCTATGAGCCACAGATTTTTGGGAAACTCTTCATTAAAATTTTATTTTACTCTCAGAGTTATTGGCGGAAGACTCTTGAAAGTCGCTGAAAGAAAGATATTTTTTCATATTTCGTTATGTTTAGGATGCCAACAAACGCCAACAAACTACCTACAAGACTATGGTTTCCTTCTGGTAAACATTAATGCCTCACAGGCTTCACGAATGTTGTTTGGTGATTCATTTTCATCATCACAGAATCTCTGTGTTGAATTAACCTTAACCTTAATAATATTAATAACCTTAAGTTATGTCTCGATAGTCTGATACATGACTAAAATCGCATCTTATTGTTATTGAAGTGTTATAGTAATTTCCCAGCAAAACTTTTGATTGCTTCAAATCCACATTTCTGGAGTGAGTGTTGGCCTTTCATTTTTCTTCCTTTTCTTTGCTACTGTAGATAGTATCTCTACAATGATGTGCTATAAAACATCAAAGCTATGAGTTTTCATAATTGGATAGTCTGAAGAAAGTGATCCCCACCAGCTGCCCACTTTGGCCAAGAGCATTTACGTTAGGTATTCATATAAAAGATATTCATATATTCATTGTGAATAAATGGCTTTTTGATTTATGCTTGTAATTTTATAAAATATTTAATTAAAATTACCAAATTTCTATGTTTTGGACATTATGGAAATGTGTTTGGTCAATTCAAAGTGTTTGTACAACTTAAAAGTGATTTGTTGCATCCGTTGCAGCAATTATTAGCGAAAAAAGATCGTAAAAAAAGAACCTCAAGCTTGAAAATTTATTTTCAACAATTTATGCCAAAACATTTATAAACTTTTTTATTTATCAGAGAATGCTTTTTTTCCGTGAAGTTCCAAGTACGAGAATGTTTTATATTTTGGACGGATTTTATTGGTTAATTAAAAAAAAACGACGAAAAATAATAAAATTTTTTTTTGTTTTTTCTTCTCTTTATACTTTTACTTACTTTTTATAAACAACAAATGTTAACACAAACCAAATAAACGAGGGATGTTTTAAAATTTTATTTCAGTAATATAATAAAACACTGGTTTTGTATGTACATATATTTATTTATGGGTCATGAAATTATTATCACAATATAAAAAGTTTTTAATACTGTATTACTGGTGTATAACAAAAACCTTTATTGATGCTGTTCTGTTAAAAATTAAAAAAAAATGTTTAAAAAATTAAAAAAGAATTAATTTCACAGCACGCACTTTAAAATTACGATTTTTTTTGATAAAAAAGAAATATAATATTACAACAAAACAATATTTACTACTTAATTAAACGCAGAATTTGTGGTTTTCTTTCTTAAAAGGTTTATCAAAGTCGAAGCGAAGCTTCATCGAATTTCGCCATTTCGCATCGAATACTCTTTGGGTAGGCTCATGTTTTTTTTAGTATTTTCGTTCTTTTAATGAACATTGATAAAAGAGGTCTTTTGTCTTCTTGATATTCTTTCCAAGGCAGTCGATTTCATGTCGTTCAAAGAACTCAGCCGTTTTGTGTAGCTCGCACATAGGCCTTTTCAAATTTCAATTGACTCAGAAACTGAAGGTAATCAACCATAGACAAAAACCAGGATTCATTAAATGGGCTCTCGATGTGGCTCTCTTTTGGATGAATGAGTACCTGAACAATCAAAATTGCTGAATTGGGATGACCAATCCACATGAGATCCTAAACTGTCCAACGCATCCCGAGAAAAGGTTCTGTTTGTTATGGATTTTGGTCCGGTGGCGTCATTCAACTTCTTTTGGCCTGTACTGGATGATTTTGATTTTAACAGAACGGAATGAGCGATTTGAAGGCATGGTCATCTTACGTGGAGGTGATGAGAACTGGCAACCGCGACCGTACGATTTCTTGTGGGTTTTTCTGAAATGACAAGTGTATGCGATTAAGCCACAGACCTTCGCAAAGCCAACATGACCAATGCTATCGGTCAAGATCGGCCTGATTTATACGTAAGAGTCATGGATGCCTTCTAACCAACGAGGCATTGGTGGACATTTGAAAGATCTAATGCTACACATCAGTACAAATACTTTATCTATCACTTAATTTTTTATTAGATTATTAGAAAGGAATTAATAAATAACTGTGTATGATTTACTGAGCATTACAGTTTGAAAACACCCAAAACTAACAACCCTCGTTCAAGTTTCATGGCATCCCTTTTTCCCAAATGCACTTGTGTCGATAGTTATTTAGTCTGCTTAAAGTTTGTTTAACAAGAGCTATTATACGTTTAGTGATTATAAAAATAATAATAAAATAAACGAAAAACAATTTATTTATCCTTAGGGAGTGTAAGCACTGGCAAATGCATTTTGAAATGATGGACAATAGTCATGGCAACTGGTAGTGACAGATGTAAACAAGTGTTTTACAGAAATATTTCCATGTACATTGTACACACTTGCAAATACACCTACACGCACACTGAATATTTTTTCTCTTCAGACTTTTCATATACGGATTATTATGCAAATGGAGAAAAAAGAATAAAAGAAGGAAAATATTTATAAATAACAATGAAATGTAGAAAACAAAAATAATTGGTAGAAAGAAAAAGAAAAGAATTACACAACAATTGAGCAGTTGGTCCATAAATATTTTTCAACTTATGATTTCAACAAAATTTTATTTTTTGGGGCAAAACTTACATATGTACATATGTATGTATGTACATACATAAAAGAATATTGTATGACATGTAGAAAATATTTTTCATGTTCTTTTTATGCAAACAATAGATTATAAATGCAATTCAATTATTAAAATGTCAAGTTGACATAAGTACGTAAAGATTTTTGAATTATTGTGTGGGAAAATAGGTTGAAGTGTTTAATTAACTGTGAATTGTTAGAAAGAAGTTTTTCATAAAAACGATTAAATCATAATCATAGGCTATCTTTAATACAATTTCAAGACGATAATTTTGTAAGGCATATGTACAGGGTGAACAAAATAAAATCAGTTTTAAACGTATAGAATTTATTTTTTTAAATTTTTTATTTATTTTTGTTTTTACAATTTGCTCATACAATTAATAGAAAATACAAACGATGGATGCTGGATACAATAAAAATAAATAAATAAATTTAAAATATGTATGTATGTTGAAGTCGCCGTAGTATAGTAGGTAGTGTGTTGGCTTATCAGACGTAAGGCCCGAGTTCAAATCCCAGGTGACACATCAAAACGAAAATATAAAAATATTTCTTCGGCGACTTGCTTGGACTATCATTTGCATATAGTCTGTATGGCGTACTATTTCTTATATGTTCGCAAATGGCCACTGATCTTCAAAAGAATTTTCGTATAATTTTTGGCCAAAAATCGATTTTTTTAAAATTCAAAATCTCGACTTTCAAAATCATTTTAGCTATCCCACTACCACGGTTGTAAAGGGGACCCTCTGGACTACCATATGCATACATATCCTGACTGAAGCAATTATGTATAATTATATTATATATATTATTAATTATAATTATATTATTAATTATAATTGTTTAAAAAAATGAATGTTTTTAAGAGAGCTTGACTCTCAGCTATTTTTTCCGGCAGTCGAACTGTTAAAGACGTAAATATTTGGTATTACGTATCGTCTAATATCATGATCAATTGCGTACCACCGATGGTACACCCCGCCCGATGGGACAGTCTAGTGCGGGCCACCGGTGGTACACGCCGGCGTGAACGTGTTAATGTCAATTGATAAAACAAGCTCTAGTATTATAAACTATACAGCAAACAAAATTATTTATATATATATATTATTTATCATTGCATACCTTTAGGCTTTCAACAATTCATGAATTAAACCAGGCTTATAAAAGCTTTCTTGATACTTAAATCGTTGTAAAATTCTTTTGCTGTTAACAAATGTTAAATGTTTCAATTGATTGTGGCCAATTATCAAGATATAAAATTTATAAATAAATTCAAACATTCATCGCATTATTTTGTGTAGTTTTCTTGCTTTTTCAATGGTAATATTTAGTAGTTATTTGGATTTTGTTACAAATATTATCACATTGTATGATTAAATTTAGGAGAAAAATGACTCATCTAAAATATATGCATATTTGTACATATTTCTTCAATAACTTATGTATCTTCTTGGGTTTTGTTGTATACATAACATTGCGTTCCCAAAATGTTGTCATTTTTTAACAATTTATCTCTTCAAAGTTTATAATTTTGTAGCTAGATACTGAAGTCTTTCTGTTACAAAAATTAATAAAGCGCACTACTTTTGTCAGAATTTAAAACATTGAAAAGCGTACTGAAATAAGCAACTTTTAATTTTAAGGAATGAATGGTACGTGAACATGATGAAATTGAGTCGAAATTATTAAAAAATTATTTTGTCAACGTCATCATAGTTTCAATTAAAAGTCTGTCATCCATGCACCAAACAATTACTTTATTGCAAGAAATTAGGCATCATCAAAGAGTACTGCGGTATTATTGGTATTTATTATAAGATGAGATGCCATTATTTGTTTATGAACGAATAACAACCAGGTTTTCTAACAAGGCCTTTTGAACTTTGACAGTAGACAGCGGCTTGAAGCTAGAAATGTGAAATTAGTTTCATTTATTCAGTATGTTTTGCCAAAACACCATGAACTTTTAAATTATTTAAAAATTTATTTTTTCTAAATGGATATTCTGTTCATGCAACGTACGGCACGCTGCGGTCATTTTATAATTGCCTTAGTCATCCTACTAAATACTAAAGGCATAATTGCAATGTGGTGGATAAATTTCGTGTCTTTGACAGAACTCGGTGTTTCGAAAACCACAACTTTTGCATCGTGACTTGGGTTTGCATCCGTACAAAATTTAACTGAACTAGGAGTTAAAGGTAAGCGACCATAGGCAACGACGTGTGTTTTCATGCTAATCTTACTTATTCTCTTAACAAACCGATTAATATCCTTCCAGGCGCCTCTGCTTTTTGCGCGCCTTCGCTAGTTGGCCACACCAATAGATGAAAGGGCTTCCTTGATTTTGTTTTTTCGACACACACACGGTTGTCCTCTACACCGACTTCTGGTTATACCCGCATCAAACACCGATCTTGCTGAAGCATTTCCTTCCACCCAAACGACATGGCCGACTCAGTGCAATACATCTTCTTTTTGCCTGAATTTGGTTTCAACAGGACGGAGCTACGTGCCACATGGCTCATGCCACCTTGAATATTCTGCACTAGCGATCTAAGAAACGTAAACTGGCCATCGAGACGGTGCGATTTGACACCGATAGTGTTTTTATTATGGGGTTTACTTAAGTCTAAAGTCAACAACAGCGGTTATAAAACGAATTCAGCCTAATTTATGCGTCACAATGATGTAAAATTAAAAATTTTGGATGCACTCCAAACAGAGAAGCCGTGGCGGTAATTTGAAAGATGATATCTCACACACACTTTGTTGCATATCAATTTAATGATAGGAAGCCCTTAATGAAAGACTCGATACCCATAGGATCTATGTAAGCTATGCCCATTGACATGTCTGCCATATCAACCTAACCTAACCATTATCATTCTAAATTTCGAAGTGCTTAAAAACATAACCGATATATTTATTTCTATTAAATTTCTTTACTTTTCAATGATACAAATTCTCTTATTAAACAAAATATCAACGATCTTCCACTTTATCTACCCAACTTTTTATGTGCCACATTACTTCGGTGCGTACAACTATGCATTGCGCCTCCAAGTACATAGTAAATCGTTACCATTGGTGATAAAAAATAAAATACAATACGAAGTAAAAGAAGTTGTAAAAGAAAAAAAGTCATATGAATTCTAACATCTATTTTCACTTAATTTATTTAATTGGCACTAAATGGAATTTAAATTGTACTCTCGACCGGATATAACACTTTCAGTTGTCTCATACTCGTTTGCAAAATATTGAGATCAATCATTATTATTATGTTTTCCTGTGAAAGCTAAAGGAAAGAACATATAATATAATTCACTATCACAGTTTCCTGCAACATGCATTATAAGTTCATAAAGAAAATAAAAAAAAACGTTATTGCTATGGAACAGTACAACAGCTTTAGAGTGAGAATAAACTACAAGTTTAATTCAAATATCATTTTATCGACAGAAAATTACTGTTTGGTGCGCTATAAAGGAGACCACATTGTTGTAGTCATATTTAAGATTCTTTGAAATTTTCTATCCCAAAACGGCCATTTCATTGAAATTAAGAATATATTACTTTGATTTACTATGATTTAAGCTTTTTTAACTGTAGAAAAAACGCCCGATATTTCGGAAAATACCACTGATGAAATTTTAAAATCGTATCTTATGTTTTCGTCCTACTTCGATGCAAAGCTTCTGCAGAAGTCATTTGACGGTATGCCAAGGCTTTCGGTATGTCTTTTTAAGGAACAGTGGCCCATGAAAATCCCTTCAGTAGTCTTCCTATTCAAACGAATGCAATATAGTCTAATAATATTGCATACCACTACCACTAACCTTCCTGTTAAACAAACGGATAATAATTATTTTAAATGAGTCAGTTCTGTTTGATGTTGTATCGGCTCTTTTACAGATAATCAGCAATGCAATTTCCAACTATATGACTGTGTCCCGGGACTCATATAAGGATTACCTTTGAATGACCCAAAAGGATGGCCACGAGCTCTGCAGTGGTCAGGCAGCCGTTGAGAAAGTTTTCTTAAGGCTAGTTTGCTGGGTAGTCCCGTAGTCAAGTAGATAGACTATATAGGATAGAGCACTTGGGTTCAAACTGCAGCGCTTTTATCACGGTAAAAGATATAACATTCGGCAACTTCATTCCAGCAGTATTCTGACAACAGCTCTTAGAATTATTAAAACTGTCTTCAAATGCTTTCTCAAATCTTACGTCCGGAGTAAAAGTCATCAATGCATAATCCAGACTTAAAGATTGTAATGTGAAGACAGGTAAGTAAGAACATATGTATTATTTTAAGGTGATTTCTTATGTTCTGTCGGTAATTAAAATGATCCATGAATTCTGTAATGAACTGATCTCCCATTCTTCATATTTTCAAATAAAATCATAATAATAAAATAAAAAAATAAAAAAAAAAGTTGAAACATATTGGACAGACTGCATAGGCCTCAAAGTGGACTATTTTGAATATTAAAACGAAATTTTATCTAAGCAAATGTGCACAAATTATATTATGAGTAACGAAGTATACTGGGTTTTGTCAGTGTTTTATAATGCTATAATTACAATAAATGCAACGCTGCAAACATAAAAATGTTGCAATTACAGCCTTAGGTAAGCTGCATGCGTATTAATTATAGTAATGGCAGGAGCGGCGAAATATAAGCAAAACAAATAGAAAATAAACAGTTCATTAATATACAGTGGGACCTCGATTTTCCGTGATGGTCGGGACCGGAAGCATTCTGTATAATCGATTTTCCAGGTTAATTGAGTACCAATTTTGGCTAGTTTTTTAATAGATATTTTTATTAATTAATAAATGAATATGTACATATTTATATAAAAACTAAATAATTCAAGGATTTTATATACATACATGTTTCAAAAATATAAAAAAAATAATTTTGTCAGAATACAGTGAACAGTAGATAAGGATTTCATGTACTAAAGAGGGAATTCCCCTTTTTCGCTTGTTTGTCCAAAATAATAGAAAAAAATTTTTGCTTATAATCACGGATAATAGAGGTAATCACGGTTAAACGATACAGAAAAATTTAAGTCGATCCAAAATAAAATTAAGTCGATGCAAAAAATTTTCTTTTTCCATCCCGGATAATTGATGTTGCCGGATAATCGAATCACGGATAATCAAGGTCCTACTGTATTAATACTTTATCAATGGTGCCTTATATGAGCCCTAATTCTCTCATTGCTATGTACAAATAACAATATAAAATAAGCCTAAAAGCAAATCAGCGCGCTGCCTTTAAAACAATCACTTCCATTTACAGTAAATTTTACACCCATGTATTCTATTTCTGAGAGATTGTTGTGTTTGCTGCGTTGCGTTTATTGTGTTTATAGCATAAAGGTTTGTTGACTGAAATTTATTTCATATTTTAAATTTATCTTTAAGTTTCGAAAATAATATTGAATCATCCGTTTCTCATTAAAGAAAAATTAAAAATAATTGTATTGTAGATATAATTATTTTGTTTATTGCATATTTTGATTTATATGAAGTATAAAGTAAATTTATCAGAGATTATCTACGCATACATACATATCGTCGTCGCAAATCCAAAAGTACGTAACATCACTTTTTCTAATTTTGCAGGAGAAGCAAAAGACGTTATAAAATAAAAAAAAAATTCATATGGTACTTCATTTTGAATTATTGATATAAAAACGTTATTTTTGGTTGCAAAAATCTAAAAGATTTAAAAGATATGTTAGATAACCTTACGAATCATAATCAATCAAAAACTCGATTTTGAATTTTTTGATGATACGTACTTTTGGATTTTCGACGACGATATAATAAACATAAAATACAAGTAATACAATACCAATAAGAATCTCTACTAATACGCAGACAAAACAAATAATAATTAACACATAATTTACAGAAATTTAAATATTTAGTTTAACCTAAAAAAATGGAGAATGAAAACACTTTCTATTATAAAATGCCAAAAAAAAAAATAAGAAAGAAAAGTTAATAATTATAATTATTGTTGGTGTTGGCATTGATAACCAAACAGACAGTTTGATTACTCTTCACACTACATATAAAAAAATACAATGACCAAGTTGAAAAAAAAAAACGAAATGGAAAATGATTTTTTTATTTTATTTTTAATACAAACGGTTGCATGATGCATGCCACAGTTAAAGATGCATTGTCAAAAAATGCGAAATGAAAATGAATGCATTTTTATTTCAATATTAACATAATATTTTTATCATTTTATCATTTGCGAAAATTTAAGGTTTTTTTCTAATACTAATGAATACTTTTTCCCATGAAATATTGTCCATAATAAATAATCATAATCGTCTACAATTAAACATCATTATTAAAGAAGTAAAATAAACTTTAAGAGAAATTTTTAACACTGCATTAACACATTGTGTTGAAGAATGTGTGGTTGGCTAAGTACAAATGGTTTACAACTTAAATACATGGAAACAAACGACATAATTACAATTGTGCAATTCACACGACTTTGTATCGTGTATTTTGTATTGAATACACTAGGTTGTTTGTGAACGCTTAATGCTATACTGTATTGTGTATTTCGTATTCCAAATGTCTTTTTTTGGCATTCAAACAATTTGATATCTCGAAACCAATACAACTTTTAAGAACACATGAAAAAATGTGTATAAGTGTATCGGATTTTTACATGAAAATTATCAACAACAAGCATACACTGTTGTATATTCGTCCAACAATACACTCAATACATCGATACAACGGCTTGTGTGAATTGACCAAATACTTATATACGATTATGCACGACTATAGAAAGTCCTACATTACACTGATGAACTGAATTTAATTGATAATATGTTCATTGACTAAATCCAGAATCCAGGATTCTTTTGTCCTTTTCAAGGCCATGTTTACAGTTAAGTGGATATTTGGGAAAAAACCGTAGTATAGTGGGTAGAGTGTTAGCTTACTAGACGAGAGTTCAGTGGCTTTCTATCAACAGTTTTCTGGTTAAAGTCGTGAGAGTAAATAAAATTGCCATAAAAAACTTCTCCAATCCGCAATTTTGATTCGACGTTAAACTGCATAAAATAAACTACCTCAACATGGCTGGTATGAGAAGCAATATTATAATCTTGACAAAAGGGTAAGCAATAATACTTTAGGCGAATGTCAAAACGTAGAAACGATCCTAAGGAAGAAGAAAGAAGGAAAAATCAGTAAACGATTTTTTTCGTTCTCTTGAGGTCTCAGTCACGTGTTACTGACAAATTTGGTTAGTTTGGACATGGGTACCGGTTACTTCTCAAGGAGACTGCGTAGAAAGGATTTTTTTTCTTTTTGCGAAAGGCGGACGTCACCTATATGATCTAAAGTCAACAAAGCTCTCCAACAGGAAATTCTGAGCTGAGTCAGTTCATAACAGCTATCTTGTTGAAGTTAAATATGGCAAACTAGTTGTCAATTATTCAGTCCATAGTGCCATGAACAACACGAGCAAAATTTCTTATTAAAATGGATTTTCTGGTTGGGAAATGTACCGAGCGCTTCGTCTATGTTACGTTCGACATAATCATTCTACCTTCGACGCGTAAGTTAACGAAACATATGATTTGCTGGCCGTGAGAAAATGAAAGAGAGTCCAAGTATTCGGCCTTTCGGAGACACAATAAACCAAATCACGTGGATTTCAAGAGTGTCCGATGTAGATTTTAGTATATATTGTTAGTAGCGCCGTATTGCTGAACCAAATGTCGTCCACACTCATGCCGTCCCATGAAGACCACAAGAACTCCTTTATTGTGTTCCTGTAACGTTCACAGTAACTGGAATTTCGGGCTCATTTTCAAATAGTAATACCCAATCATGTCGCCTGACCAAAATCTGCACCATACAGATGCTCGTTGTGAGAGCATTTATTTCTCATGGATTTTATAACGATTTTCTGAGCCCCATATTCGACGAGTCTTTTTAATAATTTTGTTAAATAAACGCGTAAAATTGTAATAATCTGTAACATTTTAAGCCTATTTTCAAGTGCATCTCTTTATCATCAGCAGCTAAACAGCTGAATCTTTAAAGATATGAAAGGGGAATTTTAGCAAGAATATTCAAGAAAGTTTAACAATGGCAAAATATCGACTAAACACTACAAAGATCTACAGTTTGTAAAGAAATTAAACAAATTATAGGCA
Source organism: Sarcophaga caerulescens (assembly GCA_927399465.1). Lineage (NCBI taxonomy): Eukaryota > Metazoa > Arthropoda > Insecta > Diptera > Sarcophagidae > Sarcophaga > Sarcophaga caerulescens. The sequence continues at coordinate 136,880,429 of OV656872.1, read as the reverse complement.
ATTACACACGCGTAACTTTATAACAGTACAAAGAAACACTGGCATAAACAAAAAAAGAAAAAAACAGAAACAAAGCAAAATAAACAAAGTGTTGATTTACATGAGTTTGTTGTTTATTGCCTAAACAAGCAAGGCTGGCTTGTAAATAAAGAAATAAGCCGAGAAGAAGACGTTGTTGTAAAATAGTCAGCTACAAAGCCTTTCTTCTTGCTACCTGTTGTTCAATGCACCTTACCACTGGCCAACCAAGTTGCTGATATTTCTTTGTGCTGTGTTGTCTTGCTATGAATTTCTCATGAATTTCAGCTCAAACAAGTTGCAACACTAGTTGAGCGTTCAAACCACAAGATCAAGATTACGCTGTGCTACGGTTTAATGGTAATGTGTGGTTGCTTCTGCATTTCTTCGAGCTGGTTTATATCAAACACAACTCTATTAGAGCAACAAAAATAGGTCAGCATATATAAAGCCAAGTTCAAGGCGATAGCAGTTTCAGTTGTAAGAAACCTATACCAGTGTTAACACACACGATAAGCAAGCTAAGAAGAAATATTCCGTTAATACAAGAAAAAAAAAAGAAATTTTATTTAAAAAATAAATCGAAATCTAGTAGGAGTGCAAAAAAATAAAAAGAGAAAATATTTTATTAACATTGTAACGAGGTGTGTTAATTTGCTTCATTTGCAGTGGATAACAAATGTCAAGAGTGTAAAAAGAGAATAACTCAATAACAATAAAATATTTTATTTTAAAAAATTTATAAAATAATTAATAACAACACATTTATAAAAAATCAACAGGTAAGATTTACAAAAAAAAAGTTAAGAAATAAAATTCATTTGATTTACGTTTTACGCTTAACAGTTTAAAAGAGAAAGTTTTCAATACAATTGTCATATAAGGGCATACAAATACTTTAAATATTTTTAAAACGTACGTGTGTATTCTAAAAACCAATTTGAAAAGACAATAAAAAAAAAAACATTTACATGGTAACAAAAGAAAAAAAATTTAAAAGACATGCGAAACAGAATTTATTTAAATATTAAAAGAAAAAACAAAAGACTTAAGCAACAAACTTTAATAGAATTTCCATGTATAGAAATGAGTGTCACATTTTGTTTAATTGAAAAATATCACAGCAGCAATATTTTATAAACCGAAATTAATTATAATTTCTAATTATGAATTAAGTAGTAATGAAAAATAAATAAATTTTGTTTTTATTTAGTTTTTTATACGCCTAGAATACTAGGTACTAGGTCAGATTAGCTATCATAGTGATTCAAACTAGACATCATGCAAAATTATTACTTATCTTACTCGAAGCTATAAACTTACAGATTTTAATTGTGATATCATAAAAAAATGGACAAAAACTAAAGCAAATTTTATTTTATAACTTCGGAAAGAATTGCACATTAGTTCAGCTCTTATGTTTTTGAATAAAAATTTTATTTTATCCTGATATTTAAAATCTGTTGGCGAAAGCGCAAAAAATCTGTTGTTTTCTACCTTAACTTGTTTTAACCAAAGGTTTCGTTCAAGGGAAATATTTCACATCTGCTAACATTTTCGTTCACAACTTACTTAATGGATTCAGTCTTACTTACTATGGATTCTGTAAGACCAATAACAGAAGACCAATTTGGGCTGCTGATTGGTTGCACAGCAAGTCTTGAAAACAATTTTTAAAGCCAATTTCTTGAAGCATAAAAAATGCTCTCAAATTGAAAAATTGTTTCGTGATCAGCAGTTATTGTCAGTTCAATCTGATCTTATTAGATGAATAAAAGGGAGTTTCAGTAAAAATGCTTTACTTTATCACAAAGATGTGGATGTATCTCATCAATTGCGCATAGGATATTCGATTTGAGTTTTGGCAGTGTTTCTGGTTTACGCGAATCTCGAGATTCTCACTCTAAAGAAGAAATTACACGACGTTAAATAGCACGATCAACGATACGCAGTTGACAGTCAAATCTCTTGAAATAATTTATTCTGGCAATCATTGCTGCAATAAATCGATTATCGCACGCAGAGCGGGGCAGGTAGCTCCGCTTTTCTTAAACCATATGATATTCAGAACCATGCTATCCAGTTGAGGCCACAGACATTTTGTTTGAACTCTCTAGCTCTTGTCTAGTAAATTAAAACACCAACTACTCTACTTTGTGTATTTCATCAGCAACTATAATTTCTGGCTCATCTTCAAATTGTAAGGTTCAATCTTACCGCTTGACCAAAATCTGTACCAGACTGTGGCTCGTTGTGGGTGTATTTGTTTCTCATGGATTGTATGGGGATTTTCTGTGTCCCTAATTCTAGAGTTTTCTGTATTCACTGAGCCATTTAGATGGCAATAAGTTTCGTCGAAGAAGATGAAGGAACTGACATTGATTTCACTTTGGTCCATTATGTATTGAAAAAATTGCTGACGATTACCACCGTTGGCTGGTTTGGGATACTGGGTAAGCGAATTTGTTGTACACATGAACTTGGTTTACTGAATATCCTCCGTCTCTTATATCCTACCTCTTTTCCTTTTGCAATTTTCTTATCTCTTTCACTATCCTGTCTATCTCTCTTCTAGGACGAATTTACAATGTGGTATTTTATTGTATTGTCCTCAAACCTAACCTAACCATTAACTGAAGATGCGCACTACTAAAATTAAAGAATTATTAACAAAAACAAAATTATAAAAAGAGTTTGAAGGGGTAGACAAATACATCCATGACATATTTTTCTGTAATTTCAAGACAATATTCTACACAATCAAAATCTTACAATTTCTAAATTAAATTTCACCAAAAGTTCGTATACATAAGTTGGAAAAGATATCAGTGTATGGTATTAATGTACATCGATTATTGCTATGTTTGTCTATCTACTCTTATATGTTTTATTATTTTCTAAGTACACCATTATACACTCAAACATAATGACAATAAAACGTACTCACTTTTATTAAATTCCTACAAAATTTAAAATCAGAACCTTACCAAGAGTTATGCTTTATTTGCTTTTGTTAAAGAAAAATTTCTCCACCGTATGATGATATTCAATTAGCATAAGCGTCTAAATTGAATACAAAACACTGGCATAACGAAATAGAAAGTTAAGAATTTACAATGACAAATAAACAAACGAAATACGAAATCAACACACGCACAGACACACACCTGATTAATACCATAATATTGATGGCATATAGGTCAAGATAGGCACCGTAAAGCAATAACAATATAAATACACAAGCACCGTTGAAAGGCAAGTTAACAGTATAAAGAGTTAACAGTTTGATTTGTTTTTTTATTTTTTTATTTAACAGTAGAACAATAGCAACAGCAACAACAGTAATACTAACAGTCATTTACTATATAACACAACGAATGGCGAAAAAAAAAAATACATACAAGCAGTTGTAACGACACATTTAACAATTTTTAACAGAAAAACAAAAAAAAAAAAACTCATGTACTCCATACATACATACGTGTATTAAATTGCATTCAACTTTCAACATAATGTCTAAATGGTAGCCAAAGAAGTCCAAAGACAAAAAATATCTTTTGGCCTTAATTTATACCATCTCTAGTCATAGTAACAATTTTATTTAAACTTCTTGCTATTATTTAAGAAGCCTATTTTTATTTAATTTTTCCTGCATGTGTTCATTCAATTAACAAATTTTCACTTTAAATTTGTCAGTCTACCTAAGTGTGCATGCATGCCCGCATTATTTTTTTATTCCTCAGAATCTTATACACTCACTGCATATGAGTAGAAAGTGATACTACTAACCCAGTTCTGTATGCTTGAATAGATATGCTGTGTTTCTAGAGGCCCATTTATATTTGTTAGTTTTTCTATAGAATTTTTGCCACAAGCACAATACATACGTAAATGAATTTATATTTTTCGTAAACTATCAACAATTTCAGTTAAAATCTGTTTGCATTAAAATTTGTTAAGAGGTTTGTATTCAGTGTTGAGAAAATAAATTTAAAATCACTTTAGAATTATTAAAATCATTATTCTGCAAAATACTTTAACGCATTCAAATTAGAAAAACAATTCGTCAACGTTTTAAACAGCGTTTTAAGTTCACCTATCGCTATCGTAATTTGTTCATAAATTCTGCTTGCGATGCACCGATTTTCAGTGATTATTCCGCCCAAATACTGAAATTCCTTCACTTGGCTGATTTGAGTTGTCCCAGGAAACAAATGCTCCTTCATTTAAGCGTTAATACGCTCTTCGGGTGTGTTGAAAATGTAAAGTTTGAGATCAACCTTTGGAATTCAGAGAAGTCATCTGCCTTCTATTGCATATCCGCACTCGATGGAATAGCCTGAATTTGTTGTCAGCTTATATTAAAAATTAAAAGCACTGGATTTGAATAGATCGAATCGGGTGTTGTAAGTATACATGTCTTACATCTGACATTCTTTTAAAGTTTTAAATTTTTAAGATATCGAGCATAGCGTATTTAAAGTTTATCTTTTGCAACAAAAATATCTGCTAGGAGTTCCGAAAAAGTTTTCGAATTCATTTTGGTGGTAATAAAGTAAACAGAAAGCTTAAAGTTATAAGTTAATGCTCCCTATATTCTTCTACCAGAATTTTGGTTATATCGTACAACGCTTGTTTGGTCCAGAACAAGCCAACAACAAGTTTAGCAGTCTCGTCCATCTTAATTATACATTTTTCGTAAAAAAATAGTTTTTTACGTTCATTGGTAAACGCGTGTGCGGTCCCTTACTAAAATTTTGCATAGATCTTAAAACGCTTGCTTGGTGCAGATTATGGCAACAACGACTGTAACAGTCTAGTCCATCATTAATTAGTCCACGGCATGTGCGGTTTGGCAAATCTAAGACGGCTTAGTGTATTGTGGCTTAAACCTTTTCCGTTTAATCGGCTGGATAACATGTAAAACAAGAGCGATAGATCAAGTTTTTTCATTATTTCCCAACATGATAAACGATTTTCGTTTGGAATTTATTTCAGTTGGAGCATTAATTCTACTGCTTTTGAAAAGTTTAATATAATTTCGTAGCATTCTTCAGGCATGCTTTATTATTCCAATAATTTTTTTTTGCTAGAATATGCCTTCTGCTTTAGATTATTGGGCAAGCCGATAAGTGTTATTTAGTTGCTTTCTTGAGTCTATTCCCAATCAGTTTAGATTCCGTCAGAAGATTTTTTATGACTGTATTTAATATAAAATTTTTAAAGAATATAATTGCGAGAAGGCTATGATATTGTGTTCCTTTAAGGGTACAAGTAATTTAATAAATCTCGTTTCCGATCAGTCAAAAAGTTTAAAGCTTAAGCATTAAAAAGATTAACAGGTGCTTTCAGAGTAAGTGCTTGAATGAAAAATGCAATTGTATGTTATAATATAAACACAACATACACAAGTCATTTCAATCTCAGTTATTATGAGAGGATGATAAAGCTTTAATCATTATCTCTGAGAAGAGGAGAATAAGGAAAAATCAAAAATAAAACAGGATTCATATAATGATAACTAAATGCTGATTGTGTTTTATTTATTATTATCTGATTGGAATAGGATATACTGGCTTAATCTTGGCCTAGACCTTTGTAACCAGTTGATTATTACTTGCAAAAAAAGTGCCTTATTGTGCTCTTCGTCTTGTGCTATTTCGTCTCAAGTCTATTTTGTTTTATGATTTTCAAAAACTTTAAAAATTTATCTTCAATTTGTGTTTATACACGTTTTCGAAGTAATAATGTCAATCAAAAAAGAAAAATCTAGATTTTCCTTCCCTAAAACAACTTGATTTCAATCGCCTAAAATCTGTTTTGAAACAAAAAGCATGGAAAATCAGTTCGGCTTAACTGCTAGCCATGCCTGTATGCGTACATATCTTCTCTAAAGCTATGTATAATTGTTTCATAAAAGAGTTTCTTTTTCATATGTTATCCTATTAGAGTATGTCTCTCTTTCAAACTTCGCTCCTTTATGTGCTTTTAAAAGAAGACAAACCGAAAAGAGTTCAACATATTTTTAATTGACGCTGCATGCATAGCAATCAATTTACCCACTATATTTGCTGCTTTTATTATTTTTTTGTTTTTCTTTCTTTTCTGTTCATAATTTTGGTTTGAAAGACATAAAACGGGGTTGACTTGAATTCAGCATACCCGTTACCACCACCACCGCTACTACTAACATTTTTACCTCCTCCTTCAACTCAAATGCTTGCCACCGCCTTAAACCCTTTTGGCTTGTTTTGTTTTATTTCGTATTTTTTTTTTAAATTTTTAACGTCTCGTTCGCTACTCTTTAGTTTGTTTTTCTTGATTTCATTCAATAAAAGCGTTTAAACTGAAATGAAATAAAAAAAAAACCGAAAAAAAACATTTTTTTTGCTCATTTTGTTGGGTTGTTGTTTGCTGCTGCCACTTCTATGGCTGTTGTTTTTTTTGTTTCTGTTTTTGTTGCTGCTACAAGTCGTGACTTTCATTCATACATATCTTTTTAGAGTATTTTTATGTTTGAATGGATTTTTTCTGTTTTTTTTTTTGTTTTTTTATTATTATTTGTGCATACTTCACTTTGCGTACTAGTAGTTTCTATTGGATTTAATTTTGTTTCTTTCTTCTTCATTCGTTTTGCTTACATTTCGAGGGAGAAAGTTTGCTTTTTTGTCTTTCGTTATGTACATACGTATGTATGCAAGTGTTTTGTTTAGATGGCATTTTGTTTTTTTCATATTATTTTTCATAATTTTTTATTGTTAAATGAAGAAATTTATATTAATTTAATGAAAAATATTTTAATGAGTTTAACAAGCGCCAAATAAATATTAAAAGAGAAAATTTTAATAATGAATTCAATGCTTTCAATGGTTTTGTTAAAAAATATTTTTAGAGACGTTCTCTATATGTTCATATATGCTTTAAGTTCAAGGGTGGGTATATCTTCTAGGCTAAAGTTCACTTATAGGGCTCTAAACTACATAAGATATTATCGAGTATATAATTCGAAAGGTATATCCTTCAGCCGGGATCTCACAATGTTGTTTTCAATTGCTGCAATTGCAGCTAGCTTGTCCATACATTTCAGAAGTATAGTTTACATCATCAGGTGTAAACTAGCAAAGATATCAGATGTTTTTTTCACTGCAAGAGACCTATTGATTGACAGTTAAGGTTGTCAAATCGTGCTATCACTTCTGTTTAGTAAAGTTTGTAAGGTCATCAGAAATCCTGTAAATGCCAGAACATTACTCTCGTACTGGAAATTTACTTTGAAAAACACGAAAACATCTGTTCATGACATAAATAAATACATGGTCCATTTAACAGTCAACTAACTCATCGGCTTAGAGATCAAGTAATTTTTGCAATTATTAATCGTTTTAGCATTAAATTCACTCTTTCCAAAACCATCTCCAAGACAAAATAATGTGCGTACCGAAGAGAATATTGAAGAAAACACCGAAATGTGCATTCGTTGGCGTTCCTAACTAGTTTGCCGTGCCTCGCACAAGAACTAAAGCTAAACGACATTCCTTTGCTTTGTATATTTTATTATGTTTGATTGATTTGAAAATATGTTTTGCAAAATCACCGTGGACGATAGACAACGTCGTTTATTCGCTGAATGGCCCCTGTAGTAGATGGCATATGAGTAAAATTTTCATCGAAGAATCGTCTTCAGCGATGAGACTGAATGGATATGGGAACAAACAAAATTATCGAATTTGGTAAAATTCTAATCCCCATGACATCGAAGAGCGTCCAAGCATACCGAAAAACTTACTTTATGGTATGGATTTTGGACTGCATACATATTTCTCTGAGAACCACGTTGGCCAGGCAATCACACTCAAGGGCTAGTACGATTAGTCGATTATTACCAAGTTTGTTTGGCTTGAATTGAGTGATCTGTACTCCAGTGACTTGTGGTTTCATAGCTCAGAACACATTTGATATTCCTCAACAACGATTTGAGGGCATGTTCATCCCACATTGATACACTCTTCAAAAGAAAAAGATGCCAGTATGTATATACTATAATACGCAAAAATATCAACCAACTAGATACCTGTGGTAGATATTCCATATTTATGTTTAACTGCATGCTGTAACTTGTGTTAATAGAAACTGATATAGTTCCTGATAAGTTAGCCAATACAGGTACAAGCCAAGTTGTTCATGTGCTTTAACATCACAGATTTGTACGTCTTATAATTAAAAACCATCATCCTCTGCATTAAACATTCCTTATAAAGACTTCAGTTAAAGTTGCATTGATAAGGCGTAGTCGCTGTAGTCTAGTAGGTAGTGTGTTGGCTTATTAGACATGAGGCCTCGGTTCTAACTCCAGGTCAGACATAAAAACGAAAATATGAAAAAAATTTCTTCGGCGACTTCCTCTCGGCAGATTTCTGACAAAATCTCTGAGAGTAAATAAAATTGCCATGGAAAGTTTCACAAAAAATCTATCGTTCGGAATCGACTTTAAACTGTAGATCCCACTACTCATGTATAAAATTAACACACACAACATCAGCGGTGTGAGATGCTAAGTCGTAATCCTGACTAAAGGGTTATAATCACGTAGAGGGAATGTAAAGCAGCATACAGCCCGTGACTAAATTTAATTCAATTATAGTTTAAAAGTCATCATAATCATAATGTCATAATAAATATTTTATTAAAAATTGCTAAAATATTGATTATCTAATGGAAACTCTATAGTAATTGTTTAATTAACACAAGCGCATGTCCGATTATTTAATTATAAAAAAACACAAAATTGCATCATAATAAAACCTAAATTGAGCCTTTTAATATGCACTACACACTTCACCACGGTACATATGACAACGTTGACGTTAAATGTAAAACATGTTTAAAATTTAAAAGAAATTCGAAAATTTTTTTTAAACAAAAAAGCATAATAAAGCGGCATTTGTATAAGCTAAAACGACGAAAAGCATGTTCAAAACTCTAGCAATAAATAGCAGGTCTTTGACCAGTTAACGCTATAAAGACTTGCGATGAATTGAAAAAGAAAAAAATGTTCCAAAATTTTTTTTTACACCAAACAAGCGAAACACTTTTTATTGTTTCTTCTGAATTTCAATGTACAGGCGAAGTATATTGGAAAAAAGTGAAATAAAATAGGTCAACTGAAAAGTAAACCGTCTCTTTTTGTTATTTTTTTAAACATTATTGGTCAATAAACCTTTATACGTTCTTTAAAATTTTTTTTGTTACTTGCGGTTATCATAAGTGCGACATCATCGTACATTACAAAAAAGAAAGTGAAATTAATTTGCCTTCTTTTTTTCTTATCTTTCAAAGGTAAGACGGCAATGATGATGATGATGATTCGTTAAAATTTCAAAATAAACCTGAAAACAATGTCTTTCATTTCATTTTCTAAATTAATTTCACTATCGTTTCTTGTGAATATACCATTAAGTTGAATCATTTTTGAATTCCATTAACCTTAAGTTATTCACAAAGCAATAAGAAGATATTTAAAGAGATTGCTTTTTTATCGTTTTCTTTTCAGACTTACTCATCTGTATCACATCATGTAGTTTTTCGTATTAATTTTTGGTTAAGGTTTTGTTTTTAATTTTTTTCTTCTTCTTTTTAGTTTCTTTTCTTTCCATTTAAACGCATTTTATTTTCGAAAATATTATTGCATGTTTTTGTATGATTTTCTCTTTCAATGGTTTTGTTGAAAACGAAAAAAAAAATATTTTTTAATTAATTTCTTTAACTTTGTTTCCAAATAACTTTTAAATTAACTTTCCTTGATACCTTTTCGAAAGTAAAAGTTTCTGAAGAAGGAAAAAAAATTTTTAACAAAAAATATTTACATGTGATTTAAAATAGTCACATATGATTAAGAAGAATAATATTATGTATAAAAAATAAAACTAATGATTAAAGACACAAACTTGATATGTTAAATAATGTTTAAAATGTTAATATAAGCTTACAATTTATCTCTATGAAAGACTTTGGAAAATAAGAATTCTTAGAGCAAACTCAAAAACATACCATACATTAAAGAACCTGTTGACTTTTGCTTTAGGGTATAGGATTTTCATTGTCACACAATTTTTTTCGTTTCATGAGTGTCTTTCAAGATATCACTCATAGAGGTTTAGTGCTTAGAATTAACTCAAGATCAAGCAAGCCTTCATATTTCATAGAATTATAAGTATTGTTGCAACATTGAACACATGGATTCTAATAAAAGAATTCAATATACCACATTATTAAAACCTGGGTTATGAAATAAATATAATGTGTAAAGCATCATTTTGTACAGGGAATCCTAAATTATTTCACTTTTCATCATGGAACAGATAAATAACGGCAACAACCATATTACTGTTATAGCGCTGTATATTTCAAAACTCTCCGCCTGCTCGAGAATACTCACATCTTCTTCTACCAGTGCATAAAACTGTTTGGGAAGACTGGAGATATTAAAGACAGCCACTGGACGAGTCGCCAAATCAATAATTCAGTAAAATCCGTTTCGTAAACAAAAAATGATAGCCCAGTAGTCAAATATTACGTAAAAGACCATGAGTCGAATTATAAAAAGAGCCTTGCGACGTGGCCACGCGTGTTGCTTTCAAATCTCGCCCACGGGAAAAAGCCTACTGATAATTTGCACAAAAAATACACTGTCATTTAAGGATGCGTCTTAAGTAATACCTCAGGTCGAAAAGTATCTTCCCAATTTTCAGTGTCTTACCATGTGGTCACTGGAGTCATATTTCTGAGAACAAGAGATCAAAATATTGGCCAAATGTTATCAAAATGTTTTTGGAAGCTGTTGTAAAACCAATCAAACATTCCAAAACCAGCGAAATTTTAAGCTGACTCATAAAGTTCCGAAACAATTTAACAGCATTCATGTCCATGTAGAATGTCATTAGACCCCTTGAGATTATGTAGACTATATTCAAAACTGTCAAAGAAGGCCTGGTCTCTCGGGACACGAACCAATTGAAGGCAAAAGGCTAGCTGAAGCACCTGTGGAAGTTTGCGTAACAATTAATAAGAACAATTTCTAATGTGCGTTTTCAGCTGACTCTTGAGGGGAATAAAATTACACTTGCAAAAGATCGATGAGAAAATGTTTTCACATAGAGAGACAATTGACAATTTCGGTCTGTTATGTATTCACGGAGAATATAATTTGTATTAAGACTATCCAGAATCCATCTAAGAAACTTCACAGCAATCACAATGCGCCCACTAGTCTGTGTATATACATATGTTCAAGGAATCATACATATCATTATGATATAGAAGAACAGAAAACCAATAAGAATGTTCTTTCTTATTGCCTGGCACTAGTGAATCTGATGAGAAAGAATTTTAGTTGCGTAGAATTTTTTAAACTGAAGCGATTTCCATAAAAATGTCAACTTAGAGCTATGCTTAACTATCATAAGGCTTTCACCCTCTACTGTAAGACTATTTTTCATTTTTAAAACAGAAACAATGGTCGAATATTATGCAATTATTATCATATTAAACATACCATTTAAATATATTTAGTTTTTGCATACATTTGCATAAAAATTAATTCTTTAAATAATGTTTTACCGGTTATATATATAGGTACATATATTTGCATATAAATTTATTTAATTGCTTTTTTATGCTAAAAATACCAGACAATCTCCAATAAAAAATTAAAAGAAAATTGAAGCACTCCCTGTGTGAAAGAAAGCTTATAAACCAACCATTTGCGCAATGAAAAAATTTCTAACATATAAACGTGCTTGTTGCTTAAGTCTTTCGTTTTTATTGATTGCATTCGATTTTGCATATTAGAACACTTGCTTTATTTCTAGATTTATTTCTTTAGATGTACCGGTTTAAGCATAAGGAAAATGATTTTAATTTAAAAAAATCAATTTTAATCTTTCTATTCTCTATGAGCAAAAAAAATAAAAAGTATGGAAAAGAGATTGGCATTTTCCTTTTTAACATAAAAAGTCTATAATAACTTGTGATACTTGTTTTAAGTTTTAGATTGATTTAACAATTATTATGTACATTAATTCAATGTTTGAGTTTAACACTTGTTCGTTTGCTTTCGGTTTATTCTTATTCCAGTTTACATAAAACCGTTCGTTGATCTATCAGCTTGCTAGCATGTCTTCATTTAGTTCTATTCTTCTATACTTTATTATAAATTTTACATAAGTATTGTGCTCACATGTCTATCTTCATGTGTATGGTATGCTTTCTACTTTGAGTTTCTATTAGAAATGTTAACTGTATTTAGCGGAAATTATGAAAAGAAGAAAAAATAAATAAAAATATAAAAAGAACACAGAGTTAGGCTTTACACCTATGTTTTATACTTATTGTGTGAATTAATGCTTCAATTGCCGCGTAGATAATGCTTCTGCAAGCATTTTCAAATGATAGAACTCTTACACTTGCATGTCATGTTTCTCTTTTTTTGTTGTTATAAAGTGTTCCAGTGTTTGTTGCTCGTTTTTATAGTTTTAAAAACGCGTTTGTAATGTTATTATTATTATTATTATTTTTCTTTAATTTTGTCATCGTTGTTGTTGTTAATGTTTCTTCCATTTTTTTCCGCTTCATTAATGTGTGACACAATTTTCCATTTGTTGTTGTATGTAATGGTAGTGTTAACACAACTGGCCTATGTTGTTGGAATGGAAAAATCAAGATGTTTTAATTACCATGAATATGTAAATTTAGAAAGTCGTTGCTTAAGTAATACAAATGAATGTAGCCAAAGCTTGTTAGGGGAAATGTAAAATTGTCTGCATTTATTCGATCAGAACACGTCAAACATGTTCAATAAAAGCCATAAACTATGTATGGTAAAGGAAGCTTAAAATCATTTGACTTTGCCATGAAATATGACTTCAATTTGCTGGAATTTATGATAAAATTGAAAAAAACTGCAAAATAATTTACATACAAAAATTATTATTTTAATTTATGTTTTCTATACTAATAAGAAACGAGTTGAATAAACTGCATACATACATAAATATTTATTAGAATATTTTCTCTCTTTTCACAGCATGTTTAATCAACGCAAAACAAATGCATATGTTTTACTAGCAATAGTGGCTACAAATTGCATTCTACTTACATTTGCTTATCCACAAAATGAAGTGTATCAAAGACGTTTGCAGTATAGGCAACAACAACAGCAACAGTTGCAACAGCAACAGATTTCACCTGTATATGCTGGCGGCCAAGAGAACGTTGCACGTAAATATGCCGTAAAACCGAATGCTTCAAAGAAAGTTGCCTTAGATGATGTTGAAGATGATATTGAGGCCAATCAAATACAAGAAGCACCCAATGGTTTCTCATGGTCAAATATGTTGGGTACAGTTTTAACCATGTTCTTTAATGGTGCCGCCAATTCTCCCACAAAATCAGATGATGTTGATGGTGGTTTTGCTGGCTCACCTTGGGCCAATGTTATCTCAATGGGTATATCATTGCTAAATAGATTTATGTTTTCCAATTCATGTTTATTTTTGTATTTAAATTTTAGGTTTGAAAATTATAAACGCTTTATTGGGTGGCGGTGCTCCCAGCGATGGCATCGATAAGGTCGACAATGGTGGTTCTCCCATGCAGGTAATATTTGCTTTAAACTGTTCAACAAATTTTTGCTCTTAATTTTAAGTAGTGCGCACCAATTTCTTAATATGTATATAAACTTATATATTTTTTTGGTTGAACTAACTTTTATATTTAACGCTTTAAATGCTTTTATAATGATAGATGCTGGTATTAACACATTTTTTTTTTTGTTCATTTATTTAAATTGTCGCTTTGCAACAGATCAGTAATTGTTCTTATAATACAAATTTTATTCAATTTATATTCTTCTAAAATTGTAAGTCAAATATGTAACTAGTGTTCTTAATAAAATCATTCAATTCTACTCGTATACATGTGTTTCAAAACGAGATTGTTTTGTTAATGTTGATGTCTGTCTTAAAATCACACTTTTTTTGATTCATTTATGCTGCATCATTACTGAAAATTCTTACCAACCGCAATGAAAAAGAATCGTTTAGGTATTCAAATGCAATAAATGTTAAGCCGGCTAATATAATTGAGAAAGTAAAGAGAGCGATCTTTTATCAGCCAGTAAATATTGGCTCTAACGGATCGTGTTGGAACTAACCTCGCTTTACTGTATACATATTTGGTGTACAGTGTGTTAACATCAATGTCTCTTCAGGGTAGAGTACTTAGACTAGGTGTAGACTGTGGTATATGTATTAAGGATTCTGTTATTAAATTCTTGTATAGGCTGCCTAACCATTGGAGTGATTTACAGGCGAATGTAAAACTGTCGTTGCGTTGTGGGGTTTATTCTGAAAATCTCTTAATTCACATAGACAACCAAGCTATGCTGAAGGCTCATCTATAAGTGCTGTAAATTTTTTGGAAAAAGATAACTTTTATATGAGTTGCAGCACGTAGGACGTATTTTGTTTGAAAATGTATTGCTGATGATAATGCTGATGGTCCTAGTGATACAGGGCACAGGAGTACCAATTATATCTGTTAAAATACTCCCTCTCCTCAGGTTTTACAGGATAGCTGGAAGGTATATACAATTTTGCTAGACTCTGCTGGACTGGTATGGCTAAGAAGAGGACTAGTTGTTTTCGTGTGTTTTCGTTTCCTTTAATCGTACGGCTATACGACGCACAATTGCGGTACTCCACGAAACACTGTGTTATTCTTGGCATTTCCTCAAATATCTTCAGCTGGAGGCTATCATTCGTGCTCATTCTGTCAAACACAAACTAAATTACGCAGTTTGTTCAAATTTTAAAAGAAGTTAGACGACATATGACGCTTGGAGCTTTGTTGCCCGTTCAACTAAGAGGAGAAAAATTCGAGAATTCATGTCTCTTTTACCTAATTTTGTACTTAGATTTGGTGGAATACGTCTTGAATCTCTTGAAGGAAGCAAGGCATTTGTGGGCTGGAAGACTACCAATAAGAATCGTATGCGATTCCCATGAGACAATAAGATATACTGACTCAAAAATTGATTTCTTTGTTTAAATTAAAGAACACACTTGAATTGATAACAGATAAATACATGCATAATTCGTAATTACAACCCTTCAGTCGGGATTACGACCAAGTTTCTTACACCGCTTATGGTGTGTGTATTAAGTTTATACATGAGTGGCGGGACCTACACAGTTTAAAGTCGACTCCGAATGACAGATTTTCAAGAAACTTTTCATAGCACTTTTTTATTTACCCTCAAAGTTTTTGCCAGAAATCTGCTGAGAGAAAGTCGCCAAAGAAATACTTTTTTGTATTCCGTTTTGATGTCTGACTTGGTGTTTGGACCCAGGCTTTATGTCTAATAAACCATCACACTGCCTACTAGACTACGGCGACTTTGGCAGATTGCTATCGATTTTTTTACATGATTTTCTTAGTACAATCATCAAACTAAGGTCCGACAGTTTGACAATTTGATATCACTATTGATTTGTTATTTTTATCCTTTTCTTCTCTTTCTTTAGTGGTCTTTCTATTCTTTCTCTATTCCCGGAATTCTATTTTTTTTTTTTGCTATTTGGTTTTATCGTTCTTTTTCTAGGATAAACTCTTGGTGTCCTTACATCAATATCTGTATACAAAAGTAGCTCTTAGTTAGAGTGGGTGGTGTTGGAAACTGGAAACAGAAAAATTATAAAAAATTATGCTGGTGATAGTAGAAAACTTGCCTCATTTCTCAAATTTATAGTGGATATGTCAAATGAGATTCCATCAGTAAGATGTACATCTCCTGTTCTGTTTCAACATAACCAAACTTTTTAGAAAATATTCGATACAATAAATTTGTAGTCGATGAAATAGATGAAAAACTTAAAAAAAGAATCATTATAGAAGCATTTATAAGCCCTTAGAACTTTCTTAAAAATACTTATGTTTGTATGGAACACATATTGAATAAATATAAAAAAAACATCTTTTTTCTCTCTTTTTGTTTCTTTTTTTTCCAAAATTCCTGATTATTTTCATGTGTGTGTTTTTATTTTCTGGAATACTTGTAACGCTTTTAATATAAAAATACAAAAAATACCAAAAAAATTCTTAAAAATGAAAACTCAAAATTAAAAATACTGGTTAATGGTTTCGGTGGATTTTATATGGTTACTTGCTTGCAATAAATTATAAAAAAAAACCAACAAAAAAATATTTAAAAAAAAATATGTATGAAAAATATAAACAGGGAGTCTTGGCAGCAGTATTATCGACCGTACTTGGTACAAAAGATCCGGAACAGGTGAATTCCATGGCCAAACAAGCCGGCGAGGTAAAGCAAATCGATTTCTTTTTGTTTATTTTCTAATAAAAAAAATTAAAAACTTTCTTTTTTAATTAAACCAGTAGTTGTACAAAAACAAAAGAATATTCATTAATAATACTTTTTATGCTCTATTGCTTAATTTTTATTTATTTTAATATGTTATCTTAATAGCAAACCTACACTATAGTTATCCATTTCTATACTCCTTTCATGTTTGTTACCTTCACTGCTATGGATTTTCAATTGAATATTTTTCATTTTTGCTTAATTAAATTTCAGTTTATACAAATCGTTATGAATCTTTTGGATGCTTTGAAAACCTCCTTCTCGCATCGTTCTTTGAATGCTCGTTCATTGGGTAAACGCGATTCAGTTAGTGATGCCACTGTAGCTGGCATTTCCATGTTGAAGGGTTATGTACGCACTTATCGCAAGGCCGATGAGAAGTGTCTGCAACGTTATATGTGCGAAGCTAATACCGAATGTGTACGAGAAATCGGTGGTACCAGTATTTTCTGTCAATTGGGATCGTAAGTTTTTTTTTTAACATTGAGCTTTATGGTCCACAAACTGAATATAAAACTTTTTTTCTTTATTTTTCCTTTATAGTTATGCTACCAGTTATCTGTTAGACCGCACCAGCGATGGCAGTTTTGATCAAATCTATGAAGCTGGCCGCAGAGGGCGTTCTGGTTTCGATTGCAGTCAATTGTATTTGGAATGCAATGAAGTCTAAGGCGCTTAACTGTGTCTCTGTCTTCGTGCTAACGTAGATTCGAGCTATAGGACTGGTTTATAAACAAAAAAAAAACAATAATAATAATACCCTGTATTTATTTTAGTTGTATTAATTCATTTAGACAAACTTCTCGTACACCTTTATCAATTTTAGAAACATAAATTATTTATTTATTATTTATAATTTATTTCTTTTAATTTTAAGTATTAGTTTTATAGTGTTTGTAATTTGTGGAAATTACAAAAACAACGAGCGATTAACTATCGCAATTATGTGCATAAAATTTAAGTTATAAGCAATAACGAATTCTATGTGTATGAATGTATGAATGTATGTTAAGTTTTTTAACAGAAACTAAAATAAAAACTTTCGAAAATCCATAAAAATAAAAGCTACCGTTATATTTAGTCTTAGATGCCACAAATAAACTGTTAAACTCTTATTAAAGCTTTAATACTGGTTTATGATGCTTTTATAAATGTGCTTTAATAACTTAACATATCGTTTAACATCTGTTAACTGTCATGCTGAAACCTTGGCTGCTATAAAAGTTTTTGTTAACATCAGTCATGCGCATGTATGGGTACAGACAGCTCCTCAATCTGAATACAGTCAATGTTATTTATGTAATCGATTAACTGATTCAGTAAATTCACAATAATTTTGCGTAGTCATAAGGAAAAAACTCTATGGTGTGGAATATCATTGCAAAGAGACCGTTGGTGGAGCTGCGTTTGTATAGTTTTAAGATCTATGATTGTGCCATTGAATTGCTCATTATGGTATCGGGAATGGGTTGTAAACA
This sequence comes from Sarcophaga caerulescens, assembly GCA_927399465.1. Lineage (NCBI taxonomy): Eukaryota > Metazoa > Arthropoda > Insecta > Diptera > Sarcophagidae > Sarcophaga > Sarcophaga caerulescens. Next base: position 136,862,495 of record OV656872.1, on the reverse strand, counting down.
GGCCTTAAAGCTTACAGTGTTACTCCTCCTAGGAAAGCGATAATAGTACCTTACATATCCAGAAAGGCCGTGTGGAAGATTCTGGGGTTTAGGCTAACATACACATACTGGCTCTATTGAGCCGTGATTGAACTAATCACGCTTTATGTTATACATGCTTGATGGACGATGTGCAAACACCAACGTCACAGCCGGCTGTGCGCAGGCAGTTAGTTTTACTAATCACCAGTGCACTATAGTTCACTCCAAACAACGTATTATTTGCTATACCCATATATTCTCTATTCCTCTGACTCTCTATTGAAGTAGAGGATTGAGATACTGGCACTAGGCCTCAATGCAGGTAAATCCTGGCTTAGTCTGGATTATGGACATTCTGCTGTCCTGGGAACACATAGGCACATTCGAGTCGATTATAGTAAATTTGATCGTAGAACTAGGAAGTTCTAGTCTAAAGATCCGGTGGTCCTCAGTGGGATGCTTGAGACTTATATCAATGATTCAAAGATGCTTGACTGGGTGGTCTGTGCTATATTTGTTAAGAGTTGTGTTACTAAACTTTTTTATAGGTTGCCTGACACTGTAGTGTCTACTAGAGGTAATGTTTCTTCTGAAAGCGGCACAAATCTTGTTGGATGACGGGAGTTTCGAACAACCAGGTTGCGATTAAATCGCTAACGAAGACATTTTTGATATCCGTCCTTGTCTATGCCGCGTATTTAAATGTAACTCTTATATGAGTGCGGGCCGTAGTCTAGTAGGTAGTGTGTTGGCTTATTAGACGTAAAGCCAGGGTTCGAGCCCCAGGCCAGACATCAAAACAAAATACAAAAAGTATTTCTTCGGCGATTTCCTCTCAAAAGATTTCTGGCAAAAACTCTGAGAGTAAATGAAATTGCCATGAAAAGTTTCTCAAAAAATCTGTCGTTCGGAGTCGACTTTAAACTGTAGGTCCCGCCACTCATGTATAAAATTAACACACACAACATGAGTGGTGTGAGTAACTAGGAGAATAATCCTGACTGAAGGGTTGTAATGACCAATTATGTATGTATATGAGTGCGGGGATACGGAGATATCGTTGGACATTACAATGCTGATGAACTCGCCAAGGCTGGTATGAAGCTTGCAGGTTTGGCATAGGTATTATGATTGCCTCAGTTAAATTTAATATAATCAACTTGTTTTACAGTTTAACTCAATCTTCTTAGTAGCAATATTGCTAGACTCTGTTATACTATGTTCAGACATGCACTTTTATTGAGTCAATATTCGATTTATTGATTACAATATTTTATGTGTTTAGACATAACAATATACGCAGTTCAGCTGCTTATTCAATATTCATTTGACAGCTGGTAATCAAAACAGCTGGTTGTTTCAACAACATTGTTTTTGTTTTGTTCGTTGTTTTTTTTTCTTTTTTTTTGTTTGTCGTTGTTGATATTTGAGTTGTCAAATATCAATAGAAAGTGTTCGGACAATTGTAATATGCTCACTGAACGTACTTATGACAGTGCTGCATTTCAAGTTTTAATCAATATTATAACAATTTATGAATTTATTGAGCAATAATTAATTGACATTTTATATGAAATATTGAGATCAATAATGCCGTTTATTGCGATTTATTCAATATAAGTGCATGTCTGAACATAGTATTAGACACGTATGTATAAGAAAGTTTCCCACACAGTTTTATCCTTAAATTTTATTGTCATCTGTGGCACAATTGTGATACTCACGGGATACTATAGTTCAATAACATCTGCAGGAGCTGTGGGTCTGAGGAGGAGGAAGAGACTGTCTTTCACTTTAGGTGTCAGTGCTCCACATCTGCCATAAAGAGATGGAGGTTTTTGAATCCTACCACTTTCTGTCTGATATTGACAGAGCTCTTTAATATACAGAGTGCTTGCAACAGGAAAATTTATTCTGATTTGTTTCGTCTACGGCATGTTTGATGCACGGGATGGATGTTAATTGTGGTATCAGAATGGGCCAAAGAAAGTCCGCCATCTAACCTAACCTAACAATATTATTAAAACACCAAATTATAAACAACAAAAAAAGTGCTATCAACCGATTGCCTATAAGTATAGTTTGTTTAAATATTTTAATTTATTACGTTTGTTTAAATTATTCACTTAAATTCTTATTGAAATATATTTCCTTTCAACATTTTGAGAATTTTTTTCTCATTTTTTTAATTTGTGTACAGATGGCTTTATTTCGTTGTGACCTTTAAAAATGTCGTTAAGTTTTTAGACTTTACTTTGGGTCAAGTTAAGCATAAGAGCAAACACAAGGCATATGTATGACAATGGCCATGATGGCTAAAGATGACATAATCCACTTTAATTCCCAATACAATTTTAATCGCTGTGACACTGATATCCTTCGTGCAAGTGTGTCTAAATGAGTTTTTTGTGTTTTCTGTTGAAAAGAAAAAAAAAAAACAAAAAAAGGAAAACAGAAATGAAAACTTTTGTTTGTGAATCAATTGTTAATCAAACAAATGCTTGATTTAATCCTAAGAAAACATGTGACAATTGCACTTTACCATAAAATCAAACTCAAATAGAGGACACGATGTCCATTTCATGTTGTTGAGATTATCATCTAAAGGACTTATTAACGCTTAAATGCTTTTGTAAACATATGACACAAATACCGAATTACATATAGTCTTCGCAAACACTTGAGTATAGCATAGACGGACGCATACATAAAAATATTTGGCTATGTAGGTTTGGCTATGTACGTATGTATGTATGTAATCTTATCAACAAACACAGACACTTACATTGCCAAATATCAAAGGGGAAATGAAGCAATCGTTGGTATTTAAAATCCAAAGAATAGGAATTGGTTTACATTGACATACAAACACTATCTAACAGTGAAAGAGAAAAAGTCTTTAGGGTAGTGAAATTGACCCTTATGGTCAACATATTGAATGTACCAGTTCAGGCCTTAGCATGTTAGGCATGTTCCATAGAAAGCGAGTAAAAGAAAGAAAAAATCGAATGTGTTTGCGTTTGGCAAATTTTTTTTTAATGTTCGAGATTTCAGTGATATACTGAAGATAAACAGCTTGCAGTTATATGTTATAAGTAGAGTCTATAAAACTCAATAAATCTTTAAGTTGTTTTAAGTTAAGTTTTACTTTCTTTTTCTTCATACTGGTGTTATAATCATTTCGCTAAGTCTTCTTCTGGTAACTGGCACTAAATTTCTTATACTAAATTATGATGATAAAAATCTGCTTGAGTCTGTTTATTTTCGTTTTTTTTTTCTTGTTTTTTTATTTCTTGCCTCAAACAGTTTTAATAAATTATAAAACTTACAAAAACAATTTACTTTACATATTACTTAGATAACGTTAATTTAAATTTCTCCTTTCCCTGTATTTTTTTTTTCTACTTCTTGTTCTGTTTTTGCAGAAAATATTCCACTAAGAACTGTACTACTTTAGTTGTTTGTTTTCTTGTAACAAAGCATTTTTCATAGGAACACCAGAATAGACGGCAGAGAAATGCTTACATTCACACATATAAAGACCTTTTAGAACTTACGTTACAATGCAGAAACTTTTCCTTTTTTTCGGACAAAGGAAAACTTGTATAATTTTTCACATTTTTTGGATACAACCAAGCGAATGGAAAAAAGCGAATGTCTATTTTAGGCTAAGGTCGAATTTGTTTTGAGCCTTTTCTTTCATTAGTTCTTTAAACTTTTTATGAAAAAAAAAATCTAATGCCTTTCAAAACTGTATTTCATATTTAGAATCTTAAAGTACTCACAAAGTTCTTTCCAAAAGTCTGCTAAGCGGAAGTCGCTGAAAAAAATATTTTTCATATTTCATTTTGTTCTCGAGGTCTGTGCCGTGGCTTCACCAATGGCAGATAATTGTGAAATATTTTATTGGATTGTAAACACATCGTATCTTCTTCTTCCAATGAAGTATGAAATATAATATTTTTTAAATGGTCGCCACGGCTCTAATAACAGGTTATTTTTTTTTTGTTTTTTTTTTTGGTGAAACCAGCACTCAGGGGATGGCCCCTACTCATGCAGTGCATTGTGCAGGTTTTAGGAAAATGGGTTATAGAAAGGTGGAAGAGAGGGAGTAGTGTTTTGTGGACATCTCAAGATGCGAACGGCAAGGAAACGAGTTGCTGCTAGATGACTATAAAATGGCCAGTGCTATACCTTCACCATTAGACAATCTACAGCAATCGTCCCCAAGAAGCCCGCACCCTTCAGTCCTAGCTTCTCACACTACTCATGTTGTGTGTGTTAATTTTATACATGAGTGGCGGGACCTACAGTTTAAAGTCGACTCCGAACGACAAATTTTATTGAGAAGCTTTTCATGGCAATTTTATTTACTCTCAGAGTTTTTGCCAGAAATCGTGCTGAGAGGAAGTCGCCGAAGAAATATTTTCGTTTTGAAGTCTGACCTGTGATTCGAACTCGGGCCTTCAGTCTAATAAGCTAACACACTACCTACTAGACCACGACGACTTCATGACTTTTTCCATTACCCTTCCACAGAGATGTGACTGTAACTCAGCGTTAACGTTCGGATGTGAGCATAAACCCAAGATTTCACAAAATCCCAATGAAATCAACATGGTTTTAGTTGCCAGTTGACATTAGAATTTCTTGAGATAATTTGTTCTGAAAATCGTTGCTTCTAACATGTGTGGTGACACTATCTTGCTGAAACCATAGAACTCTGCAATCATATTCACATACATTGCAACCCTTCAGTTTACTCGCAGAGTTTTTGGCAGAAATCTGTTGAGATGAAGTCACCGCAGAAATATTTTTTTTCAAATTTTCGTTTTGGTGTCTACACTAAAGAAGTCGCCGTAGTCTAGTAAGTAGTGTGTTGGCTTATTAGACGTAAGATCTCGGTTCGAACACCAGGTTAGACATCAAAACGAAATATGAAAAAAATATTTCTTCGGCGACTTCCTCTCAGCAGATTTCTGGCCAAAACTCAGAGAGTATATAAAATTGCCATGAAAAGTTTCTCAAAAATCTGTCGTTCGTAGTCGACTTTAAACTGTAGGTCCCGCCACTCATGTATAAAATTAACACACAAAACATGAGTGATGTGAGAGGCTAGGCTGTAATCCTGACTGTAATGGTTGTAATGACCAATTATGTTATGTTTATGTCTGACCTGGGCTTCAATCCGTGGCCTCACGTATAAAAAGCCAACACACTACTTACAAGACTACGGTTACAGTTTAGTGCTGATCCTGATCGCGTGGATGAGGTTTTGATGATTTTGTGTATTCACTCAATTATTCAGAAGGAAATGCGCTTCATCGGAGAATATAAAAAATTTGCATTGACTTCTCCTTGTTCCATTATTAAGCTCCTTAGTGATTTGAGTTTAGTGAACATCAAATTGGAGATCATTTTTATAAAAATTCTCTTTGTAGTAAGCAAATTATGCTGAGAAATTTTATCAACGTTAAAATGAGTGAACAATCGGAATACTACAGTTATTATTTAGTATTAGAAAGATAAAAATTTATCGCAGGCTGTGAGGTAGACGAAGCTGCAATTATAGAAATAGCAATGAAGTGGTTTCTCCAAATATCCAAAGTGATAATTCTAATGTTACAATTACACTTCGGTATACTCGACCAAATCCTAGACTCTCATGCAACACATCATGACATCGCCAAACAGTTGTCAAGGATTTGAAGAAAACTGAATACCCAAAGAAGCGCGATGCACATAACCACTTCAAAGCTCTAGAAGCCTACAGAGTATATAAATGATTTTTTATTAAATTTTCAATTTTAATATTAATTTCTCATTAACTTCGATGCATACTGGACAGTGGGAGTTGCTTCAGCTGCTTTGTTTACTGTAGGGTGTACATTTTGTAGAAAACAAATGCGTACACATTTCTCTGTATATTACTCAACCAAGAGTGAATTTATAAATTCTACGAATGTGTATGAACGTACGTATGTTCATAAGTATGTACGTATGCAGGAAACTTTAATTTAATATTTGAAATCTACTTTTTATCTTTTAATAGAGTAATTTGCTCAGGAAGAAAATATTTCGCCTAAAGATATAAATGCTAGAAATGGAATAGTTTCCTTACATACAATATCATTTTTTTTTCATCTTTTAGATGTTTATCTCTTTTCCTTTTCTTTTCATCTTCTTCTTCTTTTTCTTTTTCATTTTTTTTTTTTTTTTTTTTTTTTTGTTTAATAATGAATATAAATGACTGGAAAATGAAAAATCATACGTTAGCATATGTTGGGTAAATGAACAGGCTGAGCCTGGTGGCAATTACTATGTCTTAAAATTCCGGACAAATATTATGAGTTCCTATAAAAATTCATATTTCTATTAGGTTGCATTTAGATACTGTATTATCATGTTTATATCTGTTGTAGCTTAAAAGTATATTGTTTAGTACAGATATAAGTTCATGATTTATTCATTAATGTGATATACAGACGAACAAACTTATGCAGGATATAAACGAACACACACATACACACACATATGCTCATATTAATTTATTTATTTTTTATTTAGACTTGTGGTCTGGTAATCTTTGTAAAGTATAATGACTGTATGCAGTACATATAGCCACCTTTAAGGTAAACTAACCAAAAGAAAAAAAAAACAGTTGCATAATTATACCTCCAAACAAACCAATAAAATATCTTTATAAGTTTTCATAAGTTTTAAAGTTATCTGGATTTACGGTTACCATATGTCGTCTGTTAGTATGACAGACAGTATTTGTTATTCCATTATTCACCTGAATGAAGAATGTATGAAAGAAATTGTTTGTCAAATTTATACAACATTTTTCATTTCCTATTTTAATCGATTTTTATTGAAAAAGGAAAAAGAAAATATTGGGAAGTCATTGCAAAATTGCCAAAGGCACTAAGGTATAGGGTCCATTATTAAGTGGCTCCAATCATTAAACGCAAGCAAAGTCGACAATATTTGTTCGTTTGAAAGGCCCCTTGAAGCCTTCATGTATGGAATATAAGATCTTCTATATACATATCTAATTTACATGAGTCTAACACAAAAATCACGCTGAATTAGACCGATATTATCGGTTAGCTTGACTTTCAGGACCGCTGTCGTTAGTGGTATATTCGCATGTACCAGTGACTTAGGAAAAGCCCTGCAAGACAAACTTTAACGGGGTTAAATCGCATTATTTCGGGGCCGGTTCACATTATCTTTACATGTACTGAACATGCCTCAAATCAAAATGTGCAAAATGTTTAATGTAGCATGTAGGGCCTTACCGTTGAAAGTACACGTCATTGTTGTCCAGATGATCCAATCCATATGAAATCCAAATGCGTCCAATGCATTTCGAAAATTTCCGTAAATCAGTAAATATATATTTGAGGAAAACGCAGATCACTCTACGTTGCAAATTACGAACATATATTGGCATGATTTGGATGATCTGGATACCAACGACATCTGGTTTTAATAGGAAGGCGGTATGTGCCACACGGATCGTGCCATATTGGATTTTCTGCACGAGCACTTAGAGGGCCATCTCACAACGAACTGGCCAACAGTTCATTCGATTTGACTTTGTTAGTCTTTTTCTTTTCAGCGGTCGTGAATACCAACGTAATGATTTATGCGCTAGAGTCGTGGAAAATTGGACAATTCGGTTACGCTCTACTTAGGGAAGCTGTGACGTACTCTTAAATGATATTATATTCCACACGTGGTTACAACAATAGGTATTTCAACCGAATAAAAATTCGATGATATCTCACACAACCTTGCAACCCTTCAGTCAGGATTACGACCTATCTCACACACACTTTGTTTTATTTAAATTTAAAGATGGGAGGTACCATTAGACATCTGGGCGGATGTCGTTGTATTTTGTTGGTCTGTCTTTCAAGCTTAGTATTGCCTTTTATTCGGTGGATTCATAATGGATCATATTTTTTTTGTATACATACATATTTGTCATCGTCACATACGATTTATTAAAATCAAACCCAATTCCATACAAACTTAATTCTATTAAAAAAGGAATAAAAAATTTAATACCGATTTTAATTTATTTTTCGTTTCTCTTTTTTAATATGAATTTAAAATGAAAATAATCAAGTGACCTTGATTTAGCACTTCTGTATTTATGGGCAATTTTAAAGGATATATTTCATGAGCGCACAGAATTGCCTTCAAATGATAAACGAAACCTTATGGACGAGGCCATAAAGAATTTCTAAAGAAAATCGATTTACAGTTTAATTTTACTTTTATTATAATAAGATAATAAAATTTATATTATTGGTAGGTCCTCTGATTTACAGCCCTCACCATACGATGACTACAAACATATTCGAGTGCAAAGAAACGAACGAAAAAGAAAAACATCTTTTAAGTGCTTTTCTAGACGTTTTTATTTTGGTGTCCACGTAAACTCGCTTTTATACTTTACTTTTCATAAAAATAAGTAAGAAAACTTTCTTCATTTTGTTGCAAATACATTTCGAAATGGTAAAAGATTTATAGGGATTCGTTTAAACGTAAATTTCAAATTGTATTCCAAGAAATAAAAGCCTCTTCCTACAATTTCGAGAACTACCAAAAGCCATTTTTATGGCAAAACGAAATGAAAAAGAAATTCTTTTTTTTTTTGTGGTTGCTTGAGGGAAATTAAAAAATAATATTTTCGTAGGAAATTCTTGTGAAAAAAGTTAACAGCAAAGCAAACTTTAATGGACAATTGATTTCTTATTGCATTTAATTTTTGAAATATTAATTTGAAAGAAATTTATCAAACGGAAATTGTGCAAATAGACAAAAGTTTGTTTTTTTAATTAAAAAAAAAACGCCCTTCTTCCTGAATTTCATTTAAAAAACGAAATTTTTTAAGGAAATATAAAAAAAGAAACATTCTATGTACATAGGAAAGTTAACTTTGCAAAGGTTAATAAAGTAAAAGAAAGATGTGATGTCAAAATCTATTAAATTGTAATCCTTGGTATAAATTCTTTTAGCCTAAAAACAGAATAGAACGATTACTTGAAATACTTTTACCTCAAGTGGAAGTGGCATTATACTGACCCATTATACTTTTTCTTGTGGGGTTTTCGTAAGTCGCAGAAATATGCGAATAAGCCACAAACTACAGCGGTCCTCAAAGCCAACATAGCCCTTAGCACCATTTAAATTTAGCTTGATTTATGCGTGAGAGCTATGGAAAATTTGACATAATATATTCGCTCCACACAAATTGGCATCAAACGAACAAAAAATTTCAATATATCTCCCACATTTTGTTTATAGATATTTAAAGATAGCGAATGTTTAATGATGCGAGTATAAATAAAGAGCTTATTCCACTCAAATTTTAAATATTGTTGAGCAAACATTTTTCTTTGCAATTGTATAGAAAGTGAGAGCAACCGTAATGGCAATAGGTGTGAGAGACCAGACTCTTTAGGGACATGCCAGACTCAATGGACCACATGCTCAACAATGATTACTTTTGTAGCGCTGTACCGTCAGGCGAATTTTTTCCAGTTATATAAGTTGTTTTCAGGTTCGGTAGTTTTAATTTACTTGAATCGCCTGGATTTGAGGCGATAAAGTTTTCTGTCACCAGCTGAATACTTGAGAAAACTTTCCTTGCAACATAGGTATAAATGTTCCAGTTCTTGGTGAACCGTATTGGTTACAGTTACAGAAGGACATTAAATAAATTGTATGTCACTTTGCTGAAAACCTGTGGTAGTGCGTTAGGTTTAATGAGTTTAGAAAGCAAGTTAATTCGATTCATGATTTTAAAGAGCTTATTTCGCTTGCCTAAACTCCATGGTGAGAAAAAAACTAATCGACTTAAACATCTTGGGCCTTCAGATCATTCACTTGACATGAAACCCCAATGGTAGGTAGCAATATAAACTATGTTGAGAAGACTAATAATTCAATAGTTTTTTTATAATTTTCTCCTGTTCTGAATCAGCAGAATTAACAGCCAGCAAGATTTCCAAATAACTATAACAGAGGGGAATGTATCTGTGCGATCAGTAAGATACGCCGGATATTACCCATGCGATACACCAATCAATTGCTCTGACAACTGAAACTACGTTGGCTACGAAAGAAGAGAAAATAAAAGACTAGAAAAACATAAGCATGACTTGAACTATGAATTTGCCTGTGATCATATTATTACAGTAAAGTACAGAATTCTGTTCGAACTAAATGGTAAAAGTTCGTAGTGAGATCTTTGTTAAGAGATAAGTTTTTAATTGTCAGAATTGTCGTGTATGCCACGAAAATAAAATTCCTCTTCAATATCCAGTGCTACCCAGTATGCATTAATCTAAACTCCAAAAATATTTCTTTACTTTTTTAGTTATCACCGTAAAATGTAGCTGCCTTTCATAGTTTTATTATGGATAGCAGAGGTTTAAAATATAAACACACTTTTTCACAATTTGAATTGCATTTAAATTCACAAAAAATAAAAGAAATACTTTTCTTCTTGATGAATTTGTAATACTTTATGCAATTAATGGGGTTTTATTAACACAAGTCAGTCATTTGTCTGATTTAATAGACATAAAGGCACTGAACCTATTAACGTACAAATAATAATTAAAACTAATGCTGAGCAATTCAAGAAGCTGTTCATCTAATAATTGTCTCGAGATTCTTTGTGTTGATTGTAACTTGCTGTTGAATAATTCTAATGAATTAAAGAGGGTGAATAAATTGAGTGAAGTAATAATAAAACTTAATTAAAACGCCAATCATAACGCAAAGAGTTTCTAACTTCCAACACTATTTTTATTAAACCATAACCAGGGTAAACTTTAAATTAATTTTTAATTATTATGCAAACACATTCGATAGAAATGAAAAGGGTCAATTTGAAATAATTATTAAAGTGAAAATTTAAGTTAATTGGATAAGGGCACCCAACTTTGTATTTGTATACATGCATGTGTCCCCTCTTCTAAATGGTGCTACGAGCTGCTCGCTTGTTTTCACTGATATTGGTGTCTGTAATATTTATTTGCACAGTTCTATGGAGTTATCTATTTAGTGGTTCGAAAACCACCTGTCTGTCTGGGCTGTCAACTATTAAATATCCTTCATCTGAAATGGTATTTATGTAATGAAAGGTTTGCCATGTACGAATATGGATCGTTGGACAATTAAAGAACGCGTAAGTCTACCTAAAATTTACTGCCAAAACATTACGTGATGATAATAGTCGTCGTAGACCTCCAGTGCAAGGAATTTGCATAAATATAAAGAAAGTTTTGGAGAGCGGAAGTGTTACAGATGTAGTCAGGCCTGTGCACCATAGCAATGTACGGCAGTTCTTTCCATATAAAATTCATAGATTGGGTGGTAAAACAACAGAAATTAAATGCTGATTTGCCGAAAAAAATTTTCTGTCGTAATGAAGCCCAAGAAGTTGCTGTAGTCTAGTAGGTAATGTGTCGGCTTATTAGACGTAAGGCCACGGTTCAAACCCCAGGTCAGGCATTAAAACGAAAATATGAAAATATTTCTTCGGCGACTTCCTCTCAGCAGATTTCTGGCAAAAAAAATCGCCATAAAAAGTTTCTCAAAAATTAGCCTATCGGAGTCGATTTTAAACTGTAGATCCCATCACTCATGTATAAAATTAACGCTCACGACATAAGTGGTGTGAGAAGCTAGGTCGTAAACCTGACTAAAGGGTTGTAATGACCAATTATGTATGTATGTAATGAAGCTCAATACACCAATAGGCGAAAATGCTCTATGGATCTCGGAGAGCCCAGAAAAAGTGACTGCTTGATGCTCATCTAGAAGCGGCACAGGGATATATTTTCCCGAAAAAATAGTTGAAGTCAATTCAAAGCAATTTATGACTGTGAAATGAATTGTATATGTTTTCAAAAAGGCGGTGCCATGAGTCATATAACATGATTGATTTTAGAAGTAATTTTACATTTTAGGGTTATCAATTGGACACTACAATTTAGTGGCGTTAAACTTTTTTGTAGGAAAACATCAAATATTGTGAATATGGGAAAGCACCCTTAGCATTGGTGTAATTTAAAAATAATTGTAATTATTAGACGTGAGGCCACGAAATATGAAAAAATTATTCCTTCGGCGATTTCAGCAGATTTTTGTCAAAAACTAAGGGTATAAAATGAAATTGTCATGAATAGCTTCTGAATAATCAGTCTTTCGGAGTTGACTTTAAACTTTCTACTTCTGGTTCCACACAACATCAGTGGTGTGAGAAGGTAGGCGGCTGAAAGCTTGTAATGAGTAATTAAGTAAGTAATTTGCCAATTTCTAAAAACATTTGAAGTACAGTTTCGTTATTAAAAGATGTTTTGGAGCAGGTCTTTCAGTGATCTATGTTTATCATAACAGACATGCTTTAATTAACTGTATATTGCAACCAATAAATTTTTGTTTGACCAACAATAATAGGGTCAAACGAATAAAAGAAAAATGGTACAACTTCTCTTTGCAATACAGATTTACTTAATTTTGTTGCAAACATGTGTTTTAAATTACTATCATTAAAATCTATTTGATGCTATTTTCCCATGTGAAATTATTTGGCCTGTTCAAATATTGTATATGTGTGCACTAAAATAAAAATGTTTGCCACTGAAAGTTAAATAAAATTTCAGCACATACATTTATCGTATATAAGTATATATAGTATATATCGCACACCCAGTACAAAAGTGACACAACTAAAAATTTTCATTTTCCAGAAATCGATTAAAAACTATTTTTGTTTTAATTAAAAATAGTTAAAAACAAAATCTTTGGACCATTTTTAGTAACAGTTAACAACAACACGCCGATATTTTTTTATAGATAAACAAGTGTATTCTACATAGTTTAAGCATATAAACTCGAAAAATGAAAATTTTGAGTTGAGTCACTTTTCTACTGGGTGTGCAATATACATATATATATATATATATATATGGTATATAATATTAGCCAGCCAAGCCATGTATTTTGCTTTTAATTACAAAATCCTCTTGCATTTATTTGAACTGATCGTTTTCATTCATTTTGTTTTTATAGTTTGAAACAGCACACTTCAATTTCCACTTAAACAATCACACTCTCTTGAATGGTTATGTAAGTAAAGAAGTTTTCTTTTTTATTTCATTAAATAACGTTTTTCTAGGCCACTTTTACCTATAGAATATGGCCAATTCAACGTATAACATTTATAACACACGCACAGCAGGCATTGCATTTTTAACTATCGGCCCCATACTGTTTTATGGCCAGTAGAGGTGAAATGCTGCCAGCCATTATTATTACTGTCAGTGTGCTAGAATAGTGAAAGCAATAAAGGATAATTCATTAGGCTTTCGAAACAATTTTTATTGCTATTGCTTTAGTTTCTGCAAAATGTTACTGTTGAATGATTGTTGCGCTTGTCTGAGCTTTTAAGACTTTATTGTTTGGACAGAATAAAGAAACTCGAAACAATAATAGAAATAAATTTAATAAAAATAATAGATATTACTATGAAATAAACATGAACGAATGTATGAATACAATAAGTAAATTTAATATATTTTTACAGACAAAAAAATGTTTATTTAACACACTTTATTTTTGATAATATTTAAGTATAAAAGGTGTAACTATAATAAAAATAAATCGGTTGGAAAATTTATGGAATGAAAAATAATTATTTTATCGTTTATCCTGCAAGCAATAAAAAATTAAAAAAATAATAAAAATTGGAATTTCTTATCGTAATATTAGCTCTGAGATCTGCTAAAAAATTTGTGAATTGCTTAGGGTAGTTAGGCTAGGTAAGATGGCGGACCCCCTTAAAGCAAGAGGTCCCACTTAGCCTAGCATTTAAGCCCATTGTAACAACACAATCAATTCCAATCGCTGATCAAACACTCTCTGGAGAAAACCAATCAAAGTTCAAAATAAATTTTGCTGTTGCAGCATTCTTTATATTAGAGACATCAACCTAAGATGAATTAATAACGGCCTAGCAGTTTGGAATTGCGAGCTTTTAAATTATAATGATCTATGACTTATTTTTTCCATACGACCAATATATACTGTCTCATGCATGTGGTAACTAATCAAATAGGTTATGAAAGAGGAGTTTTGTTTATGAATATTCGGTTTGTATGTATTTTTTTCCAGTTAACGGTATATTAAGGCTAAAGAACGTTTGACGTCTGTTATGCATTGTGTGATTCACTGGCTAGTCGGTCACTAACTCTCTATGTAACAGACGTACTCTCCATAAAAGTGTACGATATTCGGAAACAAATTCCTTTATATCTCTCGAATATATTCCGTTGAAGTAGCGATATAATAACTCTTTCTTGTTGACACTAGAGATATAAGTATGTACATATATTAGTTATCGAGAACATAGCATTGTATTTTCATGCATAGAACATCATGACGTTCAAGCACATCTATCGATCGAGTAACAGAGTGATGCACAGTGATGTGGTAGATATACTTCGTGTCCCTTCCGATTTTTCAGCATCACGCATATACCTCATTTATAGATTGGTGATAAGTTTTCTGACTCTGTCTAATGTATGCCCTCATGGCTTGGAATCGACAGGCCGTAAAAGCTGCTTAAATTCGAAACCAGGTTTGTTAGGCAAAGAAGATTATTTCTAATGCCACAGTTGGCGTTCTTGTTATGGAACCAACCAGTACATTCTTTGAACGCTTTGAAAAGTTCTGAAGTTACACTTCATTTTCATTCGTGTATTGATGTTCACCATACTATTGACACGCATGTAAGTAAGGATCTATTTATATTTACGTTGAGTGAATGCAACGCTCTTTGATTCGTGGTCCAATTTAGAACTTTTTCTACATATGGACTACATCTATATGCTATTGTCGCTCTTTGTTGTAGGTGTAGTTTTAGTTTCAATTTTCGGACCAGGGTAATAACTGGATGAATATTCGGATTTTCTTGTTAAGGAAACGGATTAGTTAGAAAGTGTGAGCTTTGTTTTCCTTGTAAACAGGTCCAGTTCAGAATTATGGTTACAGCAACTATTTCTCTCCTATACAATGATTCAACATTGATCTCACGCAGTAACAGGCTGATTCATATTCTTCATGGTTTAATATCCTCTGATACCTCTGTACTATGGAAACTATAAGAGCATATTACCCCTTGGCTTATCCTTTAGGTATGAAAAGGTATGGAAGCTATATGGCTACCCTTTTAACCAAACTCTATCTGAATTCCTTAGTAATTTAATAATCCATGAAATTGTGATTACCCTGTGATTTCAACATTAACACAATTAAGTCATTCACTCTTCATTATTCTCTATTAAAAGTGATTTTATTTGAAAATATTTTCCATTTCATTGAGCATTTTAGATTTCCCAATAAAAAATCAAAAAAAAAAAAAAAAATCCCAACAACTTTTTTTTTAAGTATTTTTGCTAAAATGACACAAAATTTATTCGAATTTTAATTTTATCGATTCATGCGCCATTGGTCATACATGTTGTATTTTAACAATAATGCTGTCCTGTCTGTTTCGAATGTTTTTTCTGCTTCGCTCACTGTACAACATACAATAGACGGAATGACAGTGGAAAAACAGAATAGAAATAGAATAGAAATTTATAATAATTACAACTGACATAATTGCCAAATCGTGTAACAATTATGCATCACACCCCCTCATTTCATTTTTCGTTTTTGTAAATGCCAACACTTGCTGTATGGCATACTACAAACAAACGATATTCCCTTAATAGTTTAATCTAAACATGTTAACGAAACATAAACTTCATTGCAATGGGAATGGAAATGATTTTGCAATGATTAAAACGTATTTGATGTTGAATGGCGTCAGCTTAATGTAATGATTTGAATACTTTTGAATACTAATGTTGGTCATTTGGGACGTAATCATTGATTTTGTTGTTTTAGCTGTACATGTTGCCCCTAATATCGTGGATGATGTTAGAAACAAAGAGGATGAAATGGTTTTTATCATATTTTAAAATGTTCAACTGTAGTTTTCGTATTTCTTTACGCCCTATGTTCTCCCCTTAAGGGTGTCACAGTTAATGTAATAGAATTTAGGCGTCACTATAACATGCCAAAATGAGTTTTTGTCTTAAACAATCGAAATGTGGGGGAAGTGGGTAGAGTGGGTTAGGGTTCTTCTTAGAATTAATTGTCTATTAATGAAGATTCTGTTATTTTGTTTCAGTTAATTTTAAAATTAATTTAATGGAAAATTTCTTTTGTAGTCTCCCTTGTCGCCATTGTATTGTTCAATTAAAAGTGCTTATAAATTTCTTTTGTCTGATAAAATTTTTAATTATAATTTAAATCTAAACTCATTATACCCTGTACGATCATAAATTGTTGAGATAAAGAATATTTAAACAAAAAAATATTGTCGTTATCATCGATTTATCACTTTCTAATTGGAAAGCAACAGGCCGGGATATAAAAACTGCTTTTTTTATTTCCTTTATTTTTTTTATTATTATATTATTTTTTTTTTTTTTTTATTTCCTTTATTTTAATTATTTATTTTATTCATTTATTAAACAACTTTAAAGAAATCCTTGTCAATTTCAATTCTGGATCTTTATTAACAAAGATTAAGCTTTCTTTGTTCAAATAGAACTGGCACTTTTAAATTCAATTCTCGGTTATAAATTACAGATCAACGTCTCATGAACAAAACGCAGGAATGTTCTTCGCTTTATTTATACTCTTGTATATTCTTCACTCGTTGTCTGACCTCTCTTGAATTCCTGCATATTAGTTTGTGTAACTCTGTGTACCGTACGATGTGTGTATTTTGTTGTTGTCTGTTTTTCATGTTTACTTATTTAATACCGTAGACAGACAACAGAGTTAATTTGAATTAAAAACTCACTAATGCGCATTAAGATACTACCCTGACAGACGATAATTTCTGCAGTTAGAATAAGTATTTTTGTAGGTATTTATTTCGAGATCAAATAGATAGAATGTATCAAGTACGATTATTTATTTATTTATTTATTTTAATTTATTAAAAGTAAATTAATTTACATTTAATAATAAATTAAGGAACTAGCTGCCAAGGCCTTCGTCTCCTATATAACACACAAAAAGTATCTATATACACATATGTATGTTTATATACTTATTTACATAAAAATAATATAGTATAATAATATAATTATAATAAAGTACGATTAATGTTCAAATATTGTTTGCACGAAAAAACAATAACAACTACAACCAATCCTCCAACCTTGTCACCCACCTCGTTGTCATGAAGAATAACACACTACCAGATCAATATTCTGGTGTTTCCTTTAAAAAGATTCACTGACTCCTAATGTGAGTTCCGATGATACGTTTCACTTATCATAAAGCAAACATATTGGTCTTAATGCGGTTCCTATCCTAAAGAAGTCTTTAATAATGGCCGTTCAGAAGTTCCACTAAAGACTCTAAGCCTTTCTGCCTCTCTTTATCTTTCCGTACTCCGTGTAATCCTTTCTTATATTCTCTTTGCACTTCGCAGAAAGTATCTGGAGGTATGCGAGCTTTTCTCCTCTTCTGCTTACTAACGATTGCGTAGCCCTTTTTCTTCAAGCTTGCCCAAACAGTTCTTACTAACGAGGCTCAATTTTACACGAAGTAAACGTTCGGCCATATATTACATTTCAATGTTCCTTCCTCTAAACTTCATGCCCAAGTTGAATTGGGAACGTCGATGGTGTAAGTAAGTTTCCCCATAGTCTTTGAAAATTCCTCTCTGTCTTATCTATTTACCACTGAATGTGTGCTCTTTTTAAAGAGTACATTGCCAGGAAACTGTGCCATTCGTTATAATAACTCGATTCAGAACTTAAACATTATCTGGTAACATTTTATGCAATTATTTTAACTGCATAAATACATAATTATCTACCAAAAAAAAGTTTATCTTTAACCTATTCATAAGCATCTTACATTATCAAAGTTTAATGCCTGACTTTGTACAAAAATTAACTTCACTTATTTATAAGGAGCGCTGCCAGAATTCGTATGACATGAACATTAAAAACTTGTTTTAAAAACCTTTCATTGTTTAACAAATCTATCGCATTATTATATTCGTTTACCCTTATGGAGTATTAACCGAAAGACCAATGTTTTAAAGGCATTCATTTGTATTTCTCAGACAGATAACGTTTCAAAGTAACTTGTTGTTGTAGTATTTAAATAAAAATTTTTACATGCATAATAGATGGATTTACTGACGCACTCAAACAGCCTTTCTGAAGCTTAAAAACTCATACTTGCCAGAAACAATCGTTGCTCATAGTTCATACCGCACCGCCGCATTGTTAAACTATAAATTCAGTATAAGACTTACAGGCCCTAGCACAACATTTGCTGTGAAAAGCAACATAAGCTAGAAAAAGTCAGAATAATAAAATATGTAGGAAAAGTACGTACCAAATGAACATCTTTTATTATTTCTCTTATTTTTATGAATAAATAAAGAAATAAAAATTTTAAATTCAGGTGAAAAGGTACGAGGTATGGTTTAGAAATTCCAAGTTTACCCGATACAATTCAAATCGATTTTTTTGCGCTTAAAAGTAAAATAAGTCTCTAAACTGATCAGTTATACTATGTTCAGACATGCACTTTTATTAAATCAATATTCGGTTTATTGAGAACAATATTTTTAGCGCTCAGACATATAATATACGAAAATTTATTTGACAGCTGGTAAACAAAACAGCTGATTGCTACAACAACATAAATAAAATACAAACCTTTCTGCTTACCTTCCATTTTTTGTTTGTCGTTGTTTACATTTGAGTTGTCAAATATCAATAGAAAGTGTTCGGAAAAATGTAATATGCTCACTGAACGTACTTATGACAGTGTTGTATTTAGAATTTTTCTCAATATTATAACAATTTATAAATTTTTTGACCAATAATTAATTGAAATTTTATATGAAATATTGAGATCAATAATGCCATTTATTGCGATTTACGCAATAAAGGTGCATGTCTGAACCCAGTATTATGTTCGGTGAAGTTTTTAGACAAATTCAAGGAATAGACATTCATCCACAATTTGAACCTAGTAAAAGAAGACGAAGCAAACTTTTAGGCACTGCTAAACTACAGTTTTTTCTAATAAAGATTTCTGAACTTTGACAGTTGATATTGTCAAATTAGTTGTTATTTATTCAGTTTCCAATTCAGTTTCCAAAACAACCATGCATGACCATAGACAACGATGCGAGTTTGCTCAATGGACACTGGAGCAATGGACAATTGATCCTAATTTTCAACGAAAAATTATTTGACAGTCATAAGCGATGAGGATTACTTCTGAATGTCGGATTTGGAATGATACCAGTCCATATGAATCCACTGTGTAGTTTGTAGTCTTGATTGGCGGCAACATCGGTTCTTATTTCTTTGAGAACGACGCTGGCTACACCATCATTGTTAACGCCGAGGACAATAGGACAATGTTTACCAACACCTTTTGGGCTCAATTGGATGATGGAGGCACCAAAGATATTTCTATAGGACAGCGCTACATACGTATAATGCACGAGCGATTGGAGAGCACGATAATCACGCGAAGGTGATCAAAATATATTAAAATAGAATTCAATTCTACTCTCGCAAAGTCTGTCCTTCTGCTTACGACTAAGAAATATATTGTCACAGAGTTTATAAGTGGACGTAAGTTTATAAGTGACGTCGAAGTTGTGGGAAAATTGTGTTCTGAGAAGGAAAAGATCTACAGCTGACTACTAGAAAAAACTCACGAAGAGTTTCTCTGAAATCTGTTGTTCTGAGTCGACTTTAAACTGTAGGCTCCTCCACTCAGGTATGAAATTAGCACTCACAACATGAGCGGTGTGAGAAACTAGGTCGTAATCCTGCCAGAATAGTTTGTAATGACCAATTAAGTAAGTAAGTAATATAAATTTACTTTAAATTTATTCTTCAACCCTCGCATACAGTAATGTGCTATTGTGCTAGTGACTTATATACCCAGAATAACATAAACTTCATTGTTAAAGAAACAGTCCGCTTAGTTGCACACAATTAAACATACACTATAAACAATCATACATGAAGGATACCTCTATAAAAAGGATGGTAAAACAATCTTTTTTTCTTGTTATTTTACATAAATGTTTACTGTCTACAGTAAATGCAGAATAATTTATGTAAACGTACTTAGTCGGCAGAATTACTGTTAAAAAAAGGAATTGTTTGCTTTTTAAGGATGTAACGTTGTAGGTGGTTAACATATGTATGTGAATACTTAGTTTACCTACCAATGATTTGATCTTTGGGTAGTAGCCCTATAGTCATTTATTCAGTGAAATTGCTTACTTATCTTATACATACCGATTGGATAAAAGGTTTAGTGATGAATCGACATTTGGATGTGGATGCTATCCCTCGGTAAAACTTTTTGTTAGACATTCTTAAAGCCAAATTTATGATAATTTTATTGTTACATAATAGGTCATTACAACACTTCAGTTAGGATTACGACCTAGCTTCTCACACCACTTATGTTGTGTGTGTTAATTTTATACATGAGTGGCGGGACCTGTAGTTTAAATATGAAAAAGCAGTTTTCTGGCAAAAACTCTGAGAGTAAATAACATTCCCATGAGAAATTTCTCAAAAATCTGTCGTTCGGAGGCGACATGAGTTCCGCCACTCATGGATAAATGTAAAGCACTCAACATGACTGGTGAAACATGAAACATGAAACAAGGTCGTAATACTGTCTAAGGGGTTGTAAGTAAAATGTCCCTTTATCTGCCTGACTCTCAAAGTGAACTGAAATAAAAAAGAAAAACAAAATTATTTTCCATTTAAAAGAAAGGAAACTAAAGACATTAAAACTGGACCAACCAACACTTATTCATAAGAGAAATATTTTCTTTTTATTTTTTTTAAACGCTTATGTTTTCTTATTTGTCTTCACATAAAATAATTTGTGTACGATGAACACAAAAGTTCTTCTCCTTCAAAAACAATAAATGAAGAATATGTTCAACGATTAAGTCACAAACGAACTGAGTATGAAGAAATGTAACATTGAATGATATTGAAAAGAACTTTTAATGGCACTACAATGAAAGGCACAATGCAATTTGCATGTCTATAATGGCTATTCGAAAATATAAAAAAAAAATATTAAAGAAAATAATCCTTTGTGTCAGAATATTGTTATACCTTACTTTATATCAGAAATCGGTTTGAATGTAGAAACTTAGGGTAGGATTTCAATGGTGCATATAGTACTCACCATTGACACCAAAAAGTGGCTTTTTCTAAATGCATTAGATATTCTTGGATCACATATGGATTGGTATTGTCCCAAATTCGAAAATTTTATGTGTGTCCTAACCTATTCAATCAGAAATGGCCTTTATCGCTGAAATGTTTTTTCCATGATAACTAGACTCAGTTGCCATCATTTCCAAAGCCTAATCAGAGAACACACGTCATTGTGTGTGATCGTTTAGCCATAATTCCTGAGTCAATTGAATTTTGTTTGGGTAGTGGCTCAAGTCGCGAAGAAAACTTCATCTTGTTGTGTCCTCCTGCACACTACCATCAACAGCATCAATGTCTTATGCAGATATTGCGTTGTATCGGAGTCGTATTGTATAGCTTACTAAACCAGTGAACTCGAATTGAACCATTGCGAATTGTAATCTCAGTTGGACTAATATTGCTGATGATGGAAAACAAGTTTAATACGAGATTCATTTCAGGACGTCTGATAAATCGAGTGCCTGACTGCTGCCTCCTTAACTGGCCTAGTGTATAAAATCAATAGGCTCTGTGAATAGGTTTTTTTTGCTCAATTCAACTTTTGCCTAGAATATACAGGACGAAACATTGGAAGTAGTCCCATCATAATGGTGTAAAATCTGGGAATGTTTTACATACGAACAGTCAAGTAAATTGTTGATCAACCACCCAAGGCCAGCAAAGGAAAAGGTGGAATGATTATATGTATTGAAAAAAAATTGCAAAAAACCTATGTAAAGAACTATAAACAGAGAAGAATTGAGAAAGAAATTTGCCGATGTAGTGATCTAGTAGGTAGTGTGTTGGCTTATTAGACGTAAAGCCAGGGTTCGAGCCCCAGGCCAGACATCAAAACAAAATACAAAAAGTATTTATTCGGCGATTTCCTCTCAGCAGATTTCTGGCAAAAACTCTGAGAGTAAATAAAATTGCCATGAAAAGTTTCTCAAAAAAATCTGTCGTTCGGAGTCGACTTTAAACTGAAGGTCCCGCCACTTATGTATAAAATTAGCACACACAACATAAGTGGTGTGAGAAACTAGGTCAATAATCCGGACTGAAGGGTTGTAATGACGAATTATGTATATATGTATGTAGTGATCTATAAAGAACTGCAAGTATTGGAATTATAATATTTTATTTTTAATTCAACTTGACATAGAGCATTTAATAAATTGCAGATGAAATTAAAAATGGAAAAAATAAAACTTTATAAACCTAAACAACAATATATTTCGCTAATAACTCATTGACATATCAATCCCAGAGTTGTTATCATGAAGCGAAGCTTTCTTCAGCTACATTTTTATTGTAAAATTATTAACAATTACTTGTATCTCACTTGAAACGATTACAGCAACAGTTTATGTATATAAAGGCAGTTGAATTTTAATATCCAAAAACAGCTGCTACCCCCAGATGCCGGAAATACCATTGAACAACTCATCTTTATAAGTGAAATTATTTTCATCTTTTTTTTTTTTAAATTTCCTTTTTTGAGGTTCTTTTTTTTTTGAAACGATAACATGGCCCCATTTTCCGGTAAACTCAAAAAACATTGTGATTTCTTTTATGACAGCTCATAACGGAAAATAAACAAAAAAAAAAAAAGAAAAAAAGAGAAAAACGGAAACAATGAGGGCACAATCATGACGAGATGAGGCTGTTGTTGATGATGTTATTTGCACTTTAAAGTCATCATCTATTGTGAACAATAAGTTTCTTTTATCAAAATAATGTTCGTGTTCGTTATAAATAATGACGTTTGTTTCTCTCCTTCTATTTGTGGCTTGGTAATGAGTTTATAACAAAGTTCTAAATGTTTTTGAAAGTGTTTTATTCTCGAACAATACAGACATAGTGCATAAAATAGATGTTAAATATCATTTGTTAGCTGTGACGACTTTTATGATAAAACACACATTTAAATGTTTGACCTTTTGAAGCACAAACTACTATTCTTATTCATTTTGAATATGTTAAGTTTTGTTTAAGAATTTTTAATTTCCAAAACTGAGAGTCTAAACCATGTTTTTAAATTTTTATCAAGAGCAACGAAATAGAAATTATTCATGTAGAAAGCTGTATGTTTTATTCACTCTATCCGCCATCTAGCTGACAAATAAATATTTCTCTGTTATGACAATCTCTATATGGATATTTGATAAGATTTAATGGGTAACCAGCCTTTAATAAGTTTATTCTTAGATCATTAAGCTTAGTCATACTACGGTAAAATGCGCTTAAGGTCATAAGCCACGTCTTTTTTAAAGTCTTCTTAAAATAACTGATGACATAAACATAGACTACGTTGGTCATAAAACAGTGATCACAAAAGAGTAAATATGCCAAAGTATTTTCATCTGGAATTAGATATTTTATAATTTTTTTTCCTTTATCAAGGAATGTTATTTCCATTTCTGTTCCCTTTCGATCCACTTATCAATCATATTCAAAATCTCTGTCAGTTATTCTATCAGTTGCACTTTAAATACGGGTAATTATTTCATCCTAAAATATATGTTTTACTAGCTAATTTATAGCAATGAAGTTGGCATAAAAAACTGACTGCCACCAGGCATGTTGGCGAAACAAGACGCTGCGAACGCAATAATCAGACTGAGCACTACAAGGGCATTGTCAGGCCAAAATCTTGTGTATCGCTTACCAATACCAAATAAATTCTATAAACGGTTTACATCTCCCAAAGAACATTATCTAAGTATTTAGATTATGCGACAAAGTCGAATGTGGAATCCTCTCCAATATCTCATAATGACTACTGCAGAAACCATTATGACATGGAATGAGAGGAAGAACAGAACTTTTTCTCTTAGGCACCTAGAATTTATTGACAGAAAGTGTTAATTAAAGGCGATTTGGATACAATTCACAAATTAAAAACTGACAGATGCCAACTAAGAGATGTAATTATATGGAGGAATAAGCATTACAAGGAACCTTACAGCACACACACTGTTGTGTCTATTGATGCGGCTACCAATTCAATCTAATCTAATCTACTTACCAAGCAGACCATAAAACACATCGATTACCACAATTTGCACTGCCACGTCTTCAGAATGTTAGAAAAAATGCCAGATCGCTTATTGCAGTATTCGCAATAACTTTCCACTAGGTAGGCGAATCGTAAAGCAAAGTCAGAATATGTAAAGTATAGTCAGAATACCCACTATAGTCAGAGGCCCACTTTTTTTACCATATGGAAGGTTTTAAGGACTTTTGGCTCTTTCCAGGATATACTACCCCTTCATAAGAGTTTTAAATCGAAGATCACTCCAGGCATTTGTCTGTGAAAGAGTAACAAAATACGACTTCCCACAGTCTGGAAGAATTTGGTTTTGTTCATCGATGAATTTCCTTCCAGGGATATGTGTAATTAAATAAAAAAGAAATCTAAGTACTAAAGGAAAAATATATTAAAACTTCCGCATTGAATAAAAAATATTTGCAATATTCGAAAAACCCTGTATATTCCATATGTAGTACAACGTAATTATTGTATTGTCTGTCAACGATTTAGTTGGAATATTTACTTATATAACAGTCTGATTTTGAATCGACATATTTTTTTATTTCCCTCCTTTTTTTATAAAACCTGTCATATGCTTGTCAAGTAATATGTTCATATAAAATCATTTCCTCAATATAAACGACTACTTGAGTTTCATTATATTATTCCTACAAAACTGCTGTTTGGATTGTCATCGGCAAGAACTTCTTGCAAAATTGCTTAACAATCACGTCATAATAATTACATACTGCTGGTATGTATATACAACCAAACTACCATTAACCCAATTTGCCTGGACTATAATAATAATAATAATAATCGTAAGGAAGAGGATAAATAATATGGCAACATATTTTCCGGATGTAGACATAAATAGTCATACATGCAGATATATGTATGTATTTATTGTACACTTATTGTTTGTTTAATATTTTATAAAAACCATAAACATGTGTTTGTGGTAAAATATTGATCACAGGAAATGGGGTTAATATACAGTTTTATTTCATATACAGTATAATACAATACAATACATTCTTAAAGACTAACACAAGTGCGGCTTGATTGTATTCTATACATATGTACGTATGTATATGGTTTGTATATGTGTTGATTCACATACAATATTTTCATATATTTTTTAAGTTATTCTCTTTCTCTCACTCTTTTTGCCTTTATATTATATTCATGAGATTCAATTCAAGTAAACAATATTCTTCTTGTTCTTTTTTTGTTTTTTGTTTCAGTATATTTTTGCTTTCTTTTTCGTATTTTGCCACGTACAAGATTTATTATTTATGACATATGAATGGTTGTCATTATCTATGTTTTATGTTGTACTCATCCATCCATTCATCCATCCATCTATACATCCATCCCAAAAGAAAAAAAAACTTACAAATTCACCATATTTGTAGATTAAACAACACAGTATATACATACATACATACATACGTATGTAAACAGCAACATTTTCATAATCTATGGCATCCAACAAATACTCACTGTGTCAAGGGTATAGAGTGAAATTATTTTATGCCAACCTCCACAATGACTTCAATTTAAAAAACAATTTTCAACATTTTCCACTTAAGGATTTTGTCTACTACTACGTACGCAAACCCTGGCGTAGTGTGTAGGTCATACATACTGTTTTATGTACATACTTTATAAATTATTATCAAAATAGTATTGCATGTGGGAGGTAAAGTGAGAAAAAGTTTTACAATTTATTACTAATTGGAAAATAGAAATTAAATACTCTCCACTTTATAATATTTACCTTAAAATATGTACGTAAACAGATTCGCAATAAATTATTTTACTACACAAGGTAAATGAAGTAAAATAATGAAAGTCGAAAGACCCATATTTAATAATTTTTTTTTTCTTTATTATTTCTAGGTCTCCCCACAGTTCATAGTCTGATCAAAAGAATACTTTTTGAATAGTTTTTGTATTAAAGGTAAACAAATTAAATAAATAAACTTCTTTAATAACTTAAATTATGGTAAGCATTTATGTGCGAGGAGGAAAATGTCATTGACATATGCTATGCCACGTAAATATTCTATTATTTTATGACATACGATTCATTACGGTTTCAATTACGATGTTAAAAAGCAATGGAGATAAAATACATCCGTGGTGCACTCCTTTCGTCACTTTAATTTGGTCACTTAGTTACTCTTCATATAAACAGGTAAGCAGATGACATCGCCTTATAAATTTTTCACTAGACGGATCACTATGCTCAGAACTCCCTTCAATGCGTGTTGTGCCGACATGATCGATGCAGTTTCGTTGCTTGTTCCGCACAAACACTAAATGACAGATGGATTGAAAATTGATAATGTACCCGATCCATGCTTAGTAACAAGATACCCGCCACTTCTTGCTATCAGACAGGTTTCCTTACTTTTATGACACCCTCCGTGAATTCAGGCGGTAGTGTACCGCTATTACAGAAATCCAATATAAGCGATTGCAGTTGTTCCGCGCCTAACATATAGTTGGGTTTTAATGACTCTGAAGGTATATTGCCAGGACCAGCAAGTTTCTGAGATTTTAGATATGATATCGCAAAAGCAATTACGGAGATGCTGGCTGTACGTTAGTTGCAATTTATTGGCTCCATAGCCTTTTATTTGCACTTAAGCTTGTTATCGACATCTTGTCCAGTCTAGCATATTATTGTTGAACTAGAGCTTTCGCACTCTTGGTTTAGGCACAGTTTACTATATTTTCCCCTTTTCACACTGTTTTAAAAGTCATCCATCTATCATACCTACGGTTCCTTTCTTCTCGGTGAGAGTCTCTGATGGGGTTGGTAAAGTGACTTCTAATAACAGGGACTGCTAGACCGCTGACGTTTAATATTTTGTCTGGTCTGGTCAATTTGATTTTCGTCTGCGTGATCAGCTGAAACCCAAGTAACTCTATGAATCTCAAGTAATTTTTTATGTTCTGTTCTGAATAATGAAATCGCTTGTGTCGAATGTAAAATATTGAATGATTTGTGTGACATGTAACGCCGTTCTATTGAAACCACAAACGAAGTTGGTAATAACAGATCCAAAATCCATACCCAACAGTGCATTGGGCGGTAAATGAAAACTATTTTAACAGATGTAGCTTCATGAAGACGTCTATGGTCAAAGTTCGAACGTACGCGTTGAAGCACTCTATAGAAGTATACGAGAGCTAATGGAATATATGACATCTAATGAAGTATATATACGATGGTTATTTTCAAGTACATATTACCAATCTGGACCTTTTCTTGTAATAATTTTTTTTAATGCCGCTAGTTGTAGCAGCAGTTTTTTTCTCTGGGTGGACATTGGCAAGTCCACCGTGCGTTTTAGAGCGGCATTACTCTATTGATCAACCATGCAGGACGGTTGGGCATTATGTCCGAAGTAGTTGACCTACAACATTGCATAAGACAAGTCAGCGATACCAAACTATTGAACTTTGAAATCTGACTGCCCTCTTCAAAAATGTAAAATTACAAATAAAAAAAAGAAAATAACACTTTGAATATGTAGTTATTGAGTGGAATTTTTTTATTTTATTCATACATTATATCCTGCATAAAATTGCATCTAAATTTTGTGAAAATGTTGGAAACAGTGCCAAAGAAAAAACTTCTTCTATGAAAAATAAAATCGATTCGTAACACATTTAAACACTCTTTATTGTAGTGAAGTATGACAAACAATGATGCTGTAAATTCTATTGTTTTATTGGCACACATTCGTTCAACAGTTTTTCTCGAGAACAATAAAACCAGAAAACAAAAACATAAAAAAGAATAAAAAAAATTGAGACAATCTTAAGAAATTATGAAATTTATGTGTTATTTGAAATTATGCTGTTCAGAGTGACCTAAAAATTATGAAGACAACAAAAACAATGCAATTATCTAGTATGCATAATAAATTTTCCAAAAGAAAGTTTCTTGAGCACAAAGTTTCCTGAACAAAAATTGCAATGAAGCATAAAGAATAGAAAACTAAGTTAAATCCATAAGTAATTTTTGCCAATATTCGTAATTGAAATTTAATAGTTTAATAATCATTATATAAGTTTCCTTTTGCAGCTTAAAACTAAAAGAGAAATTAAATATTCATTGTGAATTTCACGCTTTATTGCATATATTTTCATGGGATTAATAAACTTTTTTGTTTTATTACAGATTGCATAAGAATCTGTGTAATATGCGGATATTAAATTTCATTGTCTTTTTTTTTTGAGAATTTCAATAAGAGGGGGAAGTTTTACAAGAAAAATTTTAAAAGAAATGCTGTAGAACTCATAGTTTTTTACATTTAAGAATAAATTGAAAATGAAAGAAAAAACTTTTTATAAAGGCTACAAATTTGGCCTTCATTAGCGTTTTACTACAATGTCGGCTACCAACTGGATATTATATCTTCCTTTGCGTTCATATTAATAACCTTTGCTAATATACATATATCTATATCTGGGGCTTTAATAAATTTCACATAATACGACTTTTCTTCTCTTAACAGCAGGATAACAAACATTAGCTTTCTGTTGCATTCTGAAAATTGGCAGAAGGGGGAACAAATGCAAATCCAACTTCTGAATGAACAAATAGTACAAGAGAAACTTGAATTTCAAAATAACATTAAGGGCCATTATTACAACTTGCCGTTAAAGTTGGGTTCAATAAAAGGTAACTTCAGTTAAAGCCCACTTTAACTTCTTTTCATTATTACAATCTATAGATAAAATAAAGTTAACATTTTCAAAAATATGGCAGTGCCGGAGTAATAACGATTACATTGCTCAATTAAAAAAGTTTTTTTTTTTAAATGCAGTGCCAACGATGGGCTTCTTTTTTGTTGTGTTTGCTCAGTTTGTTTATATTTGAAGTTGCCATTTTGAAAATAGTATATAATACTGCCAGTTGAGGCACAAACTTAACTTTAAAAGTTACATGTAGGATGATCTTACCTTTAGATTAACGTTCACTTCTACAATCCATGTTGTGCATGTTAATTTTATCCATGAGTGGTGGTACCTACAGATTTTTGAGAAACTAAATAAATTTGCACTCAGAATTTTATTTCATTATGCTTTGTGATACAGGCTAGGCTAGATTAAACTGGCCCCATTTGAAAATCCATATTACTTATTCCTTCATATAATTGACATCTACAAATGGGTTCATTATCACCCTTTGCTTTGCCAATGAATTTAGTTTTTGTCAAACCATTTGTTTGCTATTCTGCAGAGGAAAGCTAATTCATATAGGAATTCTTTTGAATTTTCCGTTGTGCAAGCTTAGGTTAGAGGACGTGTACTTGTCAACTGTGACAAGTACAGTACCCGGAGGTCGAGAACTGACCCATTGTACCATCTTGTGCAAGCTTTCTCATGTGCTTCTGGTTTCCAGGAACTCAAATGAGGGTAACCATCGAATATCTCGAATATCTCCTCGAGAGACATCCGGCATTCTTGGACAATCTAATATGTGATGTACACATTCTCTTGGGATATAATGGCCGCTTTACTGTCTGATACTACCATTATTTCCTTTTAAAAAGTAGAACAATAATCTGGTAGTGCAATGAATCACGAATAATTTTAATTCACATCTCCATTACAGCATGGTTTATTAACTGTAACTCACCCCACAGACGATATATAAAGGAGACGTATAAACAATTGTACTCATGACTCCAATTGTTTCGCTGGTACTATGATCAGTGTGTTGTTCCCCATTTAGTTTATTTTTTAAGAAATAAGTCGTTTGTATTAAAACGTGATTGTCGTTGTAAAAAATATTCTCAAAAGTGAACTCATATGAGCACACTAGAAAGGAAATCAAAGTCAAAACTCTAATCATTACATATAATGAAGTGGTATTATTGTTGCCATAATGACAGAAACGTACAAGTAGCCAAGTTTACGTGCAACATTACAGTTCAACTATTTTGACCATTTATGTAAGTCCTTGTCTGCATGAGTGAAACAGTTGATGCCCACAAAACGTTGTTTCAAATATTTACTCTTTTCGTATAAATTTAGACACATGTGCATTAGGGTGTCCCTTATAAGACAAAAAAATTTTTTTTTTCGAATTTCGAAACGCATACCCTATAATTTTTTTATATATAGAAAATTATACCTAAATATGAAATTTTACTCTTCTATCATGATTGTAACCCGTGGCGACTAAGGCAAGAAGTTTTACATAATACAGTAAATGAGAACAATGAAAAAATGAAAAGATGCATTAAGAATATTTTATTATAAATATTTTAATATTCCAAATTATATGGGATAACTTCTTTTTAAAGTGTTTTTTCTGCAGTCTGGATACAGGTTTCTGTGTTCCTCAACACAGCGCAACAAAAACTGTTTTTGCTCTTCATCAGCAGTAATAAGTCCGTGAAAATCTTCCACAAGTTTGACTGCTCTTTCAGCAGCATCGTTTACCACTCGTAAAAGACTTACTTTTCGTTTGGCTTCCAGAAATGCAGCGTTGTTTATCCAAGACGCCACATTTGTGCGAAGAAAACTATCATCGATCTGTAATCTTGCAAGAAATACTTTGCTTTTATCTGATACAAAGCAATCAAGTGTTTTAGCTGAAATAAAGAAAGGTTGTAATAAAAGTTGTTATAAAATCATTCAGTACTAATTTTTCAAAAAATATGATTTAACACAAAGATAACATTAAAAAAAATAAATTTGACTCACCAAACAACGATCCTGACATTTCATCGCTGTTTGGAATATATCGTTTGTTAAAATCCGATATTTCCTCCCTGTTTAAGTTAACAACCATATTTGTTTTTGTTTTGTCATCCACTTCGTCATCAAAAAGTGATAAAATGACTGCCTCTTCACTTAAATACCATAAGTGCTTACAAAACTTACTTAGAGCAGCATTCGAAATTGTTTCGTCTATTTCATTATAGCCTTTGACTGCTTTCAAAAAACCCAAATCCTGATTAGGTGCTTTTACAGCTTCTGTACACTCGAGCCATGGCTTTACGTAAATTATCGCAACAAATAAGCAAATGTCCTGCAGAGCACTTTTATCATTTGCATCTATGTTGATCTGGGACTGGAGCAAACATATTTTTAATGAATAAATGGCTCTGGCCATCCATCGTGCTTGGTGTAAGCCTCCGGGGGGCTTGATTTTTATTTTCTTTTCTGGATCGCCATTCAAAAATACAACGCAGAGTTCTACTAATTCACGATAATCTTCTCTTATAAAAGTTTTTCCCAATGCCGCTTTGTAATACCTTAAGATGGATAAAATTTGTTCATCAGGAATGTGCTTTCTAACGAAATCGATGCATGGTTCAATCTTATTCGAATCTATATTTTTCCAATTGTCTCTAGTTTTTTTAAAAAGTGGTATTTCTGGAGATCGAACATTTTGCTTAATTTTGGCTTCAAATACACTTTTAAGCACTAACTCATAAATATGATGACGACAAGCGAAAAGCACCAGGTCTCTGCCCAAACTTTTCTCCAAAAGAGCACAAGCGCCATTAAAACGGCCAGTGTTCGTTGATGTTGTATCACAACAGATTATTTGCACCTTGTCAATGAGATTCCAGTCATATAGAGCTGTTCTAATAGCTGTTTCTTGGTGTTTACCAGACGAACTCTCCAATTTTGGTACTGCAAGAAGTTGTTCCTTGTCGCTATAAGAAATTATAATTGGCAACCTCTCCTCTTTGGAGCTTCTCACGTCTAAGCCGGGTAAAAGTTTGCCATCCCAATGGACGGTTATGATATCAGGTACGTTGTTCTTAAAGTCACTTTTTATAGTTTCTGCACGTGATTTTCTCATTTGTGTACGAATTCGCTGAATGGAAGATTTATTTATTGCAAAATCGTCGCATTTCAGATCCAGTGCCTCTAGGATAGCCTGAATAATATAGACAGAATCTCTTATACTTAGCTGGCACCTGTCTAAAACTGCGACTACCTTTGGTGTTATCAGATTTTTTCTTCCTCTTTTTGAACTGTCGCTCTGCAAACTTGTGCTTGCCTCTGGCTGGATTTCGTCGTCGTGGGAATATTGTGAATCTTCGGTATCAGAATTTAATATTTCTTCCACGTCTAAAACTTGTCTGCATTCAGCATATGATGTAGAAGTCGATGCAACTTCCGAAAATTCTTGTTGCCTTAATTTTCTTGTTTCTTCGAGTAATAACCTTTTTCTAGATCTTTCCTCTTTGTCTGCCAAGTTTTTATCTATGCCAGCAAAGCAACCCGGTCTACCCGGCTCTCTCTGTAGCTTCAAAAATGCTTTATCCTCTTCTATTTTGATAATTTGAAGGGCATCAGCATGAGCAATATCAAATAGGTTATCAAAATCACTTTCAAAATTACTTTCACGGGTCCTATAAATATCGAGACTTTTCTTACAATTTTTTTGCAACTTTTTCCAAAGTGTATATTTATCTAAAAGCTTCTTGACACAGTTCGGAATTGCCTTTGTAGGAATTCTTGCCTTCTCCCAAAAAATTACACATTCTCTAATTACTAGATTTGCACTTTCTCAAAGATCGAGCTTGACTTCGCGCATATTGTAAAAAAGCACAGCGAGAACTTGTCTATTAGATGGTAGTTTAGCACCATTAATTTGATGACAAGGCATTCCGATGAGAAAAATTTTTTGTTTTCCACTTCGTAATTCGACGGACATTTTTTTAGTTAAGGCACCGAACTTTATAAAACACACTATTGAAATTGAAAATTGCCACCGAAAACAAGACATTAATTTGACAGTTGAGCAAAAAGGGGAATCACCTTTTTAGATAAACAAATATATATGAATATATATATATGCATATACTTATGACACTAAATTAAATCGCAAGTCGCCACGGTTTACCATTCTTATATAAATGTAAAATTTTTTCTGGTGGCTTCTTAGATTATTTAGAAACTTTTTAGCGGGTATGCGCAAAAAAAAAATGACGTCCAAAAATAAGGGACACCCTAATGTGCATACATACATATATAAATGTGCATTACATGTTATATGTACAGTGTACACACATGCATATGTATGTACATTTCAATGCAGTTGAATTCGAGCCAAATTAGTAACATAAACTACAAACAAAACTTTTATTTCCACACAACTTTTATTTCTCAATTTCTTTTCTTTTTCGTATAGACAAACATTTTAAACGGAAATAAAAATTTTTTTCTTCTCCTTACTTTATTTCGTTTTGTTTTTTTGTTTTCCTTTTTATATGAAATCTACACCTTTGAGTAAACTTTAAATTGGCCAAAAATTGCAGTTGCAAAATACGTAACAAAAAAGGAAAAAGAGTTATAAAAAAATATAAACCATAAAAAATGTTACATTCGTAATTGTTGTTTTCTTTGTTTCCTAACCAAGAAGTGTATAAAAATCTCTGTTCCACATACATGACTTAACAAATGTTCTTAGATTTTTTTTTAATGTAAGGAGATAACTATTTTTTACTAGTTGGTTGCATTTGGTGAAGACAGACTATATGTCACGCTATCATATTGTATGTATCACATCCTATGAAGATTACTGTTCTCATTTGTTTTTATATTTCGTTTTGTTGGAGACGTCTGACCTGGGGTACTAGACTACGACGATTTCACATACGAGTTTTGACCACAACACCATTTTATATTGTAAATAAGACACTTAGTGGGTACGCAGACATTCAATACAATCTGTTTACTGTTTAGGTGACAAGATTACCACATTACGTATTGCGAAGATCGTTCCGAAAATTGTCCAAAGACGTGAAAATGAAAAAAAAAATCCACAGAATAAGCAGTTTCGCCGTGAGAATCGCTGAAAATCGTTTATCATTTTAAGGAATAGAAAAAAAAAACGTGATCTTCCAGTTACTAAGATAGGCCCTTGCTTTAAATGGTATCCGGTTGATTCAGTCAAAAGAAATGAAGTCTAGGTTACGACTAACTAACATATACATACAGTATGAGGACGGTGACCATCCGTCCACTATTATAGCGGACAGTCCGCTATTTTAACCTCTTGTCCGCTATTTTTTTTGCTTCCGCTATTTGTCCACAATTTTACCACACGTAACTTCTAAAAATTATTTATTTTCAAAATGTCCGCTTTTGTCCACTTTTTTCACTAATTCGGTAAAAACGATAGAGTACTTTCTTAAACAAGAAAAATTCCCAACAATATTCTTTAATTTTTTAATGATCCTTTTCTATGGCTTGGTTATTATTTATACAGTCAAGACAGTGTCTTCCATAAATATATACTGCGTTTAGATAGTCAACGTATTTCAATCCCGGCTAATATTAGTAGAATTTAAATCAAAGTTAATAGAATGTCACAATGAAGTATTTTTACCACTTAACGTACTAAATTGTTTAAGGAAAAAGCTAAAAACTTTTACAGAACCTGTATTAGTTACCGGAACCAATGGGATGAATCTTTTAAAGAAATTGAGTGATTCGCTTGGATATTAGATGCAATTCCATCTTGGTCTTCAGTTCAAAAGTCGTTTATAAATGTAACAGAAAAGAGGTATGATTTAAATATAAATAATGCTGAACAAATAGAAATATGGAAGTAATTAAATCCCGATAAAAAGTGAGTTGAAATTTTCAAATTTTTCGAAACGAAACATATTCTTTATTATTTATAAAAACATCCTGAAATTGGTAGATTTTTCATTTGCTTTGCCAGCGTCTAACGCACCAACAGAAAGAGTTTTTTCTATATCTAACAATATTTGGTCTTCCGAAAAATCACAAATGGGACTAGAAACTTTAGGATCTCTTTTGACCATAAAATGCAATTTTGAAATGGACTGTACAGAATTTAAAAAAATATTTATCTAACAGGCCCAATACTTGAAAAAATACTTTCTGTAGAGAAATATCAGAAGTAAATTTATACACATAAGTACATCCATATGTATGTATATGGGCAATTTCGTGTCAAGTGACCCAATTTT
The DNA here is from genome assembly GCA_927399465.1 of Sarcophaga caerulescens. Lineage (NCBI taxonomy): Eukaryota > Metazoa > Arthropoda > Insecta > Diptera > Sarcophagidae > Sarcophaga > Sarcophaga caerulescens. The sequence continues at coordinate 136,827,069 of OV656872.1, read as the reverse complement.
TAAAATCGATGTCTTCCGATTTGGATGAATGAATTCATAATCGCTTAATGGGATGCGAGTGGGATATCTATCAAAAAAATTATTTTTTAACTCAAGAATAAGATTTTTCAATATTTGGCACATGTACCCTTTTCATTTTCCCCCATTTTTTTTTTTCGAAATGGAGTTTTTTTTTTATTTTTCCTCAAAAGAAAACTTAGACGATTTCCTTTAAGGTCTTTGTGGGCACTTAGTAGCAAGAGGCATATCTATAAAAAAAATATTTTAACACAAAACCAAAGTTTTTAAATTTTACCATATGCACTATATTTTTTTTTAGTGGATGTTTTTTTTTTTTGCTCAAAGAAAGCTTAGTTCTTTTCCTTTAAGAGCTTTGTGGTCACTTAATGGGATGCGAGTGGAAAAACTCTAGCGTGCGAAATCGGAAGACATCGATTTTAAAAATTGGGTCACTTGACACGAAATTGCCCATATGTATAAATTTAAGTTTATGTATATTTTGCGTAGCTATTTATGTCTGTATTTTAAAAATCTTTATATAAAATATTAATTATAATAAATGCAGTTTTTTTATTTTGAAAATTAGGATATTTGTCCGCTTTTTCTCATGAAAATAATGGTCACCGTAAGTATGAGGCGTCACGTACATATGTATGTACTGAAGCGTAAAGGTAGATTTTTCCATGTAAGTGTTGCAAGATTCTAGCGAAAACTTTTGGAATGGGTAGCAGTATCTTATAATTGCAAGCCTCCTGTTTGCTACATTGAAACTTCTGGAAAGTATTCTTAACACAAAACTTCCTCCATTCAACACTGATCGTAACCCACTGGTTCTAGGAACTGTGAAAGCAGACTAATGTATAAAAGAACAAAATCCATAATAAAAAAATTATATTATTATATTATTTACAATGTGACCAATTTCAGCACAAATAAAATATACCTGCACATTAATAGTTTTTGTAGTTTATAAAAATGCCCAAAAAAATTAAAGACTGTGACTTTGTTTATGAATACAAATATTTCACCAAACGGAAAAACAATAGAATTTTTTATTGCGAACTTATTTATTGTATACACTGTACATACAATACTATGCTTAGTTAAAACGCGAATAAAATAAACTGAAGATAATCATGCGAAGGCAAACAATATACGGAATACAGTACTAAATGCATGCCAAACAATAAAAATCTCTTTTTCACGGTTCAATTGTGTAGCAACAAAGCCAATGGAATGCGGATACTTGCAATCTTCTCTTACTTTTTAGATAAATTGTAAAGGATAAAACGAAGAAGGTATATACTTTTTATACAAGATTTGGAGAGACACAAAAGAAGTTATAGAATAAAAATAAAATACTTCCAATATAATAAACGAGTAGAAAAATCCACAGGCGCTAAACTTCCTACCGTCGAATTAAAAAAGAACGAAACGCATCGTATATCCCAGGTGTATGATGCTTATTACACCGTAAAATCACTATTGCAGAACTTTATAAACGATCAGAACCCTTTTAATGTCGTAATCCACACAAAGACTTGTTGTATGCTTCTCGTAGTAAGCGTTGTATGCAGTGATCGCCACCGAACTGATAATTACAGTACAGAAAACGCTAAGTATGCAGTCTATATTGAAACCAGTACTGATTGGCAAACAATGAATTGTTTTAGGGTCCATATCCATTAACGTGGAAGGAAGGTTAGGTTAGAGGACGTGTACTTGTCAACTGTGACAAGTACAGTACCCGGAGGTCGAACTGACCCATTGTACAATAAACGTAGAAGTAATATTGAACACTTTCTAAATGTGGTCATTGAAAGACTGAGACTTGAAAAAAGAACTGAAGATATAACAGCACTCATGTCCTCATGGAATGCTTCATACGGCTCAAATTACTTCTGGAATACATAACAATACAAAATATTTGCAAGGCTTCTTTGTCGCAACAGAACAAACTATTCAATATTTTAATAACTACAGTGAAGTGAAATTCAGCAAAGTTTTATAGATTGATGTGAGTTGTATAAAAGATAGTTGTTCAAAGCCAACTGCCACTCGCAGCTTCGGATGAAGTGATTTAGACTACAAATGTCGATCCAGGACATTTCCTCCAGGTCATCTATTTAGTAAACGAATATGCCTTTTTCTCCTTTGACATAGTAGTGGGCATCCCTACAGCGTCTACAGAAGTTGTTTGCTAATTGTCCAAGACGAATGCGTACTCTTAATGCAGTAACCGGTAATGACCCCGACAACTTTACTGAGTGCGCTTTTTTAAAGTTCAGGCATACTTACCGTAAGATTTCTATATAGTTTTGGTCAGATTTTCTCCGCTGTTCTACCAGAATCCGAAGCTACCCATTCAGTGTTTATGGAAGACTACATTTCCAATTCTAAGCTCACATGATTCACAAAGTTGATAAGTTATCGGACAGTTGATTAGTTGTGCCACAGCTGACCAGTTCATTCGTTCTATAGTTACTTGTAACATCAATGTGTCGTGGTACGCAACTGTACACCGTCTTGGAGTTTATTACGTTGGAATTTAGTAATTTGATAGTCGCCTGCTATGGTACTTGATAGTCTGAAGGTATGGTAATATATCGTCTGGGAATATACTTGTAATATTTTGTAAAGGAATTTTATTTTCTTTTGGTTATGCTATAACAGATAAGAACCTGTAGGAGGAATCACAGCCTCAAGCCTTATACAATTTATTTTATTATAATATTTATGTATCTTAAGTTTTAATTATTATCCTTAAGATTTATATCATATATCCTGGTGTCTTTGAGACACAATATAAAGTGTCAAATATTTATGTGTTTAATCATATCAGGATTAATACAAACAGTATTAAAAAACCATTTACAATACGCATGACTGTTCTCAGTTGAACTCAATAACAGTTGTTAGAAGAATTCAGAATTCAGTAACTTTATTGCTTTCTTTGTTATCAGCAACAAGTGTTTGTTGCAAGTAATTATGATATACGAGTGTATGCGATACTTGTTGAAAAATTGTTTATAAATATTTCAAATGGCACTCAAGTCAATTTGCAAACAAACAACACCCATTTGCAAAAATTGCCGGAGGTCATCAGTAAAATAAATAAAGAAAACAAAAAAATAAGGTTCATCGGGCGAGAACAATAAACACGCAACAATTCACACAAATAAAATGAAATGAAATAAAAACGAAGGAAATTTCTTGCATATTAATTTACACACAATACAAAAAGCGCTGATGGAAGCAGCAGTAAAAGTTTAAAATGTTTTGAAAAGGAATATAAATTCTTATGATTTATTTTGAGGAGCAAATATTTATCTTCCAGGCAATAAAACCGTATTAAATACAACACAGAAAATTTTATACGATTTAAGTCCAGCTGAGACCTTGAGGTTATGATTATTTATTTGTTTGTATCGTTTTGTTGAGGTTTTCCTTAAAGTCTCTTAGTAACATTCATAAATAGCAATTTACGTTCTAATATGTTGTTAAACGCTTTCTTTATTTATGATCTAATAAATTATCATTTTATTATCTCAAGAAAGTCCTTTTTAATGTTGCTTATTTTGTTTCGTTTTTTTTTTTGCATTCTAAGGTTTCATAGCCTCCAGTATTTGGGTGTTATTTCACATGTAAATTATTTTAATGACCATATTTCATACGACCGGCATGTATTTGTTTTTTGGGGGAAGTATTTTATATATTTAAAGTTCATTATTTATAACACAAAAGAAATCTATCATGAACGTAAATATTTGTAAATTATTATTGGGTTTAAAAGAAACTGGAGAGGTATAATAAATATGTATTCAATTTGTATTTTGATAAACAAGTAATTGGGCCAATTATATTCGTTTATACAAAGCTTTTAAATACGTTTTAAGTTTATCATTGAGGGTTACTATAAATGTAATTGGCTCCTGGTCCCAGTTGGTATAATTTTTGTAAGAAAACATTGCATGTTTTTTGTACCACAAAGATTAAAATCCCAGTATACGTTTAATTTTTTTTATTCTTCATTTAATTTTTATCTGGAAACTTCGAGAAGAAGTTGTCTTTCTATAGTGTTGTTATCGTAATTTTCTTTCCTAATTCTCGTAATTTTTTTATTCTTTTGTTATTCTTATTCTTTCTTAACATACATCTTTGTTCTTTTAATATTGTTTGTTTTCCTTGTTCTCTAGTGGGTAGTGTACTAGACTAGTAGCGTGATGGTCGTGAGTTCGATTCCCACCTGAGACTCTGGTCTGTTACACTACTCCGAGCATTAAGATAACATACAACAGCGAAATGTTTTCCACTTGCTACGGGCATGTATAGTATTGTCAGGCCCTACTGGACTGATGTAGATAAGGATACAACTCACTGTCTTCTTACCTCAGATCACATAACCATCTACCGTACTTTTGCTGTCCTCACTAATTACTGCTCTATTGGAAACCATGCCGTTAGATTCCCTCGTACGATATTTGCTGGAGCTGTGAATATGAGGCGCAGAGCTAAGCCCAGCTTCTTTAAAATGTTGATTGCTGCATGACACAGGATTTATATGTTACAGACTGATACAACGAAGTCGCCGTAGTCTAGTAGGAAGCGTGGTTTATTAGACGGTTCTAAACCCATGTCAGACATCTCTAACAAAGAACGAAATTTGAAAATATATTTCTTCGGCGACTTCATCTCAGCAGATTTCTGGCAAAAATTCGGAAAGTAAATAAAATTGCCAGGAAAAATTTCTTTAAAATCTGTTGTTTGCAATCGACTTTCAATTGAAGGTGCCGCCACTCATGTATAAAATTAACACACACAACATAAGTGCTGTGAGAAGCTAGGTCGTAATCCTGACTGAAGGGTTCTAATGATCAATTATGTATGTATGTATCGACTACATAAATATTCAAATAAAACTCAGACTGTGCTTTGTAAAGCAATAACCAAGCATGCACGTAAAAGGTCACCATAAATAGTACAAGCCTTACAGTAATTACCAAACAATTAATTTTAACTCACACTGTTTCGTATACAATATTTTGAGTAATTATGAATAAAAAGGCTTTCAGTAATGACTGTAAATGTAAATTTTTACATTTTTTAAATACTTTTACAGCAACTCCTTAAATTTTTTTTATATATTTTGAATTTTGTCTGTAATTTCTAAAGGTTTGGTGGAATTTTACGCAAACCGAGATCAAACCAACTGTGACCTTATTGTCTGCATATAAAAATTATAATGAACTTTTGATTGAAAACACATGTCAATACAACCAGAGATGGGACATGCGCTTGAAATATTTAAAAAAAAAAATTGTAAATACATGGAAATGAAACACAATTTCATAGAAAATAAGTGAAACAGCATCCCAAGAACCATGATGATGCTGTAGATAATATTCAATTCCGAAAACGAAAATAACAAAAAAAAAAAAAACAATGCGCAATCGAAATACTTGACAATGTGAAGAACTCTGGCAGTTTTGTTAATGCTACGGTTTGGAAAACACGTGCCATACTTGTGAAACGCTTAAAAATTATCACAATAAAGAGTGTCTTAAGGCTTAAAGACTTTTTAGGGGCATTTCTACACTAAAAATTAAAGCGTACGAATACTTAAACATATGCACCAGGGTGCTGTAAAATCATGATTGTGTGTTCTTCTTGTGCTTTAAATGCAAACGATAAAATATGGTGCCAAGTGTTAGTGTAATTACATACAAAGTCATATAAAACGACGACTAAAGCTATTTAAATGCCAAGTACTAAAAATATAATTACAATGTTAATGACACTAAACATCTGTTTATGAATGCCACAAAAATTTTTAATGAATAAAAGCAAAAGTTTATTTGTGGAAAAATAAAAGAAAAACAACAACAAAAACAAAAATAGAAGAGAAGATTTTAAATAAGGAATTTATATGAAAACATAAAAATTCAAAAATCCAATGTGAAAAGTTTCAAGTGCGGTTTTATAAAGAAAAAGTGTAGAAAATAATGAAAATGTAAAAGAAAAGTTTTAATTAAAAAAATTAACTTTTCCCTTAAAAAGACACACTAAAAATAAATGTTCCGAAATTAAAGAAATTAAAAAAATTAACTGAAAAAATTGAAACAAAATAATAAAAAAAATTCCATCCAAGTTTTGAAAAAATTTGTTAAAAGAGAAAAAAAAATTCATTTCATTTAAGAAATCGAATATGAAAGGTAAAAAAATTGAATGCTTAGCATATATAAAGTTATTTAAACCACATATAATACTATCAAGTACATACATATACATATATGCTGTGTAACCATGTAATATATGTATATATGTACATATCTATGCCATGGAATTCTAATCATCAGTGCATAGCTGACATCATTATGATAGTTTCCTTTAATAAAAAGGAAAGAGATAACAAGAGAGAGAGAGAGAGTGCAAATGTAAATCATTTCAGTTGATTTAACAATGTTAGTAGTTCACAGTGGAAGGAATTACAGGGAAAAAAGAGAATCCATTTCATCAAAAGTGAAAAGTAAAAATGAAATATTGTTGTAATGGAATTTACATTTCTAGTGCAAGTGCATAATGAAAAGAAAACAGAAAGTGTGTCATATTAAATACAAGCATATACAATAAACGCGTATACGAAAAATATTGCAAAATAAAATAAATTTGTATGAATTTGTTTGGTTAAATAAAAACATAAATTAATGGATTAAAAACAAGACAAACTATTAACATGTTTTCACAAGTAATTTTGGATAAACATGTGCAACATAATAATAATTTATTAAAAACAATATGCATATATTCAATGTATATTATACATGCTATAAAGTGAATTAAATTATTTTAGTTTTTTGTTAATAATGAAATAATAATATTTACGTTCGCACGTACGTATTTTACAATATTTTTTTTAACTCAAAATTATTCAATTAAATCAATTCTGCAGTGCCAAGCCATTAAAACAAGCCACAGCTTTCTAATGAATATTTAAATACCAAAAAAAGTAAAGACAATAACAACATATCAACGAAGGCGCTACAATTTCCAATTTTATTCATCAGTAGGAATTATTTTGCTTTCAGACATTTAAATTATAAAATATTTTCATTTATCCCCACAGTTTTCCTAGAAATAAAATTGAGAATTTTTCAATGTGAATTAATTATGGAAAAAATCTAGGCCTTTCAGTTAGCGCTTTCTATTTTTTAATTTAAATACAACAAAAATTTTTTTTAAGATGTTCGTGAAGTGATTTGAGCTCACGAGCTTGCGACTAGTAAGCCATCACACTACATACTAGAATGCCGAGAGTGTTACTTTACACAGGTTTCTACTGCAGAAAGTGCAGACATTAAACGATTTCGTTGTGTTGGAACAGGGGATTGGTTATATCGGGTTGTTTTATCTTTAAATTCCAATTAAACAAAGCGTGTATGTGATATCAACGAATTTTTTTGTTTACAAGACATTATGTGTCTAATACAACATCTTTCAAAAGTTTGCCACGTTCTTTCTGAGTGGTGCACATTCAAAATATCAAAATCAGGCTTAATTTGACCGATGACATGGGTTATGGTGACTTTGAGGACTGTTGTTGTTTGCAACTTATTGCATATCTGCGACAAGAACAAGTCTAGCGGGTTGAAATAGCACGATCTCAGTTGCTAGTTCACAGTTGATGTGAAATAAGCGTGGCCTCAAATCGCTCGTATATAAAATATTCAATGTGTCATGAGTTGTGTGGCACGTAGTGCTTTCGTATTGAAACCACATGTCGTTGGTGTCCAGATCAACCAAAACAGGCCAAAAAAGTTGAAAACCTACGACCTATAGTGCTCATCATTGACAGAGATGCCGAACATCGTTCTCAAAGAAATATAGACCGATGACGATGTCATGCCAAAATCTTCACAGAAATATAACGTTTTCGTTGGGTGCTTTTGAATCTCATGTGGTTTTGGTATCGTAGCAAATTTGTTTGTTCACGTATTTCTTTATCCAGAAATAAGCTTCATTGCTGAAGATGATTTTTCAACGAAAATTAGGATCAGTTTCCAAATATTTTAGAGCCCATTAAACCAACACTCGTCCTTACCTATGATCGTGCATGCTGATTAGTGACAACTAATTCGACCGATGTAAATTGAACAAGATGGCTGTCAAGTCCTTGGTGGACGATTAAAATGGACATTTAACTATCCAACAGTCCATATGGAGTTTCAAAAATTGGGGTGTTCGGTTAAAAATTTAATTAAAACTTATAAGAGTCTGCGGTTTTTTCATTGTACAATAAAAACACATATTTTGTGAGGTGGTTGTGATTTTGTTTTTGGATTGTAAGGAAGACATGTCATGACTTTCCATTGATGTTTCCATGACTTTTTCACAACTATGTAGCTCTATCTCACCAAAAACGCTTTGGATTTCGGATTTGATTTGTCTCCGGTTTATTCACATAAACCAAAAATTTGGCAAAACGCCGAAGAAAAATTTGCACAACGTTAAATCGTAATTTCTTTAGATTTGTTACGAAAAGGTTAGCCCAATGTAACAAATGGCACCGAATTCACATGTCATGCTGAAACAAGTTATCCATTTGAGAAACTTCCGTCGTCTTATTCCTGTAAAGAAATCCGTTCACAGTAATGTTCATCTTCAAAAAAGTAGCAGTCTACATCAGACAGTTGCTCATTGTAGATGAATTGATTTCCCATGGATAGCATTCGGATTTTCTGAAGCCCAAAATCTAAAATTCTTGTATTCACCAATAATTTAAATACGATTCAACGGAGAACATGACTTTTATCGAAAAACTAGCCTCGACTTGAATTAAATTTACGATCTTGCTGAGACATCTTCTAAGTAAGGGCAATGTGGAATAATATGTATTCTTTTGTAATAGTTTGTTTTAATAAAAACAACAAAAAGAAAATTAAAAGAAACATAAACATAAACATTTTGGGCGAGAGCACAAAAGTCAAACGCTATCAAGAGAGAGCTACAACAAAAGGGTCGTTGTCAAAGTTGTTTTTTCCACTTAGGACGCTTTGTTTTTTGCACAAAACATTTTCTTTTTGTTGGCAATGCTATTTTAGATTTAATATTAAAAAAAGTTAAAAAAAATAATAATCAAATACATCAGTCTTCTTTTAAGAAACTGAAAAGGAAGACAGGTTGAAACAATACCCCTACAAAATTCCTTGATTAATTTTCTTTTTTAAATCATTTACGGAAGAAATCAGCCTACTCTCTGCGGTTTTTCTCTAAAATTTCTATAGGTACTGCATACAAGTACATTACAGTGTTATGTTTATCATCAGAATTTTCGTCAAGGTTTTTGATGAGGATATCGTCTAGAAGTGCCAAAAATATTGTTGAATTAATTCCTGTGGCGAAGAAAACATGAAGCTAAAACTATGAGATAATACGCCTCCACCACTTAGATCGTATAACGCTTGTTTGGTCCAGATCATGCCAATAACAACTGTAGCTGTCTGGAACATCTTTTTTCGATGGAAAATTAACTTTATCCATTCAAATCTGGTCTTTGACAAATCCAACACGTCTCACACTGAGTATCATAGTTAATCGTTGTTGATAAGGCTTCATTTTGTTTCATTTAATTAAGGGGATACTTCCATTTAAAGTAAGAACGATAGATATCGTTTGTAAATGGAAGATAAACTTTTTCTCTATTTTTCAATAATATAAACGATTCTTAGATATTCTCAAGTCGATTCACTTCCTTCCTGTTGATTTTTCTTTTGGAATTTAATGTCGTTGGTATTTTCATTCCATAGTTTTTGCCAAGTTTTAGTTTTTATTTCAAAAGAAATTACTATTTCAGCAAATTTTCCATAAGAACGTTCCTTTCTTATTGATTTTCATATTCTACACACATTTTAACAAAACATAAGTAAATTAAGGATTGCTCATAAAAGCACAACAAAAAAATTTCCAGAACTGAGTTGTCAAGAAATTGTTTCTACGCAAAAATATTTTCATATTTATGAAGCACCGGCAGCTTCTGCTGCTCATAAAGCATTTCCTTTTGTTATGGAATTTTTGTATTTGTTCCCATTTGCTATTTATGCAGACCATGTTGATAATTCAACAAATAAATATAGAGGAAAAAACACGTTTAAAATAGACAACGTCTTAGGATATACAGTGGATCACAAAGAAATTCGTCCAATTACCATAAATTAATAAAAAAAAAAAAATAGCTCATAGATCGATATTAAATTCTAAAGATTAGGCTTTAATGGGTTACGTTTTTTTACTTAAACCTTAAATAAACAAAAATATGGAACGTCAGTTTAACATTAAATTTTTTTTATTTTGTAAAATTTTTTTTAGAAATTTGAGTCATAATAAAAATGGTACACTGCAAGCTACTATGTAAAATAAGCAATCTTTTTCATATTCTTCTATGATTTTCTGTTATTTATTTGAATACACTTACATATATACATCATTCCAACCCTTCAGTAAGGATTTCAACCTATCTGTGTGTCTTAATTTTATACATCGGTGGCGGGATCTACAGTTTAAATTCGACTCCGAACGACAGGTTTTTTTTTTAGAAATTTTTCATATCAGTTTTATTTACTTGCAGAGAAATATATTACTTCAGAGAAATTGCTGAGAGGATGTCGCTGAAGAAATATTTCATCATATTTCGTTAAGTTCGAGATGTCTGACCTGGGGTTTGAACTGTGACCTCACGTCTAATAAGCAAATACATATTATTAGTCATTCATTTTATCAGTTATTTAGTTTAAGATTTCAATATTTGCCGTCATTCTACACATCAAATGAAGCAAAGTCAAAGAAAATTTGCAAAAATCGATAATAAATCAGGAAGTAAGAAATAAACCAAAACATTCGCACGAAAATGTTTTTTATGGAACGGGAAAATGTTTTTTATAAGAACAATCCAAAACGAAATGTCCCGAATTTGTGAGATATAGCTGCAAAGTATTTTCACGCAAGCAATAGTGTCAAAACAATACAAAATTCTCTGAAAGAATGATTTTGCAACATATGAAAGAATCCATTTGTAAAAAAAAAATAAAAGGATTCCATTGCGTTGGAAAAAATTTTTCTTGAAGGTTGTCTTGTCCACAAGCGAAAGGAAATATAATATTTCTGATTGAAAATATTTAAAAAACCCCCCAAAGAGATGACTCTGAGGCACTTGCGTTCTACTATCAAATATAGTTAAGGACTCCTAATAGTATAGGCTTCTTGTACGGCTTTTAAGCTAACTGACAGAGCGCGAAACTTTTAAATTTAATACAGCCTTCTGAGTTTTTTTTTACATTTTGGTCCTGAATGCCAAGTAGAGGAATTTCAATATGACCCACTGTAATTTACTAGAGCAATCATCATAAGACAAATAGCAAGCAAAAACAAGAAAGGCTGACCTTAAAATTCTTAACTCGGAGAACCGTTTAAGATTCAATGGAGAATAGAATGTGGCTTTTGAAGAAAAGTGAATGAAAAGAAATGCAGTGCAGCAGTTTCCCATGAAACAATGGACCAGTTGTGAAAAATAACGTTTATGCTTACATAGGATAACACAAAAAAAGCTATTATCTTTTGCGATAAACCATGCTTCGGGTCCGAAAGCTATTGCAATAATGTGAATTTCTTAGACGAAACAAAAATTGTGAGCAATTTCCAGAGCTTTTCAACCTTATTAATTAACAAAATTGAGTCAAGCAAGGTCCATAATTAATAAATAGAAAAAGTGATGTGTTCCGCCATCGCGATAATAGATCATTACATTTACGATGACCCGGTAGAAATTTAGAACGATGGTATGCGAAGTTTTTAAACATTCACAGCGTAGTTCGGGTTTCCCTTCTGCAGATTCTAATTTACTTCGATCTTTTTAAAACTTTCTTTATGGTTAAATTCCTTTGAGGCCTGTTGCACGCAATTGCCTTAGAGTTTGGTTTAGAGAACCGAGGATTTCTCCATCAATGGAGTATACCTTTACCGCAAGAATTACCCAATATTGTCGATAAAAACGGCACTTATTTGGTTAATAAATTTCATATCAATTACAACGAAAAAGCATTTCATTTGTTTTCTAATTTGTCAAAGATCGTTTTCGACTTCCCAATATTTTTTTATGAAGTAGATAAATTTCGCCATAGTCTAATAGGTAGTGTGTAGGGTTATTAGACGTAAGGCCATGGTTCAAACCCTAGGTCAGACATCAAAACGAAATATGAAAAAATATTTGTTCAGCTACTTCCTCTCAGCAGATTTCTGGCAAAAACTCTGACAGTAAATAAAAATTGCCATGAAAAGTTTTTCAAAAATCTGTTGTTCGGAGTCGAATTTAAACTTTAGGTCCCGACACTTATGTATAAAATTAACACAGACAACATGAGTGGTGTGAGAAGCTAACTAACTAACTAATCCTAACTGAAGGGTTGTAATGGCCAATTACGTTATGTATGTATGTCATCATATTTTAAAAATTTAAAAAAATTTCACAATAAGATTTTATGAGGATGATGGCGAAGTCGCTATAGTCTGGTAAGAAGTGTGTTGGCTTATTAGACGAAATATGAAAAAAAATATATTTCTTTTGGCGATTTCTTCTCTCAGCAGTCTTTTAGGAACAACTCTGTGAGTAAATGTAATTGCCATATAAGATTTATTAAATCTATCGTTCGGAGTCAATGTTAGGTCCCTTCATGTGTAATTCAAATTAACTCACACACACATATATATGACTTGGGTGGTGTGAGAAGCTTGGGCGTGTTTTGATATTTTTAATATTCTTTCAATAAATCCACTGTTGTGTTGTATACTAGCCACAGTATACTTGGAATGGTCTATTTTAAAATAATTTTAATGCTTTCGTTATTAAACAGCCATAAATGTTCTTGCATATTAAACATAAGTAATCATTACCAATGTATTTTATTTATTCTCATTTTTTTTTTCATTCGCAATTGTAATCCTCTTATTGTTTGTACTTCAATAATGATTCATCAAATTGTTCTTTATAGTTCTCTTGTATATGTGTGTGTATATAATTTCTTTAACTTGTCCTGTCCTGTATTTGTGAAATTAAAATATAAAATGGAAATCCAATGAAGCAGAAAAAGTACATACAAATGTAATAACCTCAATTTTATGTTCTCTCAATGATATATTTATATTACGAGTTCGAGTACGTAAATATAAAAAAATTAATAATAATGTAAAAAATATCGAATCATGAATATAAATAAAATTTATTGCCATTTTATAAAAAAAAAAAAAGAAAAATTGGCATAAACTTTTTTGTATATATTATGTGGTCTAGACAGACCATGCCATGCATTGTAATATTTATTGCTTCACAAGTGACTTGATAACCTCAAAACAGAAAAATACAAAATGATAATTCCAAATGTTATTGACTCTCACATTTTACTTTTTAATTTATTTTATTTTAAAATGTTATTGTATTGTATTTAAAATTTGTTATTTTGGTTGGTATAAAGGTGTGCAGGTGTGATCCAAAAGTACCACAATATAATTATTTAATAAATATAAAATAGGTATCACTTCATGTTCTGTCTTCCTCTTGTTATATTAATCGATTCACTATAAATGTTACATAAGAAAACTGCGGAGCGTAACTATACCAGGTGCATCGATATGAAATGAGCGTCGATACAAATGTTTACATAAGGAACATTAATTGTGAACGAATCATATCTGCCGTTCGGAGTCGACTTTAAACTATATAAATGTTAACACACATAGCATAAGCGATGTTAGAAGCTAGGTCGTAATCCTGACTGACCAATTTTGTATGTATGTATGCATATTTTCTTTTTTTGTATTGGCGATGACATCTGTCAAAGATATTCACTATACATCAATCAGTGCTTCATGATGGAAAACTGAAAAACGATTTCTGAAATTTCTCTTCAAAGACAAGAGAGAAAATCAGTGTAGCATCGAATTATTACTGGCGATGAGAAGTGAATGTATTTTCAGAATCCTAAACGAAAAAACCATCGATTAATCCGTGACAGCCAAGAGCTTCGGTTACAGAACCAGATCGATTCATCAGAAAGACAATGCTGTATGTCTGATTGGACAAAAAAAGGTGTGGCGTACCACGTGATCCTGGTTATACCTTTAATAGAGATTGTTGCCGACAACAAATGATCAATCTGAACAATGCATTGTCTGTTGGATGAATCCTCTGTTTGAGATGAGTTTTTTTTTCACATAAAGGTGCGAGTTTTTTGTCAAAATTGTCTGCGTATTGCTTCGTGAAGTTTAAAGTTGTTGAGAACGATGCAGACAAACACAGAGGCGATAACCCCTATATATTCTGGGTTAAGGAAATATACGATTAGGAATTAGTAATCAATTAATTAATTATTTAATTAATTTAATTATTTAATTAAGTTTAAAAACTTTCGTTATCTTTTCTTCAGAACACCGCATTTAAATGTTAAATACAATAATATTAAAACACATTCAAGATACATTCAATAGAGATTCTCACATTTAATTAACTCTTGGAAAAATTTCTTGACTTTCTTTTATCGACATGATAATCAGTTTATTGTGCTCGTGTCACAGTGTACATACATATATGCATATATACAAATATATTCTGTAAAATACGTCAAGAAAAGAAATTAATTAAACAACCCACATACATATATAAATACGCTTGTATTAATACGTTTAATTTTGCATGCGTCATCATGATTGCTATTGAACTAAACAGTAATGAATTTTGTGTCTCATTTGTTATCTTTTTTGTTTTCTTAAATTCTTTCAACATTTAAAAAAAAAAGAAAATTAAGATGAAATATGAAATAATTTTCCATCTGTAAAGCCTGATTATACTATTTTTCATTCATCACGACTTAATAATGTTTGGAATTAAAGACAATCAGAATTCTCTCTACAAGGCATTGTGTGATTCACTGGCAAATAGAGCACGAGCGGATGTTCAATACGAAACAGACGATAAAAATGTATAAATTTGGGATTTCTACAATAATTTCCGAGAACAACAATTTGTTGATGCAAACAAATACCACTGTCAATGAGAGTAGATAGTTAAGAACATGTGTTGAAAATAATGACCTCAAACTGGAGCTCCACTTGTTAAATTCAGGCGAAGATATTTTGCATTTTGGAGGATGTGCTACTCAAATACGGTTTTGTACGTCTTGTTTTGTGCAGCCCTTGCGCTGACCAACTTCTTCCTTTTCCCTCATTGTGGTGGAACTTGGTCAGTACAGGGACTGCGTTCACCCGTGGCATCACAACGGGCCGCTATGCGTGCTCAAGTGTGCTTTGTGAAATCAGAGCTATCACTCCGACCTAACCTAACGTCTTGTTTTGTAAAGTCTTCACAAAAGCCTTCGGACCATGCCGGATATGTCACTGTTGGGTTCCCACTCTATTTGTGACTGGTTGTGTGGTTCTAATTCATTCTGATAACTATGTTAGGAAGAATGAATAGAATTGTAGGGAGAAGAGATCGGTGTGTTGCATTTCCAGAGGCATTTGGCCTTCTACCTACAATAATAGAATTGACTTGTTAAAGGGATCCAGAATGACATTTGTGACTGGGCTTCTTAGAAGGCATTAGGTTAGTTCTTAGACAAATCTGGAATAAATTTCAATACAAGCTATATTGTAATAAGAAGGGATTGGAGACTATAGAACACCTTCTCTGTAACTGTCCAGTCATTGGTAAGATACGATTGAATACACTGTGTAGGGTATTCCAGAACCTTAACTCTCCGTCCGGAGCCGACAAACGAACTGTACAGAAATTTATAATAGGATTGGGTTGGGTAAGGAATGCAATTTTATTCTCACCTAGCTGGTGCGGTTACAGATGGGGCTGGAT
The DNA here is from genome assembly GCA_927399465.1 of Sarcophaga caerulescens. NCBI lineage: Eukaryota > Metazoa > Arthropoda > Insecta > Diptera > Sarcophagidae > Sarcophaga > Sarcophaga caerulescens. Next base: position 136,811,162 of record OV656872.1, on the reverse strand, counting down.
AAGTCCAGAGTGAGGTTGTTGACCGGATTTCTTACGGGGCATCATGAGGTTATGTCGCTTACATAGATTTTAAAAGGATCTCAGACGTGCTATTTCAAGCTATGTTGTGATGAGAAGGAGTTTGAGAGTACTATAGAACGTCTTGTGTGCTTGGTAGGAGAATGCTGAATACATTGTCTTTTATGACAATCGAACTCTTTTGAGTTCCTCGCGTGTTTTACTATTGTTCTGTTTATTTTCATCTCTAGTCTTTTACTATTATGTTCCTTCTTCCCTAGGTAATCAAAATGAAAGTAAATGTACTTGCTTACTTTCAAAATAAACGCTAATAAACCAGAGTTATCTTTAAAGATCTATTGAACGTGGTAAACAATTTCGTGATATCGATACCGTGTATACTTTAGACAATATATCATAACCCTTTATAAAGATAAAAATGGGTATACTTTGTACTCTTTATTTTAATTGATTGAGCAGAATAGTGTAACAAAAATTTATATCGAAATTTTTTTAAATTCTACTTTTTTTCATATGAAATTAAATTTTTCCTTGTTTTTATTTCCCTTAATAATAACAATAACGCTGGAATTCTCTTCATAAAAGTATTTCTTCCTAAATATCACGTTTTCCGACATTTCTATTTCAGTTAAATGAATGATGACATTTCACATTCTTTGGCAATTTTTTTTTGTTTTAATAAAAATTTCTTTACCCAAATGGTTAAGCATGATTTGCGGTTGTTGGGTCAGAACCTTTGTATTTATATTCTTATCACTGACTAGTCACCTACTTCTCACCTACTTCTGCATTCACATTCATATACTGTACATACTATATATTGTCATTGCTTTTCACGCTACCCTTATTCATTTGAATTTATTATAAAAATTTCTATAAAATTATTCTCGTGTTAATTGAATGGAAATAGAAAGAAGAAATGAAATTAAATAATAATAAAATATAGAAACAAGAACAATTTGTATTGTATTGTTTAGCAATATGCTCGTGTCTATGATAAAAATTACATTTCATTTCATTTTATACCCATATGTAACGTACATATGTATATGTATGTACGTATTGAATATTTGTTTTTACATTGAATGTAAATAGAAATTTAAAATTTTTTTATATTTTTTTGCACTTGTTTTCTTAATTTTTTTCCTTTTTTTCCAAAAAGTATCCATAAAGTTCACTCTTGAAGAAAGTAAATAAATTTATCCCTGCGTATAAAAAGTTTATTTTAAACACAAAATCAAATACCGGATAAAATAAGGAAAAAAAAAATAAATAACAACAATACACACACACATGTATAGGTCCTGAGCAGGAGTTAAGGGCGTTTCCTGTTGTGAGATAAACACTTTTCCTTTGTTGCAGCATTATTTGTTGATGTATTTGCTTCGAAAACAATAAAAAAGAAATTGTTTATTGAACATTCTCGGTTTGTAGGAAAGTGTTGTTTACTTTACACTTTTATTTTTATTCAATGCAGAGACCCTTTTTTTTCAAACGACATTTTATCACGCCCAATTTAAAAATGCGGGCTTAGGCATGAGAGTGTCAAGTTAAATGTCCTTTGTGTATTGAGAAAATTCAATTACTAAGTATAGAAGAATTCAAGGACATGTTTTTGTGTTTCATGGTGTGGTTTTTCAAGTAAATTATACACACAATCTATGTTGGGTGTGGAAACAGCAGGGGATAGCTGTTTTTTTCTCTTTCATTTTGTTTGTTTTTTTTAAATGAAGTTGAAAATAACGAAATTCCATAAAAATAAAACGATTAAATTCATTTTCTTCTGTTCTTTGGGGGATTGTGTAAGAAGGTTGGTAATTAAATTTTTAATTAAATTAACAACATTTATTGCTATTGAATACTGGGAATAGTAGTTTTCTATTGATAGTTATTGCGTAAGTCGCAAAGTATTGACAAATCTGAATGGTGAATCATTTTTGCAATAATTTTTCTTTATTCGATTCGAAACCATTAACAAGACAAAGAAGAGTGCCTATTCGATAATGTCCTGATAATGCAAAGCTTAGAATAAGACAGCAAAATGTCGCAACGTCATTGTTCTCAACTTATTGATCTTTATACTTTTATTACATGGAAAATTTTATGTAAAGATCTTGGTTTACGTGGCAGTTGTTTTAAATTTAAATAACATTCAGAAACTCTATCTTTTTTTCTTTTGATTATGCTCATTCATTAGAATGAAAAAGGTCCATTCCATTTTATATCTTATAAAACGGTCACCACAATTAAGCCGACACTGACAATTGTAAGGTGAAAAGTGTAAATATACAATGAGCGTCTAAACAAACGGTATAGGATAAAATTCTGACAATTACAAAACTCAACTTTTGGCACTTAAGGAAAGCGCCCGAAAAATTTGACAATATTTGGAGATTCTTTGTACATTTTTTTTTATTCAATTTTAAAAACTGGCAATGAAACAATTTTAAAATAAAAATAACGGTAATTTATTAATGTATATATTTTCTTTTAATGTACAGTTTCTTTTGACGCTCACTGTATGTGCTTAAATGACACTGAATATTGAACAATGCTTAATTAACGAACAATTTTAAATTCAATAACTCAGAATATAATTTTACTGTAAAAATCTTCACTTCATGTAACATTGCTCGAGTATTGTAAGAAAAAAAAAAAAAAGATTTTCATTACGAACAATTATTTTACATAGTTTTTGTATTGCTTTATCAAAATTTATTGCATTTTAATTTTTTAACAAATTTTTATGCATTGAAATTGATTGTTGTAAAGCATACACTACGGTAGTAATAATATACCACAAATGGTTATGTATTGTTGTATATCGGTTCAATTGATTTCACTATTCAATTTAATTCCACACTTCCCACGGCGTATAATATTTTTTTTTGGAATATTTTATGTGGGTATATATATTAGCATGTTTGTTATTTTGTTTAAAAAAAAATATATATAAAAACTGTCACCAAATGTCGACGTGTTGGCAAATGACCAGTAAATAATAAAAAAAAAAATGATTTTATTTGGAAAACGTATTCCTTTGGTACGAATACAGCACTATTTTTTTTATTGTGAAAAATAAAATTTATATTTAAGTTGAAAATGTGAAAAGTGAAGTAATAAAATAGTTTGTATTTTTGTAGGTTGATATCCTAGTGAGCTAACATAAAAAAAAAGATATCTCAAATAACGCTATTTTTGATATTTGATGACAACCAAAGGCCCTAAAAGTCGACTGATGCGCCCAATACACTCAGATAGTAATCGTATTGATTCAGGTGTTCGTATTGATTTCATCTGTGGTCATAATTCGCCGCATTATTATTATGGCCTTTTGTATTTGTGACCATTCGATCTTGCGTATTCGCCACAATCTTTATAGGATATCACTACAACGTTGCCTTCAAGCCTTTTGACCTGATAAGCTTTAGGATGCTCCTCAATGTAACCTAGCACCTGATATGCATCCAAGTGTTTCTTCCTTGGATACGTTAAATCCCAACAGAATGTTCATCCGAATGCGCTGTAGTCTAGTAGGTAGTGTGTTGGCTTATTAGACGTGAGGCTAACGTTCAAACAGGCATTGATTGCCATGAAAAGTTTCTCAAAAATCTGTCTTTGGGAGTCGACTGAGACTCCGAACTGAAGTGTTGTGGTGACCAATAATGTATGTATGTACATATGTATGTAGAATATTCATCCCCATCGCCACAGATTCTACGTGTTGGGCGTGATACAATCCCCATTTTGATTAGGTGCACTTTGACCCTACAGTGCCCTGACAAAAGACCAGTTTTTAGTTGTTTGTCTGATGCATGACTTAGATCTCTTCGAACAAACGTTTTGATTGCCTCAAATGTATTTGATCTTAGAAGAGAGTTTGTTGCTTTTTATCTTCCACTTCATTGAGTATACCGTCTAAATATCTGTTCCTACAGTTTATAGTCCCATTAAAGATCTCCTCTTCACAAGCTTATCTGTCTGTTAACAGCAACGTATTCCCACATGACCTGGGCTGCAGCTGTAGGTAATCATATTTTTCCTACCTACACCTAGTATACTTTCCCCATACAGCTACTTAGTATTCTATTTAACCCTACAGCAGCTTAAATAATTATTTGTCAGATAGTATTGCTATATTCCGCCTCTTTTATCTTCTATCCAAATGAAATTGAACACATTTGCTGGTGGCATAGACTTCCGCTTAGAAATGTTAGACTTGTCTTCCATGATATTGAACACATTTTCCAATGCTCTGATGTTTACCACCATATGCAGCGGACTCAAATCAAACAAGGCTTTCTGCGCTGCTGTAGGATAGGTTTTCATTGCCCATGTTATTTCAACAGCCTGATTCTATATGTGTGAGATTCATTGCTTGTTATGAGAACACTTTTTTGGAATCCGAGAAGTACCAATGCATTCCAAGAGGAAACATCTGTGAGCATATCGGGAATTGTCTTTGTTGACACAGAGAAGCATACTTATGTTTGTTATGACAATAGGCTTGGAGAAGACCTATAAATTTTGAGGGTACTACGTGTTCACGACAACTTCAGTACATTACATTGTTCATGTGTTTATTGCTAGTTAGTCTAGTGAGTAGTGTGTTGGCTTTGTGCAGCCCTTGCGCTGACCAACTTCTTCCTTTTCCTTGATTTTGGTGGAACTTGGTTAGTACAGGGGCTGCGTTCACCCGTGGCATCACAACGGGCCGCTATGCGTGCTCAAGTGAGCTTTGTGATATTCAGAGCTACCACTCCGACCTAACCTAACCTAAAGTGTGTTGGCTTACTAGACGAGAGTTCGTGAGCTTAAACATCTGCTAACAAGGTAAGTAAGTAATTCATATGTTATCTAAAAATTAGCTTTTTTATGAATCCTGTATGGTGATAAATTTTGTTGTAGTGTTTTAGTGATTGCATCAATAGGAACGAAATTATAATATTGTTACATTTTTACCTTTTAAAAACGTTTAAAATATGAGCTCGTAGATTGCAAATAAAAATAAATTTGTGTTCAGTTTTAATTAAATTCTTTATTGTTCGAACGATTATGTGTGCCACTGTTTATGTAAACGACAACAATTGCTCTGTTTGTTATTCCTCTTTACACTCTTATGAGTAAACAATAACAACTGTTCGACAGATCTTTATAACGGAGATCTTCAAACCACGATTATTCTATTCAAACACACCCGAGTCTATACACTGAATTTTTACTGATTCCGTTGCCTGATTAGTCTTGCCTTTTATATGGCAACAAAAACAGTCTGATGAATGATCTTGAAGTCGAATGTTCGTGGTTTCGCCTTCTCGAGATCTCTATAAATGTAAACGTTGTTGTTTCATTGTTGTTGTTTGTGTATTTTTGTTTACACTTATTCTAGCAGTGTTTATTGTTCCCTTTTTGTTTACTTGTTTATCCCTTTTTTGTACTGGTTTTTTTTGGTATATTTTTGTTTACTTGTTTGTCATGTAAACAAGTTCATTGTCTTTGTTTATAATTTTAATGTTAAACGATGTAAAAGTAAAACGCTATTTCCATTTTCGTAACAATATCGTCTCTGTACAATTTACAGAGTTTTTTGCAGCCTACAATATATTCTTAACAAAATAAAGTCAAAGTGTTACCTTGCCCCATACCATTAATATTACGAATGGACGTTATTATAATTGAACGAGTTATATCTAAACAAATAAAAAAATAATAATTCTAATTGTGCGGCAATGTGGAGATAGTTTAACCATATTTCAGAAAGTCTTTTAGTTGATAGAACTTCTTTTTAATTAAATGAAATGAATTTGAAATCCAACCACTGCGGAAAAACGGAAAAAAGCCTTTCAACTAAATAACATTCTGTTTTTCCTTTTAAAAGGGTACAAAAACTTCTGAAATAAATAATGAAAACTTTTTCTCTACGAATAATTTCATTTTTAAGGTCTTCTTCCGATTTTTTTTTTTTCTGTATTATTTATGGCTTTCTGGCAACAAATTTTGTTGTTTGTCAGAATTTTCATATTTACCTTGTTGTTTTTATTGTTTTTTGTTGTTGTTATGGTTGTTTTTGGTTGGAAAAAAGGAAACATTTTTCCTCCACCCCCACAAAAATATTTGTGAGTACTACAACGAAACAAATCAGAAAATGCAAATGTATTTAAGTTAAAATACTTAAAATAAAGGAAAATACAGAGAAAAAAATATTCTTGTTTTTTTTTTTTTTGGTTTCTGTTTTGGAGAGTGAAAATATTCATGCAAATTTTCTTGTGTTTTTGCGTTTCTGTTCAACCTAAAAACATTTAATGTATTCGAACATTTAAGTGTATAGTATGTATGTATGAACATACATATGTATGCATGTATGGTATGTTGATGAGTATATGGTATCAGAGTGATTGCGTTGTTTTATGTAAATTTAAAAATATTTTTTTTCTTTTGATTTTCTTCTTAACACATTGAAAGCCAAAAAACGAGTGGGAGAGAGTGGAAATATAGAAAAAACCTTTTAACCCACAAACAAATTAAAAGAATTCAGTTTATTCGACTCATGTTTAACCTTCGAAATAAAAATAATGCCCCACAATGAGTAGAGTAGAGTTTTTCTATTTTCTGTTCATTATAACGCCTACACCACACACAGATAGGAGAAATTGAAGAGATGATGTCATGTAGTTTTTTTTTTTTGAACATGGCAGATAATTCTCTTTTGTTTAATGAGACATAGTTTAATACATAAAGAAAATTATTTTCATGGCATAAGGATTCATTTCACTTGAAATATACATACGTACACAATACAAATTAAATTCTTTAATTTACGATTCCATGAAAATTAGTTTTTACAATGTACACAAAGCACAACTAGCGTTGATAATAAACAAATTTACAGAATTTATGTTATCGACTATAATTTGGCACACACACATATTTATTCATATATTTTTGCAAATTAACATAAAATAAAATATACATACATATGTATACACATAAACAATACAAACTTTAATTAAAAATTCATTTCATTTAGACTTTTGCCAACTGTGGTAATGTGACCTATATTGGCGCTTTAATTTTATTTAAAATTTGGAGCTCATTTAGTGTTCACGCATACGAATGTATTCAATATTATATAGTCTATAGATTCAAATCGGTTAATAACAATCGAAAAATAATCTAATTTGATTTTAAAAGAATGTAAAATTTAGGTTAGGTCAGTTTATCACTCTCTGAACACATCAAATTGCCTCCTTATGTGCGTTATGTTCCATAAACGGAGACATTACAAGTTTTTCTGAAATATGATCACATTGTTTCAGTTCCATTAATCCACTTTTTCTACATATATAGGCGATTGGTCTCCCTCTGTGAAAAAATAAAAATAGCTGTTGTATATCGGATAGTCGCCGGGTTTTAGTTGGTAGTGTATTGGTATACAAGACGAAAGCTTGTGTACTTAATCCTCAGCACTAGCATCACAAAAAAAAATTTTTTTTCGTCAACCTTCTGTTAACTATACTGTGGCAAAAGCTTTGAGGATAAAAAATCTGTCACATCGAAATGACGTTAAATTATAGACCCCCCCCCCCACTCATAAATAAAATTAACATACATAATATGGGTGTTGTGTGAAGCTAGGCCGTAATCCTTGAAATGCGCAATAAAGTAAGTTAAATTATGCTCGCATACTTCGAACAATTTTCAGTCGAGAAAGTTGTTAATAAAAAAAAGTTTAACTGGTTCGCTTATAACCACTAAGACTATTGTGCGTCAACGAACCGGTTGGTCCCTTCAAAATATTGCTGGAAGCACTACACAGCGAATTATCACAGTCACTGGATAATAGAGTTCTTGTCGACTGAACTAGACGACATAGATCTGAACGAAATTCGGTTACACCAAGACGAAGCCACCTGCGACACCAATTGTGTTATGCCGATGTCAGCTGGCTATCAAGATCATACGATTTAAGGCATGCAATATTTTTCTTTGGGGTTTTATAAAACCCTACACAACTCAGAAGGCAGTTGTGTAGGGTATTTTATTTTATCTGAATGAGATCTTTAGATATAGATAACATTTCTGTTTACTAAGGCCAGAATAACGCTTACAAACTGTAGAAATCTACTTTGAAGAAAATCAATCTGTTCAAGAAATTTATAAATTAATATTTCTTCAGATTACGGAGACAACCGATTTGACAAATTACGGCACACAATTAAGGGATGTGAAGACCAACCTTTTCATTAATCATAGACGTTTGGACCACCAATAAAGCTCTATTTCATCCATTTGCGAATACCAGACTCGGCCTAGTGAGCAAACAATTCCACCAAATTTTATTTTCTCGACTCAAAACCAATAACAAGATAATGAAACAAGCGTTACTGATCTTCGGAAGCTGCAACGATAAATGGAGAGCTTTATCGATTTAATACCTCCATGTTGCTTTTTGATGGGGCTTTTGCTAACAAGCCAGCAACTCTTGAAAAATTGGAAGTCAATCCCTAAACTTGCATTGGACAGATTTATTGGAAAATGTATTAAAATAGACTGGACTGATAAAAACAGAAATATTTTTATATTTCGTATGGGATCTTTATTCAAATTTGAAATCTTTATTAACAGCTATTGACAAACACAAGACTTTATTAGAAAACAATTTAGAATGAATACATTTTGTTTATTTGTTTATTCATTGACGTTGAATGATAAAATTATATTCAAGAGAAATTGTTTGTTTAAGAAAATTGCATGATTATCCATATACTTGTGCCTCAAGCTTAGCTGAACATTTTTAGAAGTGAGAATCTTATGCAACAGCTCCATGCACTGAATATAAATAACTGCTGAAATACTTGATTATAAAAATATGCTTCCATAAAAGTCATTAAAATTCCAAACTGCAATATATTGCTAGTATATATTGATATACTGATATATTGATATACTTACTGATAATATTAAGTGATGTAGGGTACGAAAATGAAGTGTGCTTTTAAAAGAAAATAACAACAATATGAAAATATTTTCATTCTCTTATTTTGTTTTTTCTTTCTCTTTTTGCTCTATAATAGAATGAATATGAAAACTACTACTGCAAGCATATAGAATAGCTATCGTCTAACTAATATAATAGAAAACAATTTTGAAAAATTGAAAATAAGAAAGAAAGAATAAAATTAAAAAAAAGAAAAATGAAGACAATTCGTAAGGATAAGACAAACGTCTCCATCACCTTTGGGGTATGATGCTGAAAACGTAAAAAATAAAACTGATAGAAATAAAATAAAAAAGAATAAGGTTTTTAACAAATAAGTTTTAGAAAAACTCTTAAAACACACACACATGCACGTGCCGTCTCTATATTAGAAAGTTAACAAGCACATTTAGAAAGAAAAAAAGAAAAAAATAAGAGAAAACAAAAAAAAAACTGAAAAATCATTGAAAGTGTGTTTTACCATAAAATGAATTTCAATGGAAATTTAACAAGAAAAGTGAAAATAACAACAACATTCTCATCACCAACACCATCGTTATCATCATCATCATCATTATCGTTAACGTCGTCATTGTCTTCGTCATACCCAACCTCCTTTTGCACTTCAGCATTAGCAACAACTACACTGGCAACCTCTACATACACAAATGTTAAGACTACAACGCCAACAAAGCGAACAGTTACAGCAAAAGTTTCAACAGCATCAGTATCAGCATCAGTTGGCAAGTACAACGATACAATCGGGAGAAAATTTATCTCATCTACCGTTACATCCTGCCCCGCACCATTTACTATACACGAATCACCGATGCCTACAACAACGCCACCACATAACAAAAAAATTACTCAACTTTACTGCTCTATGGGGATGTGCGAAACAAGAATACCAACAAGAATACCAACTTTTGCAGCAACTAAAAAGACAACAACACCAACACCAACAACTACAACGATATCAAAACATGAAACGAAACAAAAACTACAGTCAGCACCAAGAACAAGGACAGCAACAGCAACAACAAAAGCAGATGCCAAAGGGGAGGTGATGCTACTGCCACTTACATCAACGTCATCAGAACAAATACTAACGACTCGAGGAGTAAATATAATGGACAGACATGTTGAAACTATAAAAGTAACAGAAAAAACAGAAGCTACAGCAGTGGCAGTGGCAGATACGTTAACATATAATAGAGACAAACCGCTATCATTATCACCACCACTACAATTACGGCAGCAACATCAACATCAACATGAACAGCAACGACTACCAATATCAACAACAACAGCAACAACCACAACATCAAGAGCAGCAGCAACGCCAGCCACACCAGCAATATATTTTCCAATATTAGCAACTGCAGCCAAAAAAACGTGTAGAAAAAAATGTCGAAGCATTAAAATGCCCCAAAGACATTTACTACTAACAATAATGGCAGTTGTTTTTAGCCTGGGTAAGTATTGTATTACAATAATTTATACACGTTCATACGTGAGTGAGCGTGACTACAAATGTGACTCTATTCTATTCATTTTTCTTATAAAACTCTTATTTTTTTTATAGAAATTTTTACTATGAGCAATTTATTACGTTTATTAACTTATCACGTAAGCTAGTTTAAGTACTGTATACAAATACAGTGTGATTTTGATTAATTTTCTAAGGGAAACAAAACAACCAAACAAAAATATGTACATAAATTGTGCCATTTATGGCTAAAGTTGTTATGACAGTATTTCTTTTTTTTAAACATATGCAAGATATTGTTATCATTCCACGGACGGAATACCCACTTGTATTATACGGGTATTACATATAATATCGCATATCATTCGTATATTCTCCGAGAGTGAAAATTTAAACAATAAACTGACGGAGAGCATGATAATAAATTTATCCGAGAAGAGTAATCTCAGGGATCATAATAACTGGCGTGATATAATTCTGCAATGCCCGATTAATAAAACATTGCACAAAAGGATCTTTGACAAGTTGGCATCACCAACCTTAAAGTAGGAACAGGTTGAATTCAGACGCCATAAGCTCACCGTGTATAATACATAATATCCAACGTATTATTGTGGAACAATTCGTGAGCGACCCCTATAACTATATTTGTTTTTCATATAATTTTTGAAGACCTTTTATAAACTAAATCATAATGTGATTTGAAATGGAGACAAATCCCTTTTAAGGTTTACGTTCCATAAGGCGCCTATACCATAACGTTGCTTGTAGAATAAAATATTATAAATTACTATGTGGAAGTTGGAATAGGCCTCCGTCGGGTCCGTGTTCTGTTACCACTTATATTCAATACAATTTTGAATATGATACTTGAAAAAACTCTTGGCACCAGTAAGGGAGTTGTGTGAGGATCGGGGGGAGGGGTCGCCGTGGTCTAGTAGGTAGTGTGCTGGCTTATTAGACGTAAAAGCCAGGGTTCGAGTCCCAGGCCAGACATCAAAAAATAAAAAAATAAAATACAAAAAGTATTTTTTCGGCAATTTCTTCTCAGTTTCTCAAAAAATCTGTCGTTCGGAGTCGACTTTAAACTGTAGGTCCCGCCACTTATGTATAAAATTAACGCACACAACATAAGTGGTGTGAGAAACTGCGGGCTTCTTGGGGACGATTGCCTGTAGACTGTCTAATGGTGAAGGTATAGCACTAACCATTTCATAGTCACCTAGCAGCAACTCGTTTCCTTGCAGTTCGAATCTTCCCCCTTTCCACCTTTCCTAAAAACCTGCACAATACACTGCATGAGTAGGGGCCATCCTCTGAGTGCTGGTTTCAAAAAAAAAAAAAAAAAGCGGATCGGAGGAGGATATCGATAATCACTAGAGGAGGCACGCCAAACATCTGGTTGTCTTTATCTCCGTGTTCGAAAATATCAAAATTCAATGCGAATGTAAATTCTACTCTTCTGTATGTGATATGCGGAAAATTCAGGTATTTGTGAACCTCTGTCCAAGCAAGATTCTACGTGTTTTCTGGCTTAGAACTATATACATACATAATTGGTCATTACAACCCTTCGTTCAGGATTTCGACCTAGCTTCTCACACCACTTATGTTGTGTGCGTTAATTTTATACACGAGTGGCGGGACCTACAGTTTAAAGTCGACTCCGAACGACATATTTTTTGAGAAGCTCTTCATGGCAATTTTATTTACTCTCAGAGTTTTTGCCAGAAATCTGCTGAGAGGCAGTCGCCGAAGAAATATTTTTTTTCATATTTCGTTTTGATACCTTAACTGGGATACGAACCCGGGCTTTTCGTCTAATAAGCCAACACACTACCTACTAGACTACGGCTTAGAACTGGCGTATCTAATAACACATGCTGTGGATGAACAGGTCTACGTATCCTATCTTTTAAAATAAGGAGACGAAAATGGCGTTGGCTCACTTAGAAGAATATCTAACGATATCGCCAGAATTGTCTGAGAAAGCAGCAAAAGTGAACGTGAAGAGCCACACAGCTTGAAGGAGCTGAATTATGGTATTACCTTCGACATTATAGACATCAATATCTTACTTACTTACGTCTTTAGTTAGATGAATACATAATTGGCCATTAGAACCCTTCAGTCAGGGTTCCGACTTAGCTTCTCACACCACTTGTGTTGTCTCTGTTCATTTTATATACGAGTAGCGGCGCCTACAGTTAAAAGTCGACTCTTAATGACAGATTTTTGAGAAACATTTTTATGGAAGTTTTATTTACTTTCAGTGCTTTTGTTATAATGGCTTATCAGGCGTGAGGCTGCGGTTCAAACCCCAGGTCAGATATCTTCAACAAAACGAAGAATAAAAAAATATATCTTCGGCGACTTCCTCTCAGTAGAGTTCCGGCAAAAATTCTGAGAGTAAAAAAAGTTGGCATGAAAAGTTTCTCAAAAATCTGTCGTTTGGAATCGATTTTAAACTGTAGATACCGGCACACTCAGCATAAATTGTGTAAGAAGCTAGGTCGTAATCCTGACTGAAGGGTTGTAATGACCAATTATGTATGTATGTATATAAGAATGAATATTGTTTTTCAAATCTATGAAAATTGATGTAGTTGACCAATATCTTTGAAATATAATACTTAGTTATGTATCTTTCTAAACCAATTATTTTGTTTTTATTGTATATTCGTTTACCTCAAAGTCATATACATAGTTTTAAGAGTGTTGTATTAAATTTAAGTATTATGGTAACACCGGTTTTCCATTTAAGGTTTTTAATTTAATTTTTCGTTGTTTTCCAAAGGCATGTTTTCCAAACGCAACAAACAACTTCATTTGTAAATGAAATGCTTTTCAAATTTTCCATTCCTCTCGAAATGAATTCGCATTTGTAGTAATGCATCTGCATGGCAGCGAATCCCTTTAATTTACAACTGCATTGTGTGTGTTTAATTGTTCAGAGTGCTATCAGCTAACAACATGAGAACTTGTTCGTTTGAATTCTGTAATTCAACGTAAAGGCCAATACTCATAACAGTCAACAGAGTGGTAATTTGCACGAACGCTTTCCTCCTTGGAGACTTGGAGATATGTATTTAAAACAATAGTACTTAGAAAAGTTTCCCAAGCATCGTTATCTTCAATGGATATTTACCACATACATACATAGATTTCCCATTTTATAGGCAAAGTTTTTGGTTTTTTTTTTTGTTTTCTTTGTTTTGCTTTGTGTGTATTTTATTCCTTAATGGAACTTATTACAGTGGCAATGACATTTTGTAAATGGACCAAAAATGTTCTGCTTTTGTTATTGTCTGTCCATGTAGTGTTTTCAAATTTTCCATTATGTCTGTAAATGCCCCATAGGCAGTAGGCAAAATTCACCTGGGATATTCCAGAAACGACCATAATATTGTAATATTTTGTGTTCTCTCTTTTTGTTCATTTTAGTTTCTCTCTTCTTTGCCTTTATGATTATCGTAATTAAGGAGTGTCCTTAAAATGTTTTCCTTCGTTTGCTACTGCCATTCACCATTAAATTATTTATAAAAGAAAGAAACCACAAATGAGAAATAAAACAATAAACACTTGTATAGCATCTGAGACCGAAGGAGAAACAGTGTGGGCTTCCTCTCATATTCTTGCGGTGTGCATAACTAATTTTGTATGTGTTGACATGGATGTCTTAAATGTTTAACTCCCAGCTCTGTTGCCTTGTGCTATGTCGACAAATAATATTTGCAGACATTAACATAAGAATGAATGTGTATTTTTATAATTTTATGTCATGGGCCATAACCTGGTCTATAGTTGTTATGTTTCATGATTATTAAATTTATTTTCAATTTTTTTATTCTCCTTCAATTTCTTATTTCCCCCTACAATTTTTTGGAAAATATTTGTATTAAATCGTAGGGGGGTAAAAAAGAAAAGATAAACAAATAATTACGTATCAAAATAAAATTTGAAAGTTTTCGTGATTATTAAAGATAATATACATATCTACTAAGACAGGCCGATTTTTTTTTCAAAGACAAAGAAAATTACTGACAAATAGTTTTAAAATTCTAATTGGTTTAATAAATATTTACTTTGTATTGTATAGTTCTCATGCAAATTATTAAAATTTCGACAAATTTTTGATCTACTATCCGTTTAATTAAGCGCGGCAGTTGTTCATAACAACGCCCAGAATATCTTCTGATGTATTTCAGTCGATTAGTCAGATTATTTACTCACCTACCGGTAGACCAATAATTCCTGACATGAATAACTTTACAGTGACGAAAAAAATATTACCAGATACTGACTAAAGATTCCTGACAGTGCCTTGACATTATCCTCATGACTGATCTGCCATCTGCAGTTGAAGATTCATCATGATCCAACATCCAAATCCACACACGTATCCACCTTCTATTGAAACTCCATTTTGTTATTGTCAAATCTACCAAAATAAGTTAGAAATCATCGTACTATAGTGCTCGCTGAAGGACAGTATTGGCCAATGTCTTTCTTAAGGAAATATGGGTCCATTACAACGCCAGCCTAAAATCTATACCAAACAGTATTTCGGTATACATTGGAGGCTCTTGCATCTTATGTAGATTAGATTGTTTACGTACCCATTTATTAAGATATAAGCTTCATTGATAAAAATGGTTTTTCGACGATATTCTGCTGCCAAGTGCTCCCGAAGCCATACAGCGTATACAATACGTCATTTCTATTTTTCTAAATTTTACCAACAGTAGTATTAAATTTCCTTTAGAAATTTTTGAATTTACGTCCCTTAATTTCAGCGAATACAAGTCGTTGCCGATGTTCGTTTAACTTCAATTCCTGGTTTTGTTGAATTTTGCACGCGTGTAGGCCCAAGACACAATTGAAAATTCGACAAGTTGTCTGTGGAGTTCAAGTTCTTGCGAAATTGATTGCTTTGGATTCTCAGGCCCACAATCGCGGGCGTCGTCTATGTGTACTACAGTTCCATTGTGGTCGAATTTATCCACCACATTGAGACTTGTCCTTTAGGAGGACGTTTACGGCGAGCGTAAAATGTGTGAAGCATGTGATACGTTGTTAAAACAGAACATCCATTTTAATGAAACAATTTTATTAATTGCACGTCTTGTTGAACGCTATATCCGTCCATGTTGATTTGGTAAACCATATTGATTAAATGGCGACTAGTGTGCAAAAGTAGCTTCAACTGCCAAAGTTCCGAAGTTCGTGTAAAAAAGCTCGATACTTATGCGTACCTAGATATTTTAATTTTCTCGTTATTTCATGGTGTAATGAATTGCTTTTTTTCAAACTTTCAAGTTGATTGATTTACAAAAGTTTATGATTGATTTTTAGCCAGCCTTAATGACTAGTCATTCAGCTTAAATATGTGGCTTCGAGTGCGTTACGCTGTACTATTACGTCAAAGAGAATAAACTTGATAAATATTAATAAAAAATTTTAAATTAATTAATAATAGAAGTACTCTTTAAAATTCCTGTAAGGTATTCAAAACTAATTTTCGATAACTAAAGTCACAACAATTGTACAGATGAATGAATAAAAAATGTATGTATAATAAAAACAAAATACGAGTACTTATAATGAATTGTACAAATAATAATTATACTGTATGGTATGAATATATAACACCATACATATGAATAGAAAACAAACATTAACATTGTTCATGATGCGATAACAACTTTTAATTTAAAAAGTTTTTCTTTTTTTCTTTTGATTATCTCTGCATATGTATACATATGCGTTTTATTTTTATTTAAATACAATATATGCAAATAAAAAAATAGAAAAATTAAAAAATATTCAGGAAATAATATCGTATTGTAGTAAAATAAATGTTTACAACATGCATAGATGCAGATTACATACATAACATTTGTATGACTACTGTGAAGGTTATTTCCATAAACAATGATACACTTGGATAGATAGTAACATGCAATTCAGTTTTATCTCTGCAGGACTCGACTTAGACTGCTGTTGTCATTGTTCGTTGTGTTTTGTTTTCCGTACATGCTTTAGCCTTAAAAACATAAACCTTGGGAAACCAAAATACCACACAGTTTTTTCTTATTTTTGCTTTAAACATTAAAATAACATTTTAGATCATTAAAATACCACAACATTTTTAATGCATTAAATGTCATATAAAAACCATTATTTTCATTATAGTAGAGGACAAAATAGGCAGGAAAATTACAATCGCCTTACGATATAATTGGACTTACTACGTCGCATAAATGGACCTAATGGAAAATGTAAAGTTTAAAAGAAATATATCTTTGTCCATTAACGAAGTAAGTTAGTAAAATCTAAAGTAGTAACACTTTTAGCGAATGGTAATAATCCTATGTGCGCACAAGGCCAATGCCTGAAGAATTGGCTCTAAATTTTGGGAATAAAAAAAATTTTGATCTCAAACTAGTGGTATGAAAATGTTGCCCACTGTTTTAAAAACCAGCAAAACTTTTTTCTTTATGTACTTTTAAAAAGTTTTGTGTTGAAAAATAAAAAATAAATATAATACTCCAGTACGAGAGCGGTAACAAAATAAGTCGAACAAAAAAAAAAAGAATATCATGAAATAGCCATCAACAGCACCTACCACTTCATTGTTTCCAATCTTTCATCACCGATCCACTTTCCAAAATTTTTAATTAAGAATACCATGACAGGCGATATTTCAGACGAACGAGGTGTGCGAAGAAGTAATGTTACTTGTTAATGTTATGTTATGTTAATGTTGTTAATGTTAATTACTTTTTTAACTGAGTTGTGAAGTGGAAGGCTCATATCTTTTAGCCAGTCTTCCAAACGGACAACGGCCATCTTGTTGAGTCCATACTTACCAAATTTGCTGCTATTTATTCAGTCAGCAATACGATCAATTAAAACAATTGTTTTAACAAATTGGTTTTTCTTTCGGACAATGCATCGTGAACTTCAATCATTATACGCTCGTTATGATCGTTCTACCAAGGGGACTATTCGCTATCTTGTGGATAAGTTTGATTACACTCATTTGAGTCTTTCAAAAAAAAAAAAAAAAATGCAGAGTCAATTGGTTCAATAAATGATCGCCAAAGTCCGTGCTTAGACAAAAAGCAAGATCTGCAGAAATCATCTTCGCTATTCCTGAAATGGGTATTCGCTAGATGTATTCTACAGCAGTTGGTAAGTGATAATAATTTTCATCGAAATATCATCTTCAGCGATGAGGCCCTTTTCGAGAACGCACAAAATTGTTAAATTTTTAACAATACAATTCCACATGAGATCCAAGAGCGTTAAGTTTAATCGGAAAGTAATTGTTTGGTATGGATTTTGAACAGACGAACAACACTGGGCAGACCATCCCATTCAAGGCAAGTACTTTAATATTTTAGGCCCGAATTGTTTGATCCAAATACCTACGAAATGTGGTTTCAACAGGATAGCGCTGCGTGCCACCCAGCTCATGCCAATTGGAATTGGAATTCTGTACAACGATTAGAAGGATCATCGTAAAGATGATGTTAGCAGGCCACCGAAATCGTTAACCTATTTCTTATGGAATTTTCTGAGTCTTCAAATTAGTCAATTCAGTCTCTGATTGATGTCCCACAGTCGTGAAATTTCGGATGCGTTTCACCTCGAGAAACAGTAGCGAGTACAAAAACGACGTTATATTTCAATCAATAGGTCTTTTAAATGAACAATAAATTTTGGTGATGTCCAACACTCACTTTATTTTATCTAAATTTAAAGATAGAAGGCTCTTAATGAAATATCCATAAATATGTTGCATAATGTTACCACTGCTTTCTACCAAAGTAATCGTTGGCTACTTTTAGTGCCTCCCTCATAGTTATAAAAACATTTTTAAACAACATGCTGATGTTTCAGACAACACATTGCCATGATGCCTTAAAATCCAAGTACTATATAAAAAGTACTTAATGTGTTTTTAAGTACTTTACATTCTATTATTCTATGAAAATGTTTTGTGTTGTAATTTAAAAAAAAACCAAAAAAGAAAATAAAAAATAAATAAAATATTGTATAAAAAATTGAAACATTTATGCTCTCATTATTATTGATATAAAACACACTTGTTCAAATAAGTTATGGAGTTTATAAGTGCCTTCATTGTAATATCTACAGAATATAGTATGAAATGGTGGACTTATGTATAAAATTAACAAACACAACCTGGGCCATATGATATGTTTTGAGTAGTTGTATGTATGTAGTAGACTACCATCCAAAAGACTACCCTTGTCCAAAAACATTTTTTTTTGTCAAAATATTTTAGTTCCGCCCTTCACGGCAAATGGATCTGGGGAGAATGTATTATTATTGCACAGCGACATATTACCACACCACAAATTGCATTTCCATTCCGTTTTCCTCCAAATCCAGTTTTCCCAACTGATATGAATATCTGCCATGGTTTGGTTATTGCTGGCAAGTGATGGAGTTTAAAATAAAATATCGAAGATGCAGTACATTGCAAAGCAACATCGATGTTGTATCGATTTATTACAAAACATATCGATGTTTTCTGTACATATGTTCAGTTTTTGGAATAAATAGGTCTTTATAGTAAAAATAAGGATTGAACTTATTTTTGTTTAGCAGAAGGTAGTGGAGTACCATCAACCTATATACAGTCAAAGAAAAAAGTCTACATACACCGGTGTATACGATAAAATCCTACAATCTTGTTTGCCTGACAAATTTTAAAATGTTGTTCGGCGTCAAAGGGAATAACTGCCTATCCATTATTTGATACACACTCAGGGGTTTCTTTCTGAGATGCGTAAATGCCGCACAGATTTGAAGTATGTCCTCTACTTAAATCGATCCATATTTTAAACCAGTGGTCTCTGAATCAATAATGTCTGATAAAATGCTAGTTATTACAGCCAGGCTACCTAATAGCCTGATTTCCATGTCTTAAACCCATTTAGTTAGACAATAATGCCCGCCACGTAAAATGGAATCCAGTCCACTGTAGCTGATCCCGGTTTCCATTCTAATATCGAGTCAACCTCATAGGAGCTCTCGGGTGGCGGCCTTACAGTCAGATACTAATACTATCTATCTCCTGCTGTCCATACCTCCGGTTCAAGTCGAATTTAGTATATCTTTCGATCATACCACTCATGAATATAAGTGGTATAAAGAACATGATACCACAATAAAATCAGAGGCAAATGATAACTTCCTACTATTTCCTTCAGCTTCCGTTTAATTATTGCCTTTTAATGATTTCCCAGTTTCTTCTCATATTATTTAAAAAAAATGTTCTTTAGGTTTTCTTTCTATCATTACTCTTCCATTTAACAGTACAGAGATATTGATTACAATTTCCAATTTTATTGATTATATTTTCGATTGAAAAAACCATTCGTATTTATTATCGCAATCAATTTATTCAGTTTTCTTTTTGAATTTTTTTCTTCTTCTTTCAGAATTTACGATATGCACTAGTGCGATATTGCAACAACAATTAACAACATTGTCATTGACGAATAATACACACCTGCCCACAGCAACAACCAATAAATCTACAAAAATCAACGATAATTTTCAAAACTTACCTGTCACTCTGACGCCGACAACAATATTAACAGCACCAGTAATCTCATCATCGTCAACAGCAACAACTAAAACAACACGTTCATTTTCCTCATCTATATTAACGTCATCATCCCCGCCAACATCATCATTATCGTTGTTGCCGTTGTCTTCAATGGATAACAGTCTACCATTGCAGCAATCCATGGAATCTGCTGCTTTAATAGAAAGCTTACCACCAACATCATCATTGACGACAGCAACATTGGCAGATGGGTTATCAACAGTACAACGGTCAACCTTAATGGGGACGGACACTTTCACAACCAAACAAACTGAATCACCGGCACTATCATCACTGCATTGGGAGGAGGATGACGAAAGTGAATTATCGCTTTCAACGTCAATATTAAACACATACGATACCAGTGATTTGCCGCCTCTAAGTGAAGCCGAACAAGCAGCCAAAGATTTATTAACGAAAGGATTCTCGATACCTACATATTTGCCGCCGTTTCCCGTATTTGCAGTTGCCGATTTACCGGCATATTTAAATACAGTGTCGACTACAACTACTGAATCACCGTCCAACCACCTACGTCCATCGGATGGCTATGATCTCAGTTCACAAGAACATCTTTTATACTTCGATAATTTGTCAGACCATCAGCTCACCGGACAGCAGCTGCAGCAACATCGTAAACTTCAAAATTTGAGAAGAAATTCAAGTATGGCTGCCTTACCGAATATCACCGTCCAAGTGGGCAATCATGCTTATTTGCCATGTCATGTGAGTATTTATGCTCTAGTTTTGTTGGTTCCTGGTATTCGTATGCATTTCTTTCTTTTTTTGCCTTCGTTGAGTTTTATTAGCTTAAAAATATTTTTCGATTTTGCCTCAATTCGTTTGTCATTTTGTTATTCCGTTTGAAGGATTTAGAAGTACAAAAATTGGAATTTACTTGGTATTTAGAAGAGATACATGCATAGATACATACATATGTTTCATCTGTGTTAGGATAAATCAAAAGAAAAAAAATGAATTTAACCTGAAAGAATATGCCACAGAAAACAAAATTCTTAAAATATGACAATTAGTGAAGAGATATTCAATGAATACTGACAACTACACTTGCCTAGGAAAGATGTGAAAAAGGAAATAAAGTTATGTATACCATATGCTATTGCAATGATTTCTCGTAAAAGCAAACAAACCGGGAAATGTATCTGAATTTTGCAAACAAATTTCTAATTTTTCAGAAAATTTGCTTTGATTGCTACTAAGTTGAATACTTTTGTATATGCGGACTCTGACGTCCACAAAGTACACACACGTTCAGAAGTTGTCAAACAGAGAACTGTCACATTATTCTTCCAAATTTTGTTTGATAATATTATGTCTCACTTGATCAAATTCGACTGAAAAGAATAAAACATCGTTCAAATATCCGCCACGGCTTCTCTGTGTGGAGAGTATCCGAAATGTTAAATTTTTTATAATTTTGGATTTTGTTGACTGTGCGAACTGCTGAAGTCGCCGTAGTCTAGTTGGTAGTGTGTTGGCTTATTAGACGTAAGGCCATGGTTCAAAAACCAGGTCAGACATCAAAACGAAAATATAAAAAAATATATTTCTTAGTTGAATTCCTCTCGGCAGATTTCTGGCAAAAACTCTTTAAACTGTAGGTCCCGCCACTTATGTATAAAACACAACATATGTGGTGTGAGAAACTAGGTCCATAATCCTAAAAAATATGTATGAGACCAGCTCGTTTGGTTTGTGGATTATTCGCATACATCTGAGACATAATAAACCACCTCAAGAAAAATTTAACGGTAATAAATCTTACGATATCGGTGACCAGTTCACAGCACTACCACGTGAGATGAAATTGCCCTCAAATGCAAACCACATGTCATTCTGAAGGAAATATGAAACGTTGATGCCGTCAGCCCAAAATCCACATCAAACAGTGGCATCATCGGGATGCATTGGACGCTCTTGGATCTCACGTGGATTGCTATCGTTTCAAATTAGACAATTTTGTTTGTTCACGTCTTCATTCATCCAAAAATGGGACTCATCACTGAGGATGATTTTGCAATAAAAATAACTGACAGTTGACAATTGCTCCAGATCATATTAAGCTGACATGTGTACGTCGTTGTCTATGGTTGTTTATCTTTAGCTCTTGACCAGTCGAATTTTGTACGAGTACAGGCCCAAGTTGTGATACAAAATTGGCCAAATTTAAATGCTAACGGTATCACCGTATTTCTTTTGAAACAACCAAAGACCTGGTGAATGAAAAGTACTACAGAGCCATGTTTGTTTCCAAAATATATCTGCGGAATTTGATTAAAAGACGATCAAATCTTGAATCAATGGTAGCCAATATTTAAGTAACCATCAACATCATACGGCCAAATTTTGTTGGAAATAATAGTCAAAAATTGAAACGGATTAGCAAGTAGCAGCGATGGACATTTTTCGGAAACCTTATTTAAAAAATAAGTGTCGCAAACAAAATTTCTGTTTTATATTATCATTTTAGTTCCTCAAACTCTTACAAAAATATTCGATACAAAGTTTAGTGTATAGTTGAATCACTCGTACTTATCGGCCGGCCTACCGTAATTATATGTACATGGTTTAGTAAGTGTATGACACATTCAAATTAGATCTTGGTTTCCGTATGGTCTTGATAATAATAATAAAATTGGCAAATGGTAATCGGGTTTGTATTGATATAAATTACATATCTTAAGTCTATATACGGGCTTGTCTTTTTGGTCTGGAGTATAGGCAGTGCAATAGCCGAACTTCACTGTATAGCTGCTGCTATATTTCTCCTTTATTTGGTAAACTACATATTATTGTAACAAATACTTGTTTAAATAATTTTAAACGTATTAAATTTTATACGCAATTTTCCAGTGTTAATTAAATTCCATGGGAATTTTATGAACTATTTGAGTATTAAATTGAAATGAAATAAATTTTTTTTTGCAGCAAAAATTTGCCATGTGCAGACAAAAACATTTTTATATGGAATGTTTGTATGTAGTTGTTTCTAATGAAATATTTTGTATGTTTGTTGAAATTTTGTTTCATTTGCCAAATTCATTTAAGCAATACAATGCAAATGGAAAAATAAATGAAATGTATTTCTATTTTTTTTTTTTTTTGTTGTTATTTGGATTGATTGATTTAACTATTGGGACAGTTTATACATTTGGCAACGCACCCTCCGATCTCCCTGTCTGCGATAATTTAATTTTTCAGCAAAATTTGAATTCAAAGCGAATCTAATAAACATTTATCACTGTCAACAGAGAAAATAAGCAAAAAAGAAATGGAATCGAATAGAGATTGTCAAAAAAAAAAAAAACTAAATATAAAAAAGAAATTTAAATTCATTTGAATTGGATATACATACATACATATGTACATATGTACATAGTATACATATAATATTTGTTTAGTGATATTTGTTTGAATGAAGTAGAATAATAATGAAAATAAATGCATTTCATAACTAACGAATTGGTGAACTGGATTAAATAAATGCTCAATTATATGACAATAAATTTTATTAAATTTATATTTAATTTTTTTAATAAATTTATTCCTATCATACTGGTTTTCCCAAATTTGTTTTTGCATAACTTTTTTTGGAAGTGTTTGTATAGCCAATAAAATTCTGAAAACCTACTCTAAACTACGATTGTTTACATAATGCTAAATAAGTATTTAAGAAAATGATGAATTCTTAGCGTGTCCCTATTATTTCCTTCAGTATATGCTGCATGAAAAATAATGTTGCAAACGCTAGCATATAGGACAAGATGAACAAGCGCATCAAAAACCTATATAATCATTGCATTGTTGTTAGTAATTTCAAGTAGAAATCGTATATTGGGTCTTTCAACAGGGACTTTGACAGTTGATAACAACATCTTTTTGAAGATACATCTGCAAATTAGTGTCTATATTTCTTTGAGCACAACGTTAGCTAGGCCATTAGTGGCGAGCAATAGAGCTCCTAATTTTTTTAGCCTGAATTGGATAATCTGAACACCAAATATGTGTGGTTCCAATAGAAAGGCCCTACATGCTACAGAGCTCATGCCACATTGTGAATTGTATAGGAACAATTTGGGGCTTCTAAGTGGAAAAAAAACTAAATGAGAGGTTAAATGTTCGTCATCGGTAGTGGGCGTCGCACAAATAATTGTTTTTTATTTGTCACGGTTTGATTGATGATGATCTTTGTTGTGTTCCACCACAACATTCCTTTAGTTTTCGTTGCGTGAATCAGTTTGAGGTTTTGGAATGTATTTCAGCGGTAAAATCGAATGCGGTCGGTTCTGATGATTTGGATCCTTCATTCCTGAAAGCTCTGACTCCTAAACTTTTGCCATACTATACTCACTTGTTCAATACAGTTCTGACTAAATCTACTTTTCCTGAACATTGGAAACTGGCAAAAATCATTCCCATTCCCAAATCGAACACCGAGTTCAGGCCAATTGCTATCCTTCCGTTTTTGTCTAAGGTAATGGAGAATATAATGGCCAGACAGATCACTAATTATCTGGAGAGTCATAATTACTTTACTCTTAGTCAGTCGGGATTTATGAAAGGTAGAATTTGTACTACTGCTCTAATAAATGTTGTTGAAGATCTTAGGTCGAAACTAGATGTAAATAGTGTAGCGTTTTTGGTTCTGCTTGATCACACTAAGGCTTTTGACACAGTCGCTCACGAAGTTCTATTGAAAAAGCTCCGGAAACTGTTTTATTTCTCAAATTCTGCCTGTAATCTTATTTATTCTTATTTGCTTAATAGATCTCAAAAAGTTCATCTTAATGGTAATGTCTCAGATCCTCTTAATATTAGTAGAGGTGTTCCCCAGGGGTCAATACTTGGGCCTCTTCTGTTTTGTATGTATATAAATGATCTACCGGATGTCTTGCTTCACTGTAATTTTCATATGTATGCTGATGATGTGCAGCTTTATACTAGTACTCCTAGGGATGATATTGATTCTTGTTTGGATTACATCAATAGTGATTTGGTTAGGATTGACAACTGGGCCTCGGCCAATGGACTTTGCATCAATCCCTCCAAGTCTAAATGTATTATACTTTCGAGGACCGATAGATCATTTGTCATACCTGAATTGAGCATCAGGGGAAATAAGATTGACTTTGTCAAATCTGCGAAGAATCTGGGTATTGTCTTTAATGGCAGTTTATCGTGGTCTAATCATATAGGTGTCGTTGTTGGTAGAATTTATAGTATGATTCGACTCCTTTTGTCATTCGTATGCAACTTGCTAGAACGTACTTAATTCCGGTACTTTTGTATGGGTGTGAAATCTTCGCTAACTGTGATTGTGATGATAACCTTAACTTGGCATTTAATAACATAGCTAGATATGTCTTTCGTAAAGGGAGTCGTGATCACATTTCTCATTTGGCTTGCCGGATTCTTAATGTGAAATTTGATAATCTCTTAAAAATTAAATGCCTTATTTTACTTCATAAAATAATTTACACGGAACGGCCGGAATATTTATTTTGTCGAATTAAATTTGCTAGATCCTACCGGGGTAGGAACATTATTCAGCAACGATTTAGGACTCTCTTGTCTCAGAGACAGTTTTTTATACACACCACTAGTCTTTGGAATTCCCTACCAAACTACATCCAGAATCGTGGCAATGCAAATGCGTTCAAAAAGGAGTTATTTAAATTATTTTCATAAGTAAATTTTTTTTTTATGATTTGTGATTTGTTTTATAGGTTTATATCGGTTATATTTTTATTCCTAGTTTTTTAGATTGATTTTTATAAATACATATGTAGTAATATTTTTTTTTATATTTTTTCAACTTTTTTATTTACTTCTACAATATTATTATTTTTTTTTTAAATTTCTTTATATTATATTTTTTTTTTCTTTATATTTTATATTTTAACATGATATTAATTATATTAATTTTGTATTTTTTATTTAATATGTTTTGTTTCACTATTAATTTTTAAATCTTAATGATTCCAAACATAGCACTGTCACTTATAAGATTCATATCTTGTTGTGCTATGTAAATTATAATAAATAAATAAATAAATAAAATAAATAAATAAATAGGCTCTAAAGATTCTTTGGGTCTTAGTGTATGTTTTGAAATAGACAATAATAGCTCCCCTGGGCTTAACTGGTAACATACGAATTTGATTGTTTTTTTTTTATTCATTTAAGATTCATCGCCTACAAAATAAACCCGTTTCTTGGGTACGTTTGCGTGATGGCCATATCATATCAGTGGATCAAACAACTTTTATAGCGGATCAAAGATTTCAAGCCATATTCCAGGATGATAAGGAATTTACGTGGTCATTACAAATAAAATATGTCCAACAAACAGATGAAGGCTGGTATGAATGCCAAGCAAGTTCTGAACCAAAAATGAGCGCCAAAGTTTATTTACAAGTTATAGGTAAGTGTAATCAAAACCTGCAAAATAAAGCGCATTCTAACTTTTCTTCTGCCATGTATAGTGCCCTTAACAGAACTAATTGGTGATCAATCACGTTTTGTTAAGGCCGGCAGTAAAGTGGCGCTGCACTGTATTGTACGTGGCACTTTAGATCCACCTCAATACATAATCTGGTACCGGGATAAAATTCAAATAAGCGAGGACAATAACATGGGCTGGTACACCCAATTGGATCGTAACATATTTGGTAACAACAAGGATAATCAAAATACGGTGAGTTAATTACATTTAAAGTTTTATTTAAAATTTTAAATTCATTTAAAATTATGCTTAAAAAATTTAAACGAATGAAAACAAAATGTTAACATTTATGAAATTCTTGTTTGATTTCTTTTTTCATTTCATTTTAAATCTTTCAACTCAGATTGGTTCTTTAATAATACCTTTCGTACGTAAAATGGATTCCGGTAATTACACATGTCAGCCATCAAACAGCGCATCCGTGTCAGTTGATTTACATGTACTTAGTGGTGAGTTGCATTCTGATTTTACGTTTGTTTTTGTTTTTTGCCTTTGCTTTATTTTAACAGAGAATTTGTAATCAGAGTTGAATAGTTGGTTGAAATGCCAACAAAGAGAATTGTAAATGAAGGTTGCAGCATAATTATAATTTGTAAACAGTGCAGAGCACCAAGATTAAATATTT
The DNA here is from genome assembly GCA_927399465.1 of Sarcophaga caerulescens. Taxonomy (NCBI): domain Eukaryota; kingdom Metazoa; phylum Arthropoda; class Insecta; order Diptera; family Sarcophagidae; genus Sarcophaga; species Sarcophaga caerulescens. The sequence goes on along the minus strand of OV656872.1, from coordinate 136,783,878 downwards.
ATGTGTGTGTGTTTGTACTAATGCACTGTTATTAAAGTTATAATCATAAAGTCTCTACTATTTTAAAGCCTATTTCTGCGAATGTTACTTTAAAATCGTAACAAATCAGTTCTGGTAATATGAGTGAAAGGGTTGTAATGACCAAATATATGTGTATGTATGGTCTGCGAATGAATTACGAGTTATAAGCCACAAAACCATACTTTTTTTAATAAAAATTATAATTTTAAATTGCCGGTTTCCACCCCCAAATTTTTTTTTTATATAAATATTAAGAAATCTTTTTATTAAAAAAATAAAATAAAAAGAAAATGCCTTTAACTGCTTCATGATTTATATGCACAGGGATCAATAACTGTGTGCCACAAATGGTGGAAAAGTAATCTATAAATGAATCACATAGGCATGCTGCTAAAAAACACTTGCATTTATAACCGTATGCACATGCACTTAAATGCAATCACTTTATTTGTATGACTCACTTAAGTTCCATTCACTCATAACTACTTATTAAAGCCTTTATTTGATCACATATCTGCAGTTAAAATAAAATTTAATGTTTAACGACTGTGAAAAGTATAAAAGTTTACTGGTTTTGTAACAGACGTTAGGAAATTAGAAAAAACTTATTAATGTCTTCATTAGACAAGTAATAGAAATATAAGTAAATATTGCAGTCGAAAAGTTGTCTGTTGGTTATTTGTGAAGCCGGTTAGAGGTTCTATAAAGTGTGACAACGTTCATGACGTATTAAAATAACAATTATTGATTAAAAGCAAATCAAATAGAGAGAGAGGCAATAAACAATGAATAAGACAGTGAGACAGCTTCAATTATTATAAAACATTTTAAATAAATATAAAAGATTATAGTTGGCCATACATACATACATAGTTGGCCATTGTAACTCTTCAGCCAGGATTACGACATAGTTTCTGACACCACTTATATTGTTTGTGTGTTAATTTTATACATGAGTGGCGGAAAGTAAACGACCATGGCCAACGTCGTGTGTTTGTTGAATGGCCTCCGGAGCAGTTGGTAATTTTCATCGGAATTTTCATCGTTTCAGTGATTAGGCCTATTCTTCTGAATGAATGGGTTTGTCAACAAACAGAATTGTGATATTTGGGGAGATTGCAATTCACATTTCCAAGCTTACAATGCCCTCACTGTTTGGTGTGATTTTTTTCCTGCTGGCACAATCGTTCTATATTTCTTTAAGGATGGCATTGCCATATGTCGAATTAGATAACCTGAATTAGATAATCTGGACAGGAACAACATATGGTCTCAATAGGATAACAATACATGACACAGAGCATGTTGCATTGTATATTCTCCACGTGGGACTTAAGAGCATGGGCGTCCCAGGTTTAAGTGATATGAAAATCGCGTCAGTTAAACTTCTTTCTTGAGTAATTCTCTTAATTCTCAAGTATACAGGCTAAATCCTTTCACTAAATTCATCTTGATTTATGAACTGAAATCAGAAGAAATTGGACATTTAGGATGCGTTTCACACAGAGAAGCCTTGGTGGATATATGAATGATGTTATATTTATATGTAGTCGCCGTAGTCTAGTAGGAAATGTGTTGGCTTATTAGACAAGAGGCGGGGGTTTAAGCCCCAGTTCAGACAGCAAAACGAAAATTAAAAAAATATTTTTTCCGTGACTTCATCTCTGCAGATTTCTGGAAAAAAATTGCATGAAAAGTTTCTCAAATTCTGGCGTTCGGAGTCTTTAAACTGTAGGACTCGCCAATCATATATAAAATTAACACACACAACATTAATGGTGTGAGAAACTGTCGTAATATTTACTAAAGGGTTGTAATGACCAATGTATGTATGTATATTTGAATGATGTTTTGTTTTCATATGTCAACCAACAAATAGACGATTTAACAATATATTGCGTATAAAACAAATTTTCTTTACTAAATAGCTGAAAACTGCTATAACAACAAGGCCATATGTCTGTTCAAATAGGCGTGTGTGTGAGTTTAAATATTGGAAAACGTATACATATTTAAATTGCACCAAACCAAATAAATGCATGTTTGCTTATCAAAACGATTTATCTGAATTGATATTACTTAACCATACACACGAAACTTTGTGATATCCTTACATTTTATATTCTTTTCAATATTTTTTCACTTCTTTTTGAATATTTTTCAATGAGAAAAAATGTTTTTTTTTTGCTTTTTTTTTTTTTTTTTTTTTGATAAACACAGTATAAATGTATATTTTTGTTCTTCCTATTTTAGGTGAATATTCAGCATCTGCCATTATGTCTGCAGCACGAACTTATACACTCAATGATTATTATCTGTTGCTGCTCTTATTTTTATTGATGTTATTACACAAGACGTGACTGTTGTTCGAAAACAATTTAAATACGGCAATTAGTTTAAATATATAAAATCTACCCATACTACACCCCCCCCCTCGTTAGTATAGAAATGCATACATACATATAAACGTACATATGTACGTAGTAATATATATTCATACGAGTACTTAAATTCATAGTGAAAATGTAATAATATTAAGGCAATATGTCTAAGCAAAAAAATAATAAAAATCATAATAATAATCAAACATTATAAATTGTAAATATGGAAATTAGAAAACTTATAAACAAATAAATAAATAAAAAAATATGAAAAAATAAAACCAAGTTTAAGTGACTTTAAAATTAATAATGAAACAAAAAAAAAAAAAAAAAATCATATTAAATAGGAATGCATTTTTATGGAAAAAAAATTATAAATGAATTAAATTTAAAACCTCTCGAAATAAACTTAAAGTTGTGAAATATCAATAAATGTTAAATTAGTTTAAATATTAATGAATAATTAAAACTATCAAAAAAATAATAAATAATATATATTCATCTTAAGAAAATAAAATTAAAAAGAAGCAACCACAACAAACATTTAGAAGGTGTTAATTTATAAAATTAACCTTTTAGTGCAATTTTTTTTACAAAACTTGACATGAAACCAAAAACCAAAAATATTCTTAAAATATGAATATGAATATGAGTGCATTTAATAATTAAAATCAAACCAAAAATATTTAATAGGATATCTAATAAGAACCTTACCTTAATCTATTTATCAATTAATTTTATTTTGAAAATTTAATTTCTTTTAAATTATGTTTCTATTTTTTTTCTGTTTAAAATATTATAACAAAAAAAAAACAGAAAGAAAAACTAACTTGTTCTAGTCCAATAAACAGAATATATCAATTAAATCAAATGTCATTAACCTTAAAGGCAAATTCCAAAACAAAAAAAAAAACAAATTATACAAACCCTGTAAATATTTTCTCAAATAAAAATACAAAATTAAACAAAAAAATGTTAACACAATTTACTTCTAAGTAAAATACAATGAATGTAATTCTTTTTCTCATAAAACAAATAAATAAATTAAAAAATAATTACAAAACAAAAAAAAAAAAAACAAAAATTGTATTAAAAATGATGTCAAATACTCAGGCGAGTTAAATTCATAAATTACGAATATGCGACAGGTGAGTAAAAACATTTGACAATTACTTCTCAAAAATCTAGTAATGGTGTTTTATAAACAAGTTTTTGATGAAGAAAAATTCAAAATTTATTTTAAAAAAATATTACTTTGTCTTTTATGGGCTCGACAGTTACAGCCATCTATTTAAAGCCAAAACTGTCAAAATAGTTAAAATTTATTCAGTCTGTTTTGCCAAATCCCCATGGACAACCATAGACAACAATGTGTGTTCAAAAAACAGCTTTCAGCTGAGAGTCATATTTCTGGATGAATGGATACGTGAACAAATATAATTTTACAAATTGTAGAAAGATACCAATCCACATGAGATCGAAAAACTTCCAATGGATTCCGAAAAGTCAATGTTTGGTGTAGAGTTGGGACTGGCCCACCAATATGTGCAATTTGACCAATTAGAGTTTTTCTTTTGGGGTATACGCGAATAAGTCACAAACCACAACGGTTCCTAAAGCTAAAATATCCCATTGCATTAGGATTTGGAGATTTGGATTGTGTGGGCTGAAGCTGATGACACAGCCCTGCAAATTTGGACTTTTTTTGTGCAAATAAGATGGCTGCAGGTGTTTCCGAAGGCATTTTGCGCGCTGAACACGGTTGAGGTTTATAAAAATTAATCAGATTTACTTGAAAATTGTTACCGCAATATTGGATCCGCCATTTTCAATTTTTAAAATCTGAATGAAGATCTGTAATCAGCGACCCCAAAAACCCCCGAGTAATAATTTTACGTAATGTGTTTCTTTTTCTCTTGCACTCCAGATTCATGTTCAGCGTGCAAAATGCCTTTGGAAACACCTGAAGCCATCTTATTTGCAAAACCCATGCAGGGCTGTGTCATCAATTTTTTTTTACTTAATTTAATCAATAGAATGCTAATGCGCTAGTTTGAAATGATTTAGCAACTAAAATTTTTGTGCCAGCATATATCAAGCTATATTCCTATGCGAAGTAGATGGTCCATCCACTTTTTAATATTCTTTTGAAATCTGTAATAGTGTCTTCTATGACTTGATTTTTATCTGACTTGTCACTGTTCGTGGAGCCTTTAGGTATTCTAACAAAAAACCAAAGGACTGATGAAAAATGTCAGATTAATTGTTCTCCAAACTCTCTTCTCAGAGTATTCATGGCCTCGCTTTTTGTTGAAGCCACATATCAAACAAGTCCAATTTCTCCTTTCTGAGTAAAAACAACTTAGTAAGCATTGCACAGTACGTTGCCGCATTGAAAAAGTACAGTCTAATTATGCCGTCGGAGAAAACAGTACGTTGTTTACGTTACATTGATAGCTCTTGATCTATACCTTGCGATCTATATACCATGCTTTGTGGGTGACTGTACTCTACGGGTTGTTATAAAATGGGGTACCATAACACGCTTTCAGTTAAATTAGGGGGTGTCTAAACTGTATTCGCAACATCATTTTTTCTCAATGATAATTTCTTGTTAATTTCCAGTATACTCTTTTGTAAATGATTGCAGGGTATTGTAATCATAATAGATTTGAATGTATACAGGATCGTTTATTAAATCATGATCGCATCCTTATTGAAGCACCAACAGATCTTGATGTACCAGCCAGTGGATCATATCAACTGCCATAGTTTTTTTAAGCAGTAATACTGAAGTAATACTTTACCTAAATTTACTTCCTTATTTCGAAAATAAAATGGAATACGTCTTAAATGTATGACCACGAATTACCCGAAATCTGTTTATCCACGTAGATCAGAGGGCGAAAGTGTCAGTACTGTTTGTCTGAAGCGATGATAGGGCACCCAGCTATATTTATAAGGTATATAACATATATATTTGTGGTTAATTTGAGAATGTATCGCTCAAAACATTATCCAGAAATTTCTACCTTTAACCACATTGTCAGATTGTACAAGTTGATTTAAATGCAATGATCATATACCGTTCTCAAGTTTGAGCCTGCCACTAATTTTTGCTGTCATAGTACAAGAGAATAGACAATATTACCCGAAAACCATAAATTTTACAAAATTGCAGACGTTTTTGATCATTATAACCGTCCAATATGGAATAAGATATCGAAAAACTTGAGTTAACTATTTTACATTATTGTTTATAGATAACGAGCGTTGGCAACTCTAACATTCTAGATTTTGTAGGAGAAAACTAATCAAATCTTTACAAGATGAACGCATTGCTTTGTGAAACACTATGTTTTTAAAGTAACATTATCTTCTGTCTGAAATTCTTTCTGTACTGGATGATATTTGCCTAATGTTTTATTTATTTTTAATAGTTTTACAGGTTTAAAGCAATAGTTATTTGCTTTTAATGAAAGTGTAGTGCCACGACTCTTACTTTAATAATTTTTATTATGCTTTATTTAAGGTAATAAAATGGCTTGGTGTGGTGGTTAAAGTGTTCGACTGCGGAATTGAGTAGCTCTGGTTCAAATCAGGAAAAAGATGAATGATTCTTATCACTATAGTCAATAAATATTCACACCAAGCGTAAATTGACGGTAACAATAGACGAATCTGCTTCCTTCTTCGGGCCTTGTAGATCTCATCTGTGTAGCAGGAAAAACTTGCTTAATGACACTGAAACAAAGCAAAGATATAAAATGAAATGGGGGAGATGCTTTGTACTCGAGAATCGCAGGCCTGCTTGTTTTGTCCTCTTAACATTTTCTGGATATAAGAGTATGTTTATTTATTTTAAAGATGACACCATTGTAATCAACTACTAAAGCTATTACCAAATTATTGTAAAATTAATAATGGATTCACCTATGTTGTTCAAGCAACATATGAGTTTTGGCCCGAAATATCCTAAGAGGCAAGTCGTGACCTCACGTCTAAGCCAACACACTTTTGACTTGACTACGGCGACTACAATGATATCTCACACACAGTGATATCTCATTTAAAGACATGAATTGTTTATATTTTCAATGAATGAAACAATGAAATTTTTAAAGTTCTCCGAAAATAAATTTTCGAATGCCTTCAATTTTATTGAGGCTGTAATACTAGTTATTTTAATTTTATCTGGAAATCTCTAAGAATTTTCAATATTTTATGGCATCACAATTTCAGCATTTGAATGATATCATTTTGTAACATTTCTTTCGGGAAAGTTTTTTATTATTGTTTCATAAATTCAGATAATTAAGAATAATTTGGGTCAGTTTATGGCTTCAGTCATAAATCCATTCTTAACTACAGTTTTCCTTATTTTAATGTTACTTTGGACCAAATAATTTTTTTTTTTTTGGCGCTATAATGATGTAATTTAATGTTATTTCCTTTAAGAATTTTTCCTCTTTTTTGTTGTCAGAAATTCCCTTTAAACTTTCGTACAGTTGTATGAAATTTATCATGCTTTTACCCCAAGGATCCGGAGTGAAGTGGTTGCTGTGGCTTAGAAGTGTTCGTTGTAAATATGTATTTTGTATCATTTATTTATATCTTTTAAAACATTTCTTTTCTTGTTTTTCTCACTTTTCTCGATTTTCTTTTTCTTACAACAATTGTGATTTATCTTTATAAATATATACAATGTTGTTGTTGTTGTTGCTGCTGACGGAAAGTTTAATTTAAAATGTTTGTCCACTTGAAACGACTGTTTGTTATTATTATTGAGTTCTTCGTTCGTTTTTTTTTTCCACGTGTTTATTTCGTTTGGCAAAATATTTTTCAAAATGTTTTCTTATTCGCCGAAAAAGGTGTCAAAATGAGATAAATTTTCATTTGTAAAGAAAAATTGTTGTCATATACAACGATTTACTTTGTTTGCCTTTATTTGAGGCCTTCATAAATAAGATTTAAGTGTTTCGTTTTATTTTTTTTTTATTCTCTGCAAAAACAGAGACGAAAGAAAAACAAAATTAATGGTGTTTCCCTTTTTCATTTAACTTTAGGACAAATTGTATTTCTACCATCAAGGGCGCACTTTAAAAAAGGTAAAAACAATTTATATCAGGGTTATGCACATATAACAACTCGGTACGTTACAACATAAATTAAGTTGTATATTTAAATTTTTTTTTCGCTCTTATTTTACGTTTATTTAAAAGTAAAGCCCTTTATTTCTTAATAGCAATAATAATAATATGTAATGCAAAGTGCTATTAAGTGGAAGATTTAGCAAAGCCGTAAAGTGTCGTAACTTAAGGCAATTTCTGCCTTTGAATATTCAAGTTATTAAACCAAATTTACATAATAATTTACCACGGCAAACGTTTACTTTAAACTAAAATATATTACACAAAACAATGTTTATTAGGCGCAGGTCTTAACAGAGCTCCAGTAATTTATTAAAATTTAATTTTTTTTTCTGCGTGGAACACATCCGAAATATGCACATGTCGTTAAAGTGAGGAATTTCTAAAAAACTAAAAATTGTTTCAAGTGTTACTCCTCAACAGTATACTATGAGGGTAGAGTACTCTGACTATCCTTCATGATATAAAATATACTCCATCGTTGAGATATATTATATTCTACACATACACTACATGTAAGGCAGTCTTAAATTTCTGTGAGTACACTTATTAGTGTACACAAGTCGCCCTTATTCAGTTTTAAAATACTCATGGTTTTCGTCTCTCGCTCCAGAGTATTTTCCTAATTGCTTCTACTGTATTATTAGTTTACAATAGTCGAAACGACCTTTCTGTCCATATTTTCAGCTTAGACTTAGGATTATCTAAGCTTACGGTTTGTAATACTCTAGCTCTATTTTTTACTTCCCAACATTCCTTGGTGATATTTGTATATTTCATATAAGCTTCCCATGCCTGGAATTATTGTTAATCGTCTTCCTATATTCCAGGATAGTTTTTGGATGGTATTGACCTAATTGTTATTTGAATACCATTTAAGAGACCATATTTCTGCGTTCTAGGAGCCAAGATCATACATAACCTGATCACGCGTACCTCCGCTTAAAAATCGTATTAAATAGTCAGTGACAAAGTTTATTTTGTTGTGCTTCCAAATAGTATAGAGGCCCAAACGAAACCTATCTTCATGTTTAGACCCATTCGTGTAGCAACAAATCATGGATGCACTTGGCCAAAAAACTTATTAACATACTTTTGGATACCTCCACGTCAAGCGGGTACCCATTCGTTGTATTAACTACACTCTAATTATATGAGTTATAGCTCTGCGTGATATATGATTCATACTTTGTTTCCAATGCTCTTATAGATACTGTCCCTCATAGTGCTACTTATCCATAAGGAACACATTTTTTGAACGCTTTGAAATTTGTTTAATGTAGCATTTCCTGTCCATTGATGTATGCACATTACACAACTAAAGCATAAGTTATTATGAGTCCTTTGTACAGCCAGTGAGTCATTTTGGGGTGAGGCCTAATTTAGAACCTATAGCTCTCCAACATATTGTTTTCCTACCTTAGAGATGCTGTCTACTTTTCAATATAAGACTCAAATATTTCACTCGATTAGATATCCCAATCTCTTTGTTACGAAAGCGAGGTGGATGATAATGATAAAATGTGTAGAAGTAAAGAATTAAGAATTAAGGGCCTTTCTTGGTTCATACCACTATGGTATGATTTTCTAGTTGGGAAAAATATGGTAAAAAGATTTTTTTTCATTGGAAATAGTTTTTTGTAATTAACTACGTATTTCATAAATTTCCTTTGGATTTCTATCTCTTCTCTTCTCTTTTGCTTAAAATTACAATATTATACAATATATGCTACCATATTTGGCATTGTATACCATATGAAGACATACAAACATATTGAAATACATGCTTATTATCAATTTAAATAATATTCATCGAAAAATTTATGGTTATTATTTTATTTTCGAAGAGCATCATTAATAAATTATATTTTATGATATTTATTTACATTTCTTGATATTCCTTTTTTTTCTTTCATTATATTTTGTTTTTAAGGCTAAAACGATTTACATAAAACAGAAAATAATCTGAAATCTTTCCCAACCCGCTGCCATGAATTTCACTTTAATAGAGAAACAACAACTCAGCCTACTGACTTTTACAACTACTAATGGCCTATAAATGAAGGGATACTAGTGGCGGGTGTCTTAAGAAAACAACTTGAAATTGTTTCAGAGAAAATCAGTTGACTGGTTTATTTAACCTTTCGGTTAAAAATAAATAAGCACCACTGCCAGAACATTTAAGACTGTAGGCGACTTGTGTGGAATTTGTTGTTGCAAACATACGCATGTGTTGGCTACACATACATATGTACACACGTATATGTATAGCCAACTTTGTTTCAATGGCCGATTTGTTAGCTTTTCTTTTTATTCCTTTCTGGTTTTATAATTTCCTATCGCTTTAAGTGCCACAATATGTAGTCCAATATGTGCGTGTGTATAAGCGTTGTGTTTATTTGCAATTTAAGTCGTTACATTACAGATTTAATTTAGCTAAACAATTTATTTTTATTTTCATTTTCTTTCTCTGTTTGTTTTTTTTTTTTTTTTTGTTTTGCACGAAATGTGAAACTTTTTATGTTAATTGCGCCTCAAAAGTGCTTTTTTTTAATGGATTTTATAATTGTTTGTTTTATTTAAATGGGTATTACGTTATACTTTATTTTTTCCGAAATGCAAACATATGTGCTGGATTTTTTTATTTTTATTTCTATTTTCTTTTATTTTTCTTTAGCTGTTATGGATTTTATTATTTCAAAGTTTAAATTCTAATGACCATGTTAAAGCAAACAATATACTCGTATTCATACCAAAAATAAAATTTTGTAAGAATACATTGAATGAATTTTTTTTAATATTTTCTAAATCTATTCGATCTCACTTTCGTTAAGTTTGTACCGTGTATTGCTTTTATCTACAGAGTACTATAGGAAAACATTAATGCCGTGATTAAATTGTGATGATTTCAAATATCTTGAGGCCTTAATATTTCCAACTGGATTCCTTATTTGACTATTTTTTCTTTGTCAACAAGATTTTTTGCGTTGTAATCAGCATTGCCAGATTTTTTTTTTAAAAACTTTATTTCTGGGATAAAAAAAACTTTTTTCCAAAAAAAAAACTTGTTTTCAACAAAAGTACCAACATTTTTAAAGGAAATTCCGGAGCCCGGTACCCTCTGTTGGTGTTTTTTTGCGTTTTTTGTCCGGGACTAATAAAATACACAATATTTTATTTAAAAATGTAAATATTTCCTGTTTTAATACTGAATTTATTGAAAAAAATTTTTAAATTTAATTTTGTCGAAAAAACTTGTTTTGTTAGAAAACAAATTTAATGAAAACTTTTTCGCATCTCCAATAACTTGAAAAAAAGGAAAAACTTGGCAAATGGCAACGCTGGTTGTAATAAATTGTTTACAATTATGTATAGCGAAATAATAACTAATTGCCGCATTGAGTCACAACGTGTGATTCTTATCAGTTTGACAAGAAAGATCGCAACACAGCCGGATTTATGATTTCAGTCTTATTACAAACGATTGTAATGGCATATAGTAACATTAACATAACATATTAATTGATTACATTATTTACCTACATTATTTACATTAATATATTTTAAATACATGCGTATGGTAATGCCATTATCTATATCTTAAATGGTAATGCTAATACTTATAATTAATTATTATAATATGGCAATAATGTTAATATTTTAAGTTATAAAAGCAACATGTAAAAGAATAAATAAAGAGAGTTTGTATCCTAAGCCCGAAGATAATACACGATAACGAAATATTCTTAATGGATACTCTGGAAGAACAGTTCAAATTAAAAAATAACATCGCCATTAGTAAATGGAAAAGCCGCAGGCCTGCTTAATATTTCTGTAGGAGTACTCAAAAGTAAACAGAAATTATTTTCAAATATATTCCACCCTTTGTTTTATAAAACACGGAATGCAGTACCCATCCATCTGACTGCCACCGATTGCAAAGACTTGGACAAGATATGGGCATTCGATATAAAATAATTTTCATAAATCGCAGTAGCTAGTTTGAATTATGAAAAATATCTGATGGGGTATACTAAACTTCCTTAACTTACCTCACTTTACCTTTATATATTCATATGTACATACATATATCGTCCTCCAACAGAGACTTTCGAATTTTAACAGTTGACAATAGCCATCCTGTTGGAGCTACATCTGTCAAATTACTTACTTGGTTAGGAATAAAATCTGCATTTTTACACCATCCATGTTGTGTGTCTTTATTTTGTCCACGAATTTAACGTCCAATTCGAACATCAAATTTGAGAGACTTTTCAATTCAGAGTTTTTCTTACTCTGCTGAGGGAAATTCGCCGACAAAAATATTTTTTTTCATATTAGAGATATATGATCTGTAGTTTAGACTTCGGGCTCAGGTCTAAAAAGAAACTGTCAAATTAGTTGTAGTTTATTCAGTCTATTTTGGTAACCGACTACGCATAACCATAGACAACGACGCGTCAACATTGTATGGGCTCTTTAGCAGTAGGCAGTTAATCCTTATTTTCATCGAAAAATCTTCTTCAGCGATGAAACCTGTTTGTGGATGAATGGATATGTAATGAACTAAAATTTTCGAATTTGGAATGATAGCAATGCATACCGATGAAGTTTCTGATTGGTGGGAGTTTTCGGCTGGCGGCGTCATCAATCCATATTTCGCTTAGGACGACCTTAACCAGGCTACTGTCAACGAGGAGCACTATATGTCCATAATTCTTAACTTTAATGATTGAAAAATTATTTCTTTCGTCGATTTCCTTTCAGCAGTAATGTGAAAAAAAAAACTCGTCCATCTAGATCTACTACACTTTGCGGTCATCTAAAATTATTTTGTGAACTGTGTTCGTCAATAGCATGCTCTTTGTAGCATCTACTGCGAGCACTGTCCCTGGAGCTTATTTCGTCATATTTGTGTTTTAGCCTAGGAACCTTTCAGCTTCATTTATTGACATATACTGTATACTACAGAATAAAACTTTGAATTATTTTTTTTTATAAAAAATTGATAAGACATTTTCAATTCCTTTTTAAATTTATCAACTATAAAATGTATAAAATATTGAAAAATTTTATGACATTTTATCCCACAATCTTCAATATTAAGTTGTAATTGGTATCATCATCATAAAAATTGATCGAATTAGACAACACATTTACCATAACGTTTTCCTATTTTTCTTTAACCACTGTTATATACATAAATATGAAGTACACATAAGATAAGTATTAACGTACGTACATACGTACACAAATGTTTACTACAGCAAATACTTTTAGCAGCATTGTCTCAAGTACACTAGAGCCCCGACTTGCGTCGATCCGATTTGCGTCGTTTCGATTTGCGTCGCTTTTTAAAAATTGACAAAACTCAGCTTGCGTTGTTGCAATTTCAACTCGCGTCGATTAAATTTGCGTCGTTTCCTCCCCGATTGGCGTCGATTCGATTTGCGTCGTTTGAATCCCAACTTGCGTCGTTTAAATTTCGATTTGTGACGCTACAAACGTTTAATTTTTTTCTTGCAGCATTGAGTACTACCATTTTAGTATTTGTATTGTGGAATATATTTAGAATTTTTTTTTTTGTATTTTAAAATTCTTGCAACTTCTGTTTATTGTTTTGTTATTTCTTTATAATAATTAAAAAACATTTGTTGAACTAAATAAAATAATATAAAATGTTTTCATTATTCATTCATTTTTCTTTCCTTTGAATACTTGGTCCCAATAAATTAAATTTCAAAGCATTTGTATAGAAAAAGTTGATTCGATTTGCGTCGTTTTGATTTGCGTCGCAATTCTCCGGTCCCCATTAACGACGCATGTCGGGGCTCTAGTGTATAGCAATTTATCGCTATCGAAGAAAGAAGAAGGAGATACGATACGATACTTTTTAAGGAATACAGTGTAGTATGAAATGAAAATCCTGTAGATTAAGTTAATCGTTTTAAATTGCATCATGACAAAAACAAATTTAAACTATAATTTCATATCGTAAGAGAAACCTAAGACGCTTTAAAGTATACTTCGTTTAGATGGTCCAGATAGGAGGGACAAGAAAACGAAGATTATCAAGATGACAATAATGATACTTTTTTTGTTTTTTTTTTGGTCTTTAGTTAAAACAAAGCAAAGAAAAGAAAGGAAAAAAAATAAAGAGAATTAAAAAATGGAAAATCATGTTGTACACATGAGAATAGTGGCTTATGTGGGTAAATTTTTTCAGTATCCAAAGGACAAATGCTTAAGAAAAAACTTAAAAAGAAGGGAAAGTATTTGCAGTGTTTGTCTATCGAGGAAAATGAAATGAATATGTTGCAAAATTGAAAAATTTAAAATTCGAATTAAAATTATATGGTATGGTGATATGAGGAGATATGAAAATATTGTGTTAAAATAAAGTATCTACGATGAAACAAATTCCTATTAACTGTTCATAACTTTGGAAATGTTATTTTGGTTATAAAGCCCATAACCTTGTTCTTTTTGTTTTCTCTTTAGAAAATATGGTGGTTCAACAAGAATTTTTCATCATTTTTCGTCAATATAATGTGCAGTGTTTTTTTTTTTCAAATATTTATATTGTTTCACATTGTCTGACATTTGTTTTGACTATAGAATGTTCTATAAATTTTTAATCTTCTGTCAACAACACACCGATATTGCATAATCCATTCGATCAAATAAATGCCAAGAAGACGACCATATATCCTCCAGTTCATGAAAAACGATTTAATTTGTATTTTTCTCTACTACCAGTTAATGTTAGTACGCAATTAGAAATTGTTGACTTTGTAATCGTTGGGAATATATTTTCTACAGCTTTTACTACAAACCAACGTTTAGGAGAGAGCACCTTGATTAGATTATAAACATCAATGACACGGTAACCCACATACTTTTCAGCATAACCCACTGGCAATAACATGAGACTTTATTTACAAATTCAAATTGTAATCTGAGTTAAATTGAAAACTAACATAAACTACGACCTTTGGTATTATTTTGTCCTATGTTCTGCGTGCGAAAGACTAAGCAGGGTTTGTATAATTGCGCTAAACTGAGCCTCTCATGTACATTTTGTAAGTATGACGTGGTATACACTTCTCCGTTTCATATTCGACCCAGGAGAGTTAGCTTGTGTACTCCCGCGCCCAACTATCTTGTTACCAGCTTTGACGATATCGTTTACTGATTTCTTTTTTTTGACCCAAGAATTTATATTGCAGTGAATACTAATTTTTCCACATTGTTTCTGTCAAATCGAAGTTGCAGTAGTCTAGAAGGTAGTGTGTTGGCTTATTAGACATGATATCACGGTTCAAACTCCAGCTCAGACATCTTCAACGAAACGAAATATGAAATATATTTCTTCGGCGACTTTCTCTCAGCAGATTTCTGGCAAAAATTCATGCCATTCAAAAATCAGTGAACAAACAAAATCATACTTTACATCGTGTTTAAAATTGCGAATTTTGTAGCAGAAACTAATGATTCGCAAAAAGCAGTCGCCGTAGTTTAGTAGTTGGTGTATTGACTTATTAGACGTAAGGCCACGGTTCAAACTCCAGGTTAGACATACGATAAAGATATTACCTCGGCGCCTTCTTCTCAGCAGATTTCTGACAAAACCTCTGAGAGTAAATAAAATTGCCATGAAAAGTTTCTCAAAAATCCGTCTTTCGGAGTCCACTTTAAACTGTAGGTCTCGCCACTTATAAGTAGAATTAACACGCACAACATAAGTGATGTGAAAAGCTAGGTAGTAATCCTGACTCAAGGGTTGTAGTGACGAATTATGTATGCATGCAGCGTTAAAGATATCTCCGATCCCAACGAATATGATGTAGTTGTATGTGCCACAATCATTCAACTTGACAAAGTTGTTGATGTCGTCGGATTGTGAGCTGAAATATATTCGATCTATTTTTAGCGCTTCACATCTTTAAATTTAAATGTACAAAATGTGAGTGAGTTATCACAAAGGCACAGTATGATTGTAATTAACGTATGATTGAATAAAGTTGTTATATTTATATTTATTCAGGCTACCTAAACATTGAAGCACTTATTAGAGTGACTGTATATAACAGGATATACATGTATATTATGAACTGATTTATATTAGAATCAGTGGGATTCTACTCGTTACTTGTAGCAAATATGTATCAAGAAATTATTGTGCCCACGCCGTATATAAATTCTATTGTTTTTGTTTTATTTAAGAGAAAAAAACACAAATTTCTTAATTTTTCTTTTTTGCTTCAATTGATAATCTTAAATGGTTTAAGTAACAACCATTGGCATTTAAGTAAACGATATATAATACTACTAATGAGGGAAAGGGTTTACAAATGAATAAAACTTTTTCGGATTTGGTTTTTGGCAGTAAAGTTGTGAAAAAAAACAACAGACAAGTTTTCCTTGTTATTGATAAACGACGTTCTGTTATAAATTAAGTGTCATTAAGTTAAAACACTTGCTTTTATTGTTGTCTCGATAAAGGATGAGGGTATGAAACTACTACGAAATAATATTACTTTACGTATAAGTTAATTTTTTCTTTTTTTCCTCTCGTTTGTAAAATTTACATATTTTGTTTGCGTTTTCAAACATTGTCATGTTTGACTGCCATAAAATTCCCCTTTATTTAGTTTCTTAAAATGCTTTTGACAGTATTTCAAAATGAAACGGATATAATGCTTATGGCAGATGCCTTTAGCGATAACATTTGTTTTGTTTGTTTATAACATACACAATACAATACGAAATATTCAAAATAATTTGAAAGAGGCAAAGTTTAAAAAAAAAAAATAAAATAATAAAAGAAAATGTGCGAAATATGAAACCCATTTGAAAATGATGTGCTTTTCCTCACAGCGGAACCTACTCATTGTCAGTAACTGACAGTTCTTTAAGTGTTACTAAATTTATATTTAATTTTTGTGTTTCACATGAAAAGGGTTCTTTCTAACCAAGTTGTTTATAATCAAAATACAATAAAATACAAGAGGTTTGCTGAAGAAATTTTATTGAATTTTACTTTTCTGCATAAATATTGTATTTACATACATATGTGTTCATCAATATCGTTATATCGTTACCGAAATTTTAAAATATAATGTTTTGCCTGTGTTATGAGCATTTTCCCTCATTAGTTTTGATTGGGCAAAATTTTTCTACGTTTCCTACATGGTAAATATGGTTTATGAAAGCTTAATGGTGTGTGTGCGATTTAAAAAAGATTGCTTCTCGGATTCTCTTTGTATCAAATTTTTTATACCAAATCTACCTCCATTGGTATGTAAAGTCTTAACGCTTCCGTTTCGACATCCATCTTCGTTGATACCGTCGTCTCTAGAGGGTAAATACAGTACTTGCTTACTTACTTAACTGGTAATTACAGTCCTTTCGACAGGATTAAGACCTAGCTTCTCACACCACTCACATTATATGTGTTAATTTTATTCATAAACGACGGTACCTACTGTTAAAAGCCGACTACGAACGAATAATTTAAAAAACTTTTCAGGGCTATTTTATTTATTTGCCAAAAAAAATATTTTTTCTTTCTATATTTCGTTTTGTTTAAGATGTCTAAGCTGGGGTTTGAACCAGGGACCTACCAGACTACATCGATTTCGAATATCTTATGATATCTTAATCAAAGCCATAATTCACACACATAATTCACTGGTTATTTCGAGATTTGACACAGTCAGTTCCTTCCATTTGGTTATGTCTGTGTCATTCTCCAGTTGTGTATCCGCGCAGTAGCCCCAGCTAGAGTTACTTATGGAAATATTGAAAACTTTTACTTTCTTTTGCAAGGGTCTCAGTGTACAAAAATAGTCGAAACTAGTCGCTGAACTTTAACTAGGATGCTCAAGGCAATGCCTTCGATTTTTTGTTTTAATTTTTTTTTCTTATTTGAAAATTCTGAGCCTCAAAAGTATAATAATTACTCAGACCATGCTACCGCCTTATTAAAAATTTACTTTTCAGTTCTCAAATGCTCTTGGAACTACATTATCAGAGCATTAGTTCCAACACACATTGACAAAACGGACTGAATAAATGACAACTAATTTGACAATATGGCCGTCTTCAACTGACTAAATTTAAACGTTATCCTTGCAAAACCCTATATTTGAGTGTATTTTATTAAATATTTTAGAAAATCCATTATTTTTCAGTTTCTCTTTAGTTTGTTATTGATTTTTGCTGAATAGTATTTTTCTGTCATATATTGCTTTAGAGGACCTTTTAATCTTTCAAATATTTAAAATTGCTTTAAAAGAATTTACATTTTAAGTGTCATATAAGTAAGGGTTCATTTCGCATTTTACACATCATATAGTTTTACCCCTATTCATAATACGGACAATGAATCGTACATTGTTTTTGACATTTATGCGATAACACTACATATTTGTCAGCATGTCATATTTTTATTATTTTATATACATACACACACATCCACCACATGCATACATCCATTTACAGAAGGACTTGAATACGCATACAGGGGTGACAGTAAGTCAGAGCATTTATTTACTTGGCTATACACCACCACTACTTAGTCATTGAAATGATAAATATTTGAATGTCAGTCATACGCTGTATGTGCAAATGAATTTTATAGTGGCATGAATTGTATGATTTGAGTTCCCCAATTAAATTACAAAAGAGCTAATAATACTAATGCTAATTTGACTACAAATTATTAGGAAAATATAATATTTCATACAACATTTGTGTTAATTTGTTCAGAGGTGTTGAATGATAAATATTTTATAAATTAATATCAGTAATACCATAATAGTGGAATGGCGTTAAATAAAGGTTACACTGTGCTGTCATAAAATGGTGATGTTAGAAATCAGAGATGTATTGAACTATAATCAATACAGGGTCATATAGGTCCATCGTGTTATTTCACAACACTTGATGCCCATTTATAGAGTAATGCTGTTTAATTCAAGTCAAGCGACACAATATAAATATTAAATTATCATTAACATTTAAATAACTTGATTCCGTTCATAAAATTAAAAGTTCAAAGATGAATTTCGTCCAATTTGAATGGTCTATCATTAAAAAAGTCTGATTGTGATAGACCAAAATCTTTACACATGCTGTCAGGCAAAAGCAAGGAACTAAGCTATATAAAAATTTGAAAAATTGGAATTTTATTATGTGACTAAATAACGGAATATAGACGGTTTTCTAACAGTGACTTCCAAACTTATACTGTTGATAACTACCATCTTGTTGCAGCTACATTCGTCTAATTAAATGCCGTTTATTCAGTCTGTCTTTGACAAATCTCCATGGACGACCATAAACTAAGACGTTTGACCGATATAGCATTCAATAACCCCGTAGAATAATAAAATTGTTTTATAAAAATGGTGCATTGCCCATTTTACCCTACATTCGCCCTACCGAGAGGACTATTCGTAATATGGTAGAAAAATGCGTGTGCACTGGTTCAGTGTATTTGCAAACTGACTCTGTTGGCAGCTGGCAATTGACACTAATTTTTATCGAGAAATCATCTTCATTGATGTAGATGAACAATTCAAATTCTTGAATTTGAGACAATTCCAATCTACATGAGATTCAAGAGCGTGAAATGCTTTCTGAAAAAATCACTTTTTGGTAGGAATTTTTGCTGACGGCCTTATCGTTTAATGGCGAGCCCAATAGGTAGAGAATTACTAAGTTCATTTGCCCTGAATTGGATGATTTGGAGATCAACGACATGTGGTTTTAACTGGGCGGCGCTACGTATCATGCAGCTCGTAACATATTTGATATTCTGCAAGGGCGAAATGAGGGTATGGACATCTCACGTGGAGGTGATGTAAACTGGCCACAGAGATCATGTGATTTGACACCGTTGGACTTATTCTTGTGGGGGTTTCTTAAGCAAACATAGTCCATATCATTGGTCAAATTCAGCCCGATTTGTGTGGCCGTGTCATGGAAATTTGGATATTTTGGGATGAGCACCACGCATAGAAGAAGCAGTGACAGACATTTGAACGCTCTTATACTCCACACATAATGATATAAAGAGTTTTTAAAACGTAAGAAAAATGTCAATGATATCTCACTCAGATTTTGTTTTATTTTAATTTAAAGATAGAAACCCTTAACGAAATACTGAAGTATTGCACACTTACAATTACTCAAACAACTGTCTCAGTGCTTAGCTGCTCTTAACAAATATACCACAAGTACTACACCTATACTGTGGTTTGATATTTGGTCAAGCAAATCGAAATGGAGATTTTATTTACAACAACAAATTGGTATATTCGTTGGAATATGGACTGTTATTGAAATATAAGCAAACATGAGTAATTTGTAAATTTTATGTTTGTTCTGAAATAAGTATTTAGTAAAGGCTTCTTTGGCAGTAATTACAGCTACTACAGGTCACGGCATACACCATTAGACGCTGTTCGCACAAGCATGCAAATTTCCTAGAGTACAGAGAATATCTCTTTTCTGGGCTATTTGACTATTCTGTAGGCTATTCCAATGCCCTTAGCTAACTGTCACTTACTTAGATTCACTGCCAAACTTTAAAGTTAATGTGACATCTTTTGTTTACAAAATTTTTCAAGGTTTTCGCCAATCCGATCCTATAAAATTAAATTTTTTCTCACCTAACCAACTAATCTTCTACTACTTTTCTGGCTTCCACAAAATATATTTCTGCACAAATTGTTTAATTAAAAATTAATTTTCTGAATCACATAAAAACCCATTGATTTTTGATAAATTAAAATAGAAATCATTTGCGAAAAACTTAATGTTTTTAATTAAAAACATTTCCATTTGGTTAAATAAATTTAGAGCTTTTTAAACAAATTAATTCGCCTACTCGCCATGACTAAATTCTAGTGAAAGCTTTTGTAGAATTTACACAAAGTGTTGTAAGTAACAGAAGCAATAGTTAAAAATCAAAGGATTTCCAATGATTTTTATTTTTTTTTATTTTTTCCCAATTAAAAAGGGAAGTTCAAATACAAAAAAAAAAAAAAAAAATAGAAGAACTGTATAGTGGGGAATAGCAGAAAAAAAGTGAAAACTAAAACCTTTTGTTCACTGGAATGAAAGCAATTGTGAAAACAAAAAAAATGACTAGAAACAGTTGAAAGTAAGGAATAAAATTGAATTAAACTATAAATTTACTAAATCTGCATCTGTTACAGAAACATACAAAAACGTTTATATTGTTGGCCTTAAATGTCTACAATGAAGTGTTTTTATGAAGCATAAACAAGGACTGTAAAACTTCGTTTTTTTTATTACGAAATTATGGGAGGGCCATGTGGTTGTATCTTTTGGTGGAAGCATTTTATAGGGTTCAGTTATAAATTAAACGTTAGAAAATCCTGGCAGTAGAGGAAATACAAGACATGCTGTTTAAAAAAAAAGATGGTGGCAGCTGAAGGAAATGCTATAAATTATGTTGGATGGACTACAACAGGAATACAATTCCTTCACTTCCTTGTTAAAGAGAAATAAAAAAACTTTTTTAACAATCCTTAAATTTAACGTAAGAATTAATTGTAAAAAAAAAAAAAATAAAGTTAACATCGGTCTTGCCTGGCAATCTTCAGTTTGTTTACTTTAAGGCAGTCATGCCTTACGTTAAGAGGAATATTGATTAAAGTGTTGTTTGTGTACCATACTATATATGCATCATATTTGCTATCAATGCTTTAAATAAAAAGACTGCCTATGGCAGAAATTATTCGCTTGACTCCAAAAGTCACTCTTAGTCGATCACAGTGAATAAAGAGGGGCGTGGATAATAGCACAAAATAATTTTAAAAACCTTTTATACTCCCAAAGATTTGAGTTAGCAAAAGCCACATATGCTCTTCCAAATTCATTAGGTATCTGAACAAAAGTACAGGTGAAATAGAAAACAGATGTTGCGAATGCCTTATGGCGTATGAGTAATCATAGGGTATTCAGTCCAGTACACTAAATTCAGAGTTACTGTCTACATAACTAGTAGGAAAAGAAGCTGTTGAAAACAACCATAAGAAATAGGGCATCCGTTTTCTTCTAAAACCTCCATCTACATTATCTCTAAAGGAAAATTCAAATACTCGCAACATGAACAAGTTAAAGTTGTATCCTTCGCTTTAGGAAGAATCTCTGCTTCCCTATCCTTTTGCTGAGTACACACTTCTTACAACACACAAAAAGGGTCTGGCCCCAACAGCGTCGGAAAGTTTTTTTCCTCGCAAGCTTATTTTTTTAAGGACTACCTGACCCGGCAAATACCAAAGGGCACCCATAACTCCCATATCTAACTGAATCTGCTAACCCAGTCAGTCTAATTTTATCTTCAATTTAACCTCTTAAGAGCCAAATGCTGCTATAGTGGCCAGAATGTCAAGTGCTCGGTCGTATTCTGTGCAAATATAATTGTACACATCTCTTGAAGGTATACACTGATACTTGGATGATATCGCAAAGTTTCTCCATAAACAATCAATCCTTTTATCCGTATAACATAGAGTGGTTCCTCTTTTAAATATTGATGCTTTCATTCCCTTTTTCTACTAAGTGTAGTTAAGAAATCATAGAGTCTACTGTTACTATCCAGGGGACAGTTATGGAGTGAAATGTCAATTACCACTTCTCTGATAAATCTCGTGTTTACCATTTCTTGCATTAGTCTAACCACACTCTTTAAGATTCCAGTCTTCAGTATTTAAATTTAACAGAGCCTTCAGCGCCGTTGTATTACATGCTTTTATTGCCCCTGCTATATCCAACTCTATTTGAGGAATTTTACATTTGTTCTGTCTACCTGATCATCACGGTGTATGTACAGTGCAAATTAAGAAGTCTTTACTGAAATTCTGTCTACGTATGCTTCAGATGTCATTTTACGTCCAATTTTCGCGATATTATCGCAATCAGAAGTGCCCCTGTTCCGTTAAGAGGTTTTCTCCTACTTGTTAATGATTCTTGTCTGGGTTTATCCTGAACCATTCCACTTATAATCTCATATTTTAAGAAAAAAGAAAGATTGATTTTCATAATGAAATTATAAATTTCATTCTATATTAGGTGTTGTAATTTTAAAATAAAACACATGCAGTATAATTAGAGAATGGTTGTGAAAAGGCTTAAAAATAAATGTCACATGGATATGTACATAATATGTATGTTTACATTTATATTTTCTTGAAGTGTAGAAATTCAAAATAAGAATTTATTTAAATAAATTCCTGTCAGACATCGTCTGGAAAAGTTGTTTAATAAAACTGTCGCATCCCTATTCAACAAATAATATGCAAATGGAAAACGTATCGAATATGCGATAAGTGTAGTCACGAATTAAGTTTTTGTTTTCAGTTGTTTTTTTAATGTGGTGTATGCTGTAAAGTTTTACAATACATATGTATATACAATATATTGTAATATTAATTAAAATTAAAAAAACTTTTGCACATTAGACGGTCACATTGGTTACAACACATGTGCATGTGTATACGAAATTCTTATTCAAAAATTTTTTATAAATTAAACGCTAAACTATAAATTTAACTGCAGGTTAACTATCTTATTCAATTAATTTTGATAGTACCAAACGAATGGCTATTTTAACGCCCTAATCTATTGGGTAGTTTTTTATGCACTTCCAATATTTAAGTTTAAATAAAACTTAGTGTGTCTGAAATTTTTTATTCCTTTGCCCTTGAAAGCCCTTTTGAAGCCGTTATTTATGGAATATAATATCTTTCAAATGCCGTTCACCGCTTTTCTGGATTAAACGCACCCGAAATATCCAATTTTTCATTACTTTGCCGCATACATCAGGCTGAATTTGACCGATGGCATGGGTTCTGTTGGCTTGGTGGAACGCTAAGGTTTGTGGATTTTTGCGAAACCCAAACGAAAAAATCTAATGGGAACAAATTGCATAATCATGGCCCCCGGAGGCCATATGAGATAATCGTGCCTTTAAATCATTTGTGCAGTATCTCCAATGAGTCAAGAGCTGTGTGATCCATGTTGATTGGTGTGATCTCATGTCGATTGGTATCCTGCTAAATTCGACTATTTTGTTTGTTAACGTCCCCATTGATCCAGAAATGTTTCTAATCGTTGAAAATTATAGTCAGTTGTCAACTACTGCTGTGTAGTCGTAGTAGTCTAGTAGGTAGTATGTTGGCTTATTAGACGTAAGGCCACGGTTCAAATCCATTTTCAAAACGAAAATATAAAAAAAATATTTCTTCGGTGACTTCCTCTCAGCAGATTTCTGGCAAAAACTTTGAGAGTAAATACAATTGCAATGAAGAGTTTCTCAAAAATCTGTCGTTCGGAGTCGACTTTAATACTGTAGGTCCCGCCACTCATGCATAAAATTAACGCACACAACATAAGCGGTGTGAGAAGCT
The DNA here is from genome assembly GCA_927399465.1 of Sarcophaga caerulescens. Classification (NCBI taxonomy): domain Eukaryota; kingdom Metazoa; phylum Arthropoda; class Insecta; order Diptera; family Sarcophagidae; genus Sarcophaga; species Sarcophaga caerulescens. The sequence continues at coordinate 136,759,878 of OV656872.1, read as the reverse complement.
AGGTCGTAATACTGGCTGAAGGGTTGTAATGACCAATTATACTATGTATGTGTCAATTTCTGAAGCGCGAAATCGATTGCGTCCAATTCTGCTGAAAGCTCTCAAGGACAGCTGCAATGTTTTCGCCAGACCTTATGTTTCGCTGTATGCTCAGATCATGCATGTTGCATTTGATCTTGAAGTTCTATTTTAAAATTTTTTATAAAAAAATTCTCTCATTTAACATGAAAATTAAAAAGGGAATGCAATACCTTAAAAGAGTACTTACATCAATTTATTTGCTTTTAATAGAAAAATCAAGAAAGGAAGTGAGAATTGAAAAAAAATGCTTTAGAAATACTTTTTTTTTTGTTTTTTTTTGGGTACCCAAGCAATTCCTGTATAGAATATTTTCTCTACAATTCATGTTGCCTTAATACTTTTCAAATAGGAATGTAGCCACAATCACAGCCATACGTTCATGCATCATCATCTGTAGTGCTGAATGTCGTTCCATAAATTATATGAATGTGTCAGCTTGTTTATCAAACTTGTATGCAAATTTTTTATAACAACAAAAATAAAATGAGAAAACATGAGAAATTTATTTAAAAAAAAAATAGAAAAAATAGAACTTATTTTAGATACATACCTTGTATGCAAATATTTATTTTATGGACATGTTTCTGTATAAATTGTTATTTAAGAAGAAGAAGAACAGAACAACAAACTATTTTTTATTTTCAATCTGGGGTTTGCTTGTGTATGCAGTTTCACTCTTTTTTATTTGCCTGATATTCAGATTAGGGTCACACAATGTTAAACTACAAATTCTATAACGTCCTCTGTTCAATGTCAGTTTTTATTTCAAAAAGGCTAAGATTAACAAAAAAAAAACACAAAAAACGAGAAAATAAGAAATTGGGCCACTGTATAATGCCAAATAAATGAACACATATTAAAAACTAAATAAAAGCAATAGAATTCATTCATTCCATAAATACTTTTTAATCTCTCGCGGTACGTCATTCTAGACTAATTAAGTAAGATTTTGTTAACAATTATCTATTGTGGGTCGTTATTATGTGTAAAAAAAACTCGCCGTAGTCCAGTACGTAGTGTGTTGGCTTATTAAACGTGAGGCCACGGTTCAAGCTCCAGGTCAGACATAAAAACGAAAATATGAAAAAAATATTTCTTCGGCGACTTCCTCTCAGCCGATTTCTGGCAAAAACTGCCATAAAAAGCTTCTCAAAAATCTGTCGTTCGGAGTCGACTTTAAACTGTAGGTCCCGCCACAACATAAGTGGTGTGAGAAGCTAGGTCGTAATCCTGACTGAAGGGTTGTAAAGACCAATTATGTATGTATGTATGTTTGTATTATATATAAAACCACATGAAACAATTGTTATTTTAAGCGATTTCGTGTAGAGAATGTTTACTGATTACTGACATACTTAGTTATGCCCTCTGCTATTGTTACAATATTGAACACACTCATTCAGAATAATTAAACATAGTATCATGTTACTATACATTACTCTATATTCAGATAACACCAATCGTATTACAAAGGTGATATCTTCAAAACTTTTCGCCCGTTCGGAAAAAAAATTATTTGAGGAGAACACAAACGGTCAGGTCGCCCACATCCAGTCCGATTGCTGCAAGTCATCAAAGCTGTTAAATCAATAATTCGGCACAATCCACTGGATAAAAGAATATGGTACGAGAGATGACAGCCTCGCTAAAGTCCATGAGTCAAATTATTACAAAAGTGGAGACTTAATTCTTTTAAACGTTGTTACGCATATTTGTTGACTGCACCTTCGAAAGGATGTAAATATCTTTCGATGAAGGAAGTTGATAATTTGCAGAGACAAATTTTGTTTACCATTGAAAGAATTTTTACGCCACAGGAAAAATCCAACATAAAAATTAATAGAGTGTATGCTCGATTATCTATGTAAGGATGAATACAAGATTACTAGGGATGCCAATCGGGAAATTCCGAATCCCGGGATTTTTAAAAACTTTCGGGATTTTCGGGATTGTGAATTCATATGTATTTTGACCCTGCAAAAGGCCCTGAAAAAAATTCTATATCACCCGACTTCGATAATAGCATCTCAGATGAGGAAAACCCTACTTCCATTGCTAAAAAGTTGTTTGATACTATCGAAGAATACAAAAGCCCTATAAAACGAATTAATAGGGTAACTGATTTAGATACTCAACTGTCCAAAGAAATAGATTTATTTACATCAGGAGGTGGTAGAGGTGAATATTTACAAGCTGCATACATCTATCTTGGAACTATTTTACCAACAAATGTTGATTGCGAGAAGTGTTTTTCAAAGGCAGCGTATGTTGACAACAAAATTCGTTCAAACCTATCAGATCACATGTTAGATGCTTTAACCTTTTTTTGGAATCCAAATAATTTTCTTAAAACTGATGACATATGACATATGTATGAATAATTTTTATTTTTGTTAATTTATGATTTTTTGTTACTTTTTGTGTTGCTTTTTTATGTTTTATTTTTAATGACATATAATTCTGATATAATTGGCATATAAATGATTTTGTTAACAAAATATATTTTCTTAATTTTTATTATTAAGAGAAAATAGTGATTTTCCTGTGATTTTTCGGGATTTTGGGATCCCGAATTATCCCGAAATATCCCGGGATTTCGGGATCGGGATAACAAAATCCCGAATCCCGGGATTTTTAAAAATCAATCCCGTTTGGCATCCCTAGTAGGTACAGCTCTATGAAAAATTCATGCAAACTTTCATGAAAATCGTCAGATTATTTCAAATACTACGTGTTTTTATTTGAAAATAAAAATGTGCATTCTTATTGAGACACCCTTTATATGTATAAGTTCTAATAGTTGCAATTTTCCAGTATTATTTCCAATATTTTTTTAAAATATTTCATAAAAATTTCAACAAACATACGTTAATTTGTAGGGTTTTTTGCCTTTGTGCATCTTCTGAAAAAAACAAATACATTTTAACAAAATTTTTACACAAAATCTTAAACATAAAACATTTTAAATAATTCTATTCATAGTGTAAACATTTTGTGCCATTTGAAGTTCTTTTTTTTAACACTCCTTTCTTAAATAATTGTTGTTTGTATAGCATAAGTGCAGCTCAAAAGTGTAAAATCTTAAATACCTAAATCAATACCGGAGGCTATTTGCTCATGCAACTATGAAAAGACTTCATTTGTTTGGATATTTTTTAAAAAAAATGATGCTGAAGAATGCTGTACGATTTTTTATGCTTTTCTGTGTAAGTGAAATAGGCAGGCAGAACAGTTTGCTAGTGGCTGTAATTAAACTTAATAGATGATGAAAATAATTACAAAATGTTGAAATTTTTTACAGAGAATAATAAAACGTAATAGAATATGTCTTTTTTACTACTTGGATGTAAAAGATAAAATTCTTTTGATAAAAAATAAAAACCAAAGCAACATTTTGCATTTCCCTGTAATTTACTTTTCTATCACTTGGTTCAGGGGAAAAAATAAAAACTTAATATGAATTATTAACAGAACTTTAGATATTAATACAATTGGTGATGTAAATTAGTTATAATACGTCTTACAGCAGCCTTTTATGTATATATGTATGTCAGACAAATACATGTAAACAACGAAACTAAAAAGAAAAAAAAAAAATAAATAATTTAATTTAAAAGAGGACTTAATCATTATGATTAGTTACTGCAATGCTAAAGTACATACATACTTCCTTACTACGGGGATTACGACCTAGCTTCTCACACTACGCGTGAATTAATAATATCCGAATGTAGCCGGACCTACTGTTTAAAGTCGACTACGAATGTTAGATTTTTTAGAAACTTTTCACGGCAATGAACTCTCAAAGTTTTTGTTAGAAATCTGCTGAGAGGAAGTTACTAAAGAAGTATTTTTTTTTTTTCATTTTTTGTTTTGCTGGAGGTGTCTGACCTGGGGTTTGAACCGCGGCCTCACATCTTATAAGCCGACGCACTATCCACTATACTACGGCGACTAGAATTTCTTAAGCATATTGTATATTATTCGAATAACTAAACTAGCTTTCGCCATCACTACTTTTTGCCAACTGACACTTAATGTCTGCATAAATATTCTAGAACATTAGAATCCCACATAAATCTCACATTTTAAGTTTTATATTTTCTAATTATTTTGAATAAAAGATTTTTCATTAACTTGAACAATAACAATTGCTATAGCAGCTAAATTTTGGCAATTAATCTCCAGACTTTATTATTATGAAAAGAAAGAGAAGAATAATTTAAGCACCAGATGCTCCCTACAACACATTTAATTAACACACAAATTTTAATTTATTTATGTTTTAATATAATAAATAATAAAATTTTATGAGATATTTCAATATAATAAATTACTATTAAATTATTTTAATGCTGGTTCGGCAATAGGCAGGGTAAACTCAATTTATTTATTGTAGTAGTGACATGAAGATTCCAATGAAACCCAACACCACAATAAAACGAATTTCATTAGGATATAAACTAAATGAGTTGAGGTTTCTTTAAAATATATTATAATACCCTTACAGATGTAAAATGTATACGTATTTTTTATTTTTAATACTTTACTAATTAATTTGCGTAATGTAAAGCTTTCATTTCTATTTTCAGCAAAAAGTAGTAGTAAGTAAATCGCTCGTGGCATGTTTATCTATTGAATACGTAGGTAATTTTGTTTGACGGCGTATGTAGCAATGACACCAAATGCAATAGCGGTATGAATTCCAAAGTATTCATTCTAGAAAGAGGGATGGAAAGCAGTGAAGAAGAAAACAGGAACAATAAAAAGATAGTGAAGTTAAGCGAGAGTGGAAGCACATTTCTCATCAATCGTTTACCCACAATATTTAAATTTTTATTAAAACATTCATAGAAAAAGATATGTATTCTATCAAATCCTAACAATTTATTAGGTTTTAGAAGCAGTGATATGTGACAGTGGTGAAGTCACCGTTGTATAGTAAATAGTTTAAGATCCAGATCAGACATCTCCAACAAATGTAAATATTCGAAAATTCGGCGACTCTCTCTCGGAATAGATTTTTGGAAAAAAAACTCAAAAAGTAAAATAGAATTGCCACGCTTGGGGTCGACTTTAAACTGTAGGCCTCGCCACTTATGAATAAATTCAACACACACAATGTAAGAGGTGTGAAAAGCTAGGTTGTAAACCTGACTGAAGAGTCGTAATGACCAATTAAGTAAGTAATATGTCACAGAAAATCACATTTGTATCCATCTGAAATTCAGTAATATTTTTAACCAAAATGTTTTAAAACAGATCGTCATTCTGAATTACAGATTTGTTTATGTAATATAATGTGCCAAGTCACAATTTGGACACTGTTAATTATACATGTCTTTATCAATCCCATGCTTTGTATGCCAAGAAACCGCTTCTGCTACTTCATTAAAAGTGTCAGCAAATGTTGTTTGTACCGCCCCCAAGAATCGGATATCAGATATAGCCAGTGTTGCCAATTTAGCTATTTCATGGCTAAATTTAGCACATTTCAATCATGTTTAGCCATCAAAAAATAAATTTTGCCATTAGCCATTTTTTTTTAGGGATTTTTATTTTCTTTTGGCCATTTTTAGCCATATTCATATTTTTACACACAACATTACTAAAATGATACATAAAAATGTCTTAAGGTTAAAATCTTTTCTGAATTGTACAACGACGACAATATTCGTTTATATTTGTTATTTTAGAAACCCATTTTACATGAAGTCCAACTAGTCAACAAAATTTTTCAAGGCCATGAAAATGATCCAACTCGCCTATTAAAGGAACTATTATTGCTTATAAATTTTGTGAAATGAAAAGTAGTTGGTGACGACTGTGTAGACGTCTTATATTCAGATTTCGACGAATTTATTTTATACACATGCAGCCTAGGTTATGAATTTGAAACTTATCTAAAGGAAATTAAAAAAGCGGAAACATGAAAAAGAAGACAGAACGTGAAATTAGGCGAAATTGTGTTAAATTTGTTGTCGATTTCCTAAATTAATTGAAACAGAGGTTTGTAAACATATTTAAATTCATAAATATTATTTTAAATTCAAATTTTTATTACACACATTATTTTTCATGTTGCCAGATAATATTGAAATACTTCAAAATATTGAATATTTCTCTGTAGATAACGCCTTAAAATCTACCAAAGATGATATTTTATCAATCTTAAATTTATTTGATGTTGATGACGAAATTTCATTCAAAATTCAGTAGCAATACTCAAATATTCATTATATAAAATGGAAAAACACAAATAACACTATTTTATTTTGGGCAGAGGTATTTAAATATAGAGATGCTGGCGGAAATAAAAAGTTTCACGAAATTTCGGAATTTGTGCTCAAACTACATTCTTTACCCTGGTCAAATGCAGCAGTTGAAAGGATTTTTAGCCAAATAAATCTTGTGAAAACTAATTTAAGAAATAAAATGCATCTATCGACTCTATCGATTTTGTCTATCAGGTAAGGGTGCTAAAACTAATCAATCTCCATTTTAATTAATTTTAATTTATTTTGCAGGTTTCGACTTAAAAGAATCAATAAATGCTGTTTTGAATACGACGTACCGAAAAATTATTTAAAACTAGTTGGTACTAATGAGTCTTATGATAAAAACAATAATGACCCAGATTTTATAGATGATTTATTTCTTTAAACACTCAATTTTTTTTACAAATATTTTATTGTAATAAAAATGATCTCATTATTACAACATAGTTGTAAAAAATAAAAAAGTTAATAGTTTTTGTTGTTTTTAATTAAATATATGTGTTTTATTAACTAAAATTGTTTAGCCATTTTTCAGCCATTTTTTAGCCATTTTTTAGCCATTTTTTTACACGATTTTAGCCATTTTTAGTCACCACGAGTTGGCAACACTGGATATAGCCAGCCTGTACAAGTATTTAGTGCAGGTGTGGTAAGGCCATGGTGTTGTTCTGTCCCAGTTTTCGCTACAAGTCTTAAACATTAATGTTGACTATTTCGTTAATATCCTCTTTATCATCAAGCTTTCACTCGGGTGAGTCCAGTAAAGATTTCTTCAGTTCTCTTCCTGTGGTCCACCAGTCCTGACGTCCATATATTCCCTTTCAGAGAGGACACCTACCGTTTTTAGTATTCAGATTGTGGTGCCCCTGCTTAAGATTAGTGTTTCGGACATAGTGTATCCGCACTTAATTCGTTAATTATTTCAAAAACATCGTTGTTTGACATTCCATGCCGACATTGGTCGGAGAGATTATTATGTATTTAACGAAACTGATCACAGGATCGCTCGTCTGAGATTTGTAGAACATTTCAATTATTTACAAAATAATCAAATTTTTCCTTCGTATAAATGGAAATTTCTTACATAGCAGCCTCTTCTTGTACCACATATGCAAATGGTAATACATTTAAAAGAATCTCTATGCTACACACATTGGTTGACTTCATAGAATGTGTAATGAAGAGTCGTGTAAATAATAGACATAAAGCTGGGCAAACTCCTTCTGATTTTCCTACTATTTCCACGTTTATCCATCTGAAAATTGAATACAATGCAGGAGACGGAGCCTCGAGTTTTCTTTTGAGGCTTCTGGACCGCGTGCAAGAGAAAGCAAAGATACTTTATAGCTTTACTAGAGCAGTATCATAGTATGTCTACCGTTTCACTGTTTTATCGTTACATCAACGAAATGTGGTCGAGGGAAATAAAGAGACTTGTACTCGAATATCTCTCATGTAGAGCACAATGCATTGCAGACAGAATTCGTTCTTTCCGTATTTGGAACTTTCTTACTGCAGAGTTCTTTCCTATTTCTTGTAATCCAAAGATAATAAAATCTAATGTCCACAATCGTTACTACCTCTTTCCTTTTTCCTGTAATTATTTTCCTAGTTCCAACAGAATGTATTGCATGAGTAAATGTCATCCCCTGAGTATTAATCATATGGTATGCCTGACCATTTGATTGTATATCTAGCAGGTCATATTAGTACCGTGCATAGGCGCGTTGTGCTTTCCCAAACCATATTGTGCGTATACTCGTATTACCGACTGAATTTTACTGGGACTTTAGCGTTAATAGTGATTGTTATGGCTGCATCGGCCGTAAAGTATGCTGGGGCAATAACAATGTAAATGTATTCTAAAGCAAGTAACGTAAGCAAGGTGAGTATTATGTACATACATATGTATATGTCCCTTCTGTATATATTGCAAATTATAAATTTTCTAAATGTTTGGAATAAATTCATATATCATAATATAAACTTAATGAAAATTGATTGATAAGTTCTAAGAACTCAATGTATCATTATTTGTTTGATATTACCTAAAAATGTAGATTTTAATCAGTCTATTTAAACAATAAATAAATTTAAAATTATTATACATTATAAGCAAAAAGCAAAACAATAATCTGCTGGATATAAACAAATTTTTAGTAAAATATCATACTATTAATTACATTCCCCGCTGGGGAATACAAAATAAACACTCTAGTCATATTGTTTTCCTAGACAATGTACTGACAAAATTTACATGATAATGACAAAATATGTATGTAAATTTGTTTGTCATTATAACATGCGCTCGATTGTGTTAGGAAATTTGTAGATCCCTTTTGACATTTTTCACAGTCGTTCTTTTGTTTTATGGAAATGCTAATAAAAAAATATTTCATTTGTTGTACTCAATGTTGTCAGCGTAAAATTTGTATGGCGCCAATCATGCAAATGCTGGTAATTGCGTAAATTTATGATAAGAATGAATTAACACACGGTATGTATGTATGTATATATTCTACTATATGACAACAAATTATTCATGCAAATCAGCAGACAATAAAATTTTCAATATAAAGGAATTCAAAGGAATTAAGCGATAGAAAATAAAACAAATAATATATAATAAAACATTATTACATATTACTATTATAATTTAAAGCATGTTGTAATGTAAATATTTTTTATTATATATGCCATGTAGGCATGGTTAACGATAATGGATATTATTTACTACAAATTTTTCGCAATAAATTTGTATGATCTTTTGTATTTCATTCAAATTTTTATATCTTTAAAGCACTAAAATTAGCATTTTTAAGTTTTGTCATTGTGCTATTGAAGTAATTGGTACTAAATTTAAAAATCGTTCCAATTGGTTAATAACTATAACTAAGGTTACACGAAGTTACATGTTTATTGTTAACACATTTTTTAAAAATATCATGAGTTTTCAAGAATCAATCGGTAAATTGAAAAAAAATTCAGCAGACAAAGCGTGCCATCAAGCTAATGGTTGGGAAATTTAGAGAAACTGTATACGTTCATGATAACAGAAACGTAATCTATAAACGTAGTGGTCGTTCAACCGAGAATACAGCAGCTGTGAGCAGAAGTGTTGAAGAATATCGAAATATCACAGCAACTAAATATCAAACGATCCACATTATTAATCAAGAATTAAAGCCAGCTGACCACGCATTATGTCAGCAAATCATTTTTAGGGCCACGGAAAACCAAGAAGAAAAGAGATTTTTTTTAGCAAAATAATCTTCACCCTCTAAGTCCCTTTCCAGCTCAGTGGTTACGTCAACTAGCAGAATTGATTCAATTGGGGTGAAGAGAATCCAATAGTTATCTTAGAGCAACCATTACATCCATAAAAACTTACGGTTTGGCGTGGTTTGTGGTCCGTTCAAATCATCAAACCAAATTTTTTTCAAAACAAAAATGGAAATCGCTACAGGGAGATGATTTGAAACTTTTTTGTGGCGTAACTTTTTTTAAGGCGTATAAAATATGTGGTTGCCGTAGCCTAGTGCATAGTAGAGATGAGCGATATTTTCAAACCTGTGATTTAATCACGGTGATTGATAATTCACTGGTACCTACAGTGATTGAAATTGCCAAATAACAGGTACTAATAATGTCGTTCTTTCAAAATTGTTAATTACTCAAATTTATTTCATTTTGTTTTGATTATTTACATTTGTCTTTTATACATGAACTTTCTGTGAAACTTAATTGTCAAACTTCATATAAAAAAAATTACATTAAAAATAATAACATTGATGACACCACTTTGATTTTGTTTAGTAGTCTTTTCGTAGTATGTATCTTTCGTACGACTTAATAAAATACGTTATTGTTATAATTAACACACACAACAAAAGTGGTGTGAGAAAGCAGGTCTTAATGCTGACTGAAGGGTTACTATGACCAATTATGTATGTGATTATGTGGTTCCAACAGGATGCTGGTATAGCAAGCGGGACAATGGATCTTTTGAAAGAAAAGTTCAAAAAATCGCATTATTTTTTGTAGGGGAGGAGTAAATTGGCCGCCAGTATTGTACGGATTGCCAATTTTATTGTGGGGTTTTTTGAAACCGATAGTGTACAGCAATAATCCCACAACAGTACCAAACCAATATTATCGAGCAGATATCAAGCACTAACAGCAGTGTTTTGAAACACGTGATTGATGATTTTGTTAAAAGACTGGATGCGATATAATTTTTCATTTCTAAAAGGAGCCTGTTTGTAAAAAACCAAAATACAAATAATTTTAATATTCGACATCTTTTTTTTATTAAATTTAAAACGATAATTCAATTTTGGATACCCTTTAATTTTTGACATGTTAAGATGGCAATACAAGTCGTACGATATGACAAATTTTTATGTAGAAGAGAGCTGATGGTATCGTGAAAACTGTAAGAAGAAATGTAAACGTTGTCATCAGAACTGCAAACTGTACTGATCTCTTGCGTGGTATATGTAATTTTAAATTAAAAAATTACCAAATTATTACAACGTATATGATATCTAAGAAACTTTTTGTAGTTCTCTTTAAATTAAATGTATGCATCTGAGCATATTCTAAAAATGTATTTTTTTTGTACAAAAAATTTATTTTCCTATGAACGGAGCTTAAAATGGCTTAAAACGACTACATTTGCTTTTGCTACTGCTGTAATCTAATGATGATAATCTAATGATGATTAATCACTGTCATCAAAAAACAAAAAAATGCATGTACGTCAAAACATTTTTGTCATTGTTTGCAATACAAGCCTGCGAACAAAAAACAAAAAAATTAGGATAAATCAGCAAAAAATACGAAAAAAAATATAAAAAAAGAAAGGAAAACACATTTTTTAAACATGATTACCAGCATTCTATATACTAGCAGCATCATGTTAGACGATAATCTATGAATTAAAAGACAAAAGCTTACTTACTTCTAATCATCAAATACTTACCATTACCACATTGCAAATGTACAGTGCGAAAAAAAAATATTGTAAATATTTTATAAACAACATGTGCAAATAAAAAGTGGCTGTGGAAAACAGTCAAAAGGAAAAAAAATGTGAATGTATGTACTTATGTAAGTATGAGATTTAGAAACTAAAATAAGTTGATTATTTTACTAACAATAGAAGAATAATCAGTTGTCGTTCTAAAAGATAGTTTCTCTAGACTAAAAAAAAAAAATGAACTGAATTAGAGATCTGCATATTTGCCCAAGAGCACTAATGCCCTTTACTAGATTAACTGATGTTTCAGAAATTTTTTAACAACAACGGTGCTTATTTCAGTCTATCATCTAATGTTGAAAAGTTTTAAGAAATCAAATCAGCAAACGCTAGCTCACGAAAGAATATTACGCAGCGCATAATCAAAGTAAATCAGGCATTTGCAACATAACAGAAAGTCTAAAACTCATCTCAAACTCCTCCAATGTGGAGTCTACGCTAATATAATTTGTGAACCTTAGCGTCATACGTCAAATTTTGTACTTTTTTGACGTAAAATGTTACAAATATTTCATGTCAATATAATGGCCAGTTTAGACCTCTGGCAATAAAAGGGCAGCAAAAATACTCGCCATTAAAATTTGAATATTTTTTCTTATGGTAAAAGAAGGAACATAATGGCACTTAAATTTAAATATAGTCTTAATCCTGACTAAAGGATTGTAATGACCAATTAAGTCAGTAAGTAAGTATATATTTGAAGCCATTATACATATATGAAAATATCTTTTAAATGTCTGCCATGGTTTCTTTGAGTGCAGCGCACCTCAAATGTCAAAATTTCTTGACTCTACTACATAAATAAATCGGGTTGAATTTGGCCGATCGCAAGGATTATGTTGGCTTTGAGAACCGCTGTGATGTATGGATTATTGGCAGCTTATGAAAACCTCACAATAAAGAGTAAAACCAGGTCAAATCGCTCGATGGACGTTTCATGACAGAGATCATGCTCCCAAATCGGTCGTGCAAAATATGCAATGTGAGATGAACTGTTGAAATACAAACCTGAATTCATTGTTAAACTTTATTCATATTCAGTATTTTCCTATATCGATGACAAATTCAGAATTATTTCTAATTTCTTGAAATATTATAAAAGTTGTCTTGAATTTTGAAGCCTAAAGACAAACCTTAAAAATGGTTATGTCACAGACCTCAGAAAATGTTTTATTTTTAGATATTTTTTTTTTTTTTGTTATAAAAGTTTTTATGAGTTTGTCCTTGAAAACATAAATTTAACATGAAATATTTTCCAGCTGAAGTGTTTTAGGCCTATAAATAACCATGGCATATTTGTTGCGGTTCATATTTAAAACATAAAGGCAATAAACAACTAAAGTTTCAACAATATCATCAAGTGCATGAATAAAACTCTTTGCATTATTTAAAAACATATTTTTCTTTTTTGTATTTCTGTTTATATTACAGAATGAAAGAACGAAATAACGAAAAAAAGAAGGAAATCAAAAACAAAAACTGAATGTTTCATGTTTGTTTAAATTTTGCCAACTGTTTTGATGAGAAAACTAAAAACAAAATTTATTCAAATAAAAGCCTGTAAAAGTTGTGATTTTTCAACATGGCTTACTTGTTTCATGTCGACACTTTTGCTCATACCCGTTTCAGAATAATTTATATGTTTGAATTTCTAAACAAATTGGCACTTTGTTAAAAATGCAAATTTAAATTCTGTTTTTTTGTTTTTGTTCTGTTTTATTTTGTTTTCTGCTGTTTTAGTTTTAGCGCCCAAACAAAACTTTAAATTACTGCTGCGATAAAATGTTAAGCAAAAATTTAATTTTGTGGACACGTGGTATGTTCCTAAAGTAAAACTGAACAAAATAATTGAATTTAATTTTGAAAAAATACTGCTGACATGTGGGAATTTGACATATTCTTAGTAAAATTTACCATTGCATCCTAAATAGACTTGGCTAGGTTAAGCTAAATTGACAAACGCGTCGAAGAGTACATATATATTACTAGAGTCCTTTATAAAAATGTAAAAAAATCTTCTTATAAATTTTACTTGAAAATATTCAATAGTGCTTCTACATTTATTAAAATATTTCAGTAACTACTTCGCCCATCATTCATGGAAACTAAGCTACAAACAGTGTATTTAAATCTTGCTACAAAGCAGGCACATATCGCTTCCCTAATACAAGTAATCTTAACTACGTTTTCTTTTTCAAATAGTTTTATAGGAAAGGCAAAATGTAATGCAATTGAATTACTTGTATTTTAAAATTTTTTAATTTTATCGAAATTAAAACTGTGTTTATGAATTTCTATTCTAAGGTGGATATATTAAGTATTGAAGAATTTTAAAAACCAAAATGAATAACACTGTGATGTGTGTGCTTGTATTAATCATCACATTTATGAGCTCGATTATGTTATTCTAAAGGAAAAAATTCATTAAATAACTTGTAGTGCCACTGTGGCCTTGTGGTTTCGTTATGAAAATTCTGTTTTACTATTTTTCTCTTAATGGTAGCACATTCCATCATAATTTTATGTAAATTTTCTAGACCATTTTAAATGTTTATTTAATACGAATTTAATGACAATGTGTATAAGCAAAACACCTCGATTAGAAAACCGACTATGTTGATGATGTACTACGTGATAATTATTCTTGTTATTAATTAAGATGAGGTTTGTAGTTTGAGACTTGAAGTTTGAGACTTGAAGTTTGTACGTGCAATAAAAATAAATCACGTAATGTAATACAACATATAGAAAATAGAACAGTGTAATCTAATAGAATAACAATATTGATTATTATAAAGGTTGTATTAGTACGAATGCATTTTTTCGTTTTGAGGTAGTTGAATTTCTTTTTTTTATTGGTTTATAAAGAAGACCGTCAAATGGCCGCCGAGACTCTCATGACAAGCCATTTGACTTCCTACGAAATTTTCCATGGCTTTTTCACAGAGATACTGTTTCATCGCACCGTAGGCGTATTCCATCTGGGGTCTAGGCTAAAGAATCCAAAGAAAAAAATCAGTCAGTAGACATGAGAATTTTTTGGTCAATAAAACAAACATGAGCGATGTAGCAGTAGACAGTGAGTTGCTGAAACCACATGATTTCTCGAATACATGAATCCGAAAACAAACTCCCGTAACGAATGTCGCTCACAGTCATTTTGTAAAAAAAAACTTCGCACCAGTGTTGCTCCTTTTGTTTGAACTTTTTCTGAGGCTCAAATTCGACAATTTTGTGACATCACTGAGTAATAGAGATGAAAATTTCTTTCTTCTTGCTCCATTGAACGAATTTCCTGGTGGTTTTCATGTTTTGCTGGTTTGAGCTGATAAGTAAGTTGAACTTAGTATACATGAAGGTCAAAATTTGTTGCGTAGTACGTCTTGCAATTGGAAGTTGTTGAGAATGATACTGAATGCTTTTATTGGTTTGGTCTTTGCATTTCCTTTGATTAAAATCATTGGGCACGATTTTCGCCTCTTTTACTCTTTATTTTGTTTTAGGGGTATAGAGCCTGGGGTGGCCAAATGCACTGTTATGCAGAAAAATTTACGATATTTTGATTTAAATCTGAGCCATGTATTTGCTACTGCTGGCGCGTGTAAAACGCAATCTGGAACACAAATTTTAACAAACAAATTCGCAATATATGCGGCCGCATTACGACAATAACTTTTCAATTATTGATTTCCAGGCACTCAATTGACTCTAGTTTATTAACATAGAAAAGTGTATTTACACGGAACCACATGTCAATAAAATTAATACCAACTAAACACTCTAATTGTATTCCTATACAGTTTACCATTAAAAATAAGATTCTGGACATGTGGCCCATAAAGTTCACAAAATAGTAATTATCCCAATATTTCCGAGTAGTTACTTTCATCATACAATTTACACAAATTATCTTAGATGCAATTTTACTTGGCTTTATTAGTGACAATAATTATAATTATTATGTTAAAACAAGTTCACCTGTGTTTTTTATATATTTTCTTAAGCTTTTAAAGGCTTTTTGGGCTTGTTATTCATGACAATAATTTTGTTTGAAACAAAAAGTAATTACTTTTGCCTTGACGCTTCTGTTAACATCAATAAAAGCCTCATTTATTTAAGTACAAACCTTTGCTTATTTTTTCTTTTCTTTCCTTTACTTTTAGGTACGAGAACATGTCGCATATTGTGTTAATGAAACATTTAAAATGAATTTTTTTCTTTAAAATTTTTCAAACCAAAAAAATGATGAAGAACCCATTAGGGATTGTGAACATTAACAACATGATTAAACTTTTTGCCGTATAATGTAGGCTTTAAAAAATAGTTTTTACACTTGTATTAAAGGTACAATTTGTGAATTGATTCACAAAATTAATTTTCCACCAATTGGAGATCTTCACGCTTCAACATTCTTTGTTTAATTTCAGTTACCAAAATGCATTGAAAAACTCTTGGAACTTTTAACAAAATCAACACAGTTCGTTGAAAATTTTTAGTCAATAATTTGTTTTTATTTATTTATAGTCTTGTAGACATAAATTACCAAAAAAAATTGTTATAAATAAAAACAAAAAATAAATCTTTGTGCAGTGTACACACATACATATGTACATAGTTATACATTGAGTTTTTGGTTTGGTTTGGTACACAAAAAAAAAAATAGTTTTTTAAGTAAACATACAAGGCTGCAATATCAACTAACATTTACGAAGAGTATCTGAGAAGAAGCAAGCGACACTAAATAAGGTGTAGGAAAAAGAAATCTATTAGTTTATAAAAGTTGGCTTTAATTATTTGACTTATATCGCGTCTTTCGTTAAGCCTTTGATCGAAAATTTTTAATTGTTTGAAACCTCTACAATTTTAACCACAATAATTAAGGCCTTTCTAGGTGATGTTCATATGGCAAGGAATGCGAATAGAAGCACATCACAAGTTGCTGTGAAATATGGTAGTAGAGGACCTGTTAGAGAAACTGAAGCGACGGGGTTATAAAGTCAACGGTTACTGATTATGGTATTGATCTGCACACACTTATTATCAGTTTCTATAGCTTACTACTACATTGTGCTCATTGTGCGATATAACATACTTTTTACTTACCGGTCCTCAATGGGCTCCTCCTATTAAGTCAGAGGACTGACTTGGTGGTAGTAAGACTCGATGCATACAAAAACAGGCAAAATCTGGACTACGGACATAATGCACATGAGGGCCAATTATATGTATAATTCTTACAAATTTCTGAATAGATAGGTTTGAAAATCCAGAGGTTTCCTGTGGTACCCTTGAGGTAAACACCGGTGTCTCAAAGATGAGTGAGAGGGTGGTCTATGGTATATTTATTAAGGCTTCTGATATTAAATTTTGTTATAGGCTCTCTGACGATGAGAGTGTTTTATAAGCAGAGGTCATGGCAGTTTCGAAAGCAACGCAATACTATTGAGTGGCGGAATTTTATTTGAAAATTTCTTCATACTCGGACAGTTAGGTTGCGATTAAGCCCCTAACGAACGTAGTTTGAATGCCTGTCCTTGTCCATGCAAAGAATTTATCAAGAAAATTTTGAATATTTGATCGTTGGAAATTGCATGGCCTATTAGCAGGCCAAGATAAGTATGGATCTCGCAATCTACAAGATGTTACAGGGCATAGGAATTTTGATTGCTTCAGTTAACTTGGATATTATTCATACTTATTACAGGATATCTAAAAAAAACTCGACATACCCGCATTTGACTTCTGAAGGAGGTGTGGGTTTAAGAAAAATAGAAGAGGCTGCCTTTCAGTGCTCTCCTCTCGTCATATGGAGGTTTTTGACCTCACACGTTCTGACATCTTTGATGACTGTATACATCTGCGGTTGCAGCCACCGACAATTTGAGAAAACCCAACAAAAAAGTCTAACCGAGTCAAACGCACGATCTCGGTGTCCCGTTCGCATGACCACCAGTTGTTGAGAATACATGTTGTTGGTGTTCCAAAAGATGTTGGTAATCATCGGCCGTAATCATCGATCCTCGTTATTAACAGTGATGGTGTGATCGATCCGGACCGGTAGTCCAAAATTCACAACAAACATTGATTTTTGTTCAATCGATAATTTTGTTTGTTCACACCCTCATACATCCAGAAATAGGCCACAACGTTCGATGAAAATTAAGGTCAGTTGCCAGAGCCTATGAGATCTTCCATAGTGATTTGGCAAACTCAACGAATGACAACTAATTTGACAACTAATTCAATAATCTAATTTGAATCCAATTAAATACCTACAATGTATTTTTTGCAAACTAACATTCATACATTACAAACACTCAAATATTACTAAAATACATGCTTAATATACATAAAGTACACACGAAAATAAATCCACATTTAATATTTTATTAATCTCATTGTGTGTTTTGTAATTTGTAAGAAGTCGCTAAAGGGAGGATTTTTGCAAATTATAAAACAACTTCAATAAAAACCGTGAGGTTAGATGTAGGCCTTCCAGCTTTATGAATACAAATCATGAGATGGGTTTGTAGGCTTTAATAAGTTTATTTAGCGTGTTACAAAAAAGTATTCATAATCTTATTAACTCGTATCCTTAAGTGAAAATAATGCCTTTGAATTTACGCCGTCTTACGGATGCCGTAAGACTTAAGATAAATAAGGAAAGATAATATTTACGTGATTGTCTGTAGGAGGACCAAAAAAAAAAAAACAAAATTATGGCAAAAAAAGCATATGAGCGGATGAGTATAAACGTGAAAAAATATTATATTGAGTTAGGTCTGCCTAAATAATAGCCTACACTCAATGCTTAGAAGCTCTTTTACTGAAGAGCATCGAATAATCTACTATTTTCTGGAAAAATATAAACTTGCACGTCTTTCGGACGTTTGAAAATGCAGCTTGATTCTCTGGAATTACTCTGCTATTGTGTAACTATGTATTTAATAGTCAAAGGGTTTGGTATGACGTACGTCGTAAAGACTACATGGCTTTATCTACGAAGCATCATATGTGTTCAGGTTTTTTCCACTGGATTAGGATTATTGATCGATTAAAGAATTTTTCTTGCGTGAACTTAAATGAACCTATCATGCAATATTACTAGAGACTACAGCTTAATTAATGCGTTGAATACCAACAGAAATGCCATCTGTTCTCCCCAAATATAGTGGTAAGGAAATTTAAAAAGAAAAACGTAAGCTTTGATATGTAAACCTACACAGTATGGCAAATATACCATACACATCCTGCCGGAACATGATCTTTGCAGAAAGTGTAAGTGGATTTTTTTTGGATAATATAATTAAAATTATTTTTTCTGCTTATTTTTTTTCAGTCTCTCTCTCTCTCTTTATTAGTAGCAATTTTATTGCATTAAATTTTTAGCACTTGTGTTCTTAAAATATCTTATGGCACAGCTGCCTTTTAGGCTTCAGTTAAGAAAATATAAACATTGGGGATCTTCTTTTGTAAATTTTATTCAAGTATATTTAACAAATAAAAGTAAAAACGAAAAAAGAAAAATATTTTGCACTTCTGCCTCTTAACACTCAGATACTTTTTCCATTTTTCTTTCAAATATTTGTCTTTTTACCTTTCATGAGCCTAAAAACTCTATGTTATGTCGAGTACAACTAAATAAATTAAAGCATCTAAATGCAGACAATATAGTAGCTTTACAGACACTTATTCACACTGCCGGGTTGTAATTTTACGGCTTATTGTTGTGTATTGTGCTTCGTATGTGCTCTAATTCTTAGAATAAATGTTTTGTAATGCTTGAAAATTTATAAAGCGTTTTGTGTCTTCTCCCCCATTTAATTTTAAGGATAGGTGTTGTTACATGTACTCGTAACATGTTTTCGTAAAGTACCTCTTAAGCATTTAATTCAAAGTAATCTGTATAAACATGTTCAAACACTAGGTGAGTTCTTTTTTTATTTAATGATGTACATTAGGGTAGTTCAAGGGTCGTCACACTTCACGCAATACCTTCAACTAAACAAAGCTTTAAGGCGTTAAAAGTTTATGACAAATGAAAAGTGTTGTACACTTGGTAATCGATTTTAAATAGCACTACTAGACTAATAAACCAAATGTAAAAATAAATCATGTGATTTCCTTATTTAGATATCTAAAGTAATTAAATGCACATGATCTATTAATATTAGTTTGAGTTTCTTTTAAATTTACTAAACCTGAATATATGATATATGTATGTGGACCCAGTATTATGTACTGAAATATTTCGAATTCTTTTTTAGTTTCTATGAACTCCTTAATGTACTTGCAAAATAAAATGTATTTTTCAACAAATTGTAGAAATATTTCTTCGCCTTTCAAGAGACAAAAAAATTTCAGTTACAATATTATTTCAGCTTAAATGGCTTAAAGCGCTTTTTTATTTTTCGTACAAAAAAAATAAACACAATCAATTTGGATTTTTTTTATTTCCATGAACAGGAGGTATATTATTTTTGCTCAATGTTAAGTTATCATTTGTACTATGTATTTTGTGTATTGAGACCCCCACCATAACTATCTTTTGGTTTGAAATGCATTCTTCCATTCAATATACATAATTGGAAATCGAGTTTTAACTATTATAGGCGTTGTAATTATAACCTTACACTGGAATTAAATCAGAGTCTTTGGTGGGAATAGTAGCCATTACATTACTTTGATTGGAAAGTTAGTATAGCTAAGCATTAATACGTAATTATCTGATATCTGTACATATATTTGAATAATAAAGGGTGCACCAACCCTTATCACGATGTTAATCGTAAACCATGCCTTAGTGTCAAGTTTTTTACCCAATTTAATTCGACATTTCTTTATTTCAATATTTGACAAATTCTCCCATGGAAGAGGTACGCAATTGAGCAGAGCGTTAAGATCGTCGAAGCCTTGGGCGCAGTTCGCTCAGTATGCAATTCGTAGACTTCGAAATTTAAATCTCAATGAGCTGACTCATGAGCTGAAGCCTATTGACCATTTCAAGAGTTTTCAATACTCCCAATGGTTAGTCCAACAGACAGATGTGAATGATGATTTAACAAAGAAGATCATTGTCAGTGATTAGGTACATTTTCACTTCAGTGGATTCATTAACAAGCAGAATTGCCACATTCGTCTAAATGAGAATCCTCCAGTTATTATTGAAACACCGATACATCCACAAAAATTGCTAGTTTGGTGCGGTTTATTGGCCAGCGAAGTCATCGGACTGTACTGCTTCGATAATGAGGTCAGCGAAGCAATTTTCGTAAATGGTGTTCGCTATAACGAAATGATAACGGACTTCTTGTGGAGTTGAGGATATGGACCTAGACGATATGTGTTTCCAACGATTTGTCATTTTCGAATATGTATCATTTAACAACATGTTTTAAATTTGAATTCTTTTTAAGCATTATGAAATGGAATAATAATTGTCAATACTTCTCCACAAACATACATATTTGGTCATTACAACCCTTCAGTCAGAATTAATACCTAGCTTCTCACACTACTCATATTGTGTGTGTTAATATTATACATGAGTGGCGGCACCCACAGTTTAAAGTCGACTCCGAACGAAAGATTTTTGAGAAACTTTTCATGGCAATTTTATTTGCTCTCAGAGTCTTCGGCAAAAATATGCTGAGAGGAAGTCACCAAAAAAATATTTTTTCATATTTTCTTTTAATGTCTGACCTGGGGTTTGAACCGCCGCCCTTTGTCTAATAAACCAACACACTACCTACTGGACTACGACGACTTTTCCAATACACCTTAAATAACAATGTGTTTTCAAAATTGCACGACAACCGTAAATACTACCTCACCATACTATATAAGGACACTAGCAAATATAAAATTAAAATCTAAAATATTTGTTGAAAGTTTGTTTTTTGTTTTTGTTTTTTCATAATTAAATAAAAAAAAAACGTTGGCAACCGTGTCTGAAATTTCCAGTTATACGAAAAGTATGAACATTGTAGATTGCCAACCTCATTGACTTTTAAATTTTGTGCTTTTGTCGTCTTTTATTATGACACGAAAAGACAGAGTGTGGAAACAAATAAAGTTAACACCTATGAGATAAAAAATAAAGTTTATTTGTTGCTTAAAAAGTTTTCAACAACAAAAATCAGTATTTGTACATGAAATAATACAAATGTTCATACATATGTATGTATGTGCGGACAATTTTATGCTGCATAAGATAAAAAGCAACAGAGCATAGATTTGTTAAATTGTTTATGACGCAGATTGCTTTAAATGCACTGGCAACATTGGATTTTCTGCTGTTATAGTTCCGTAAACTTTTATTCTCAGTGATGATGAGTATAAGGATTTTATATAAAATATAATTTTTTTCTTATATTATTGGTTGTAAATCGAATCTCAGGACCGGGAAAGAAAGGACCAATTAAAGTATTTAAGTTATTTAAGTCTTCGGGTAAAATCAAAGCCTTCACCTAATTTTTTCAACTTTTAAACTGACACCCTAAAACAGGTGACTAGATACGATACTGTATGAAGACAATATACAATCAGTAGGTTAAGAAGGCAATTTATGCTTCTAAGAATGTTATAAAAATATAGAGTCTCTGTTCCAGGGTGGTAAAATGGATTTATAACTACATAGTCTTACCGGTTCTCACGCATTGTTATAAATTCTTATTAAGGGCCTTTGGGACGACAAGTCCAAAATATATTGTAAATATTTATCTGTTTGAGCATCAAATGCCTTTGTCAACACTCCTCGGGTAGTATTGGAGATAATCTCGTTGATATTTTTTGAAAATGTCAGAATTTTAACGAATATCGGTTTGACCATATAAAGGGTTCTGATCTATACCATCATATGTATATATAATTGGTCATTACAACCTTTCAGTCAGGATTACGACCTAGGTTCTCATATCACTTATGTTGTGTATAAATTTTATAAATGAGTGGCGGGACCTACATTTTAAAGTCGACTCCGAACTACAGATTTCTGAGACACTTTTCATTGCAATTTCATTTACTTTCATAAATCTATTGAATAAATTTCAACGAGGAAATATTTGTTCATATTTCGTTTTGTTGGAGATGTCTGACCTGACGTTTGAACTAGACCATGGCGACTTCTAGCTATACTATCAAAGTATATTATTTCAAAATGATGCCTTCAGTGGTTTTTCTGGATACCGGAATATAGACAGTTTGTTGAATGGTAATACATTCATTACATTCAATACGGACCAAAAAGGCTGTATCGGGGGTCTACTTTGGATATAGTCCGAAGCTACCTATGATTAGAGTGGTATCTTCTAGGCTAAGGCGTTTTTGATCACTAGTGAAGTTAGTGTGGGATGAACTTGGATGATTTATATGAACAGTTAAGCTACCTTGGAGATACTGACTGAGCCCTATGTCTCACAATGTTTTTTGAAAGATTAAACCATGATGGGTTTTGACATTGGACTAGCAAGAGAGTACGTACCGAAACGTAGATGTGAGCTGTCAGTTTAGCTGCCTTTCGATCGCCTTTCCAGGCTGATTGGTTAATATGGAGAGTGAATAGAGTTTCTAAAAAGGAATAAGTGAAATTGGGCCAAATTTGATCGTTCTGAGATATCTTGGAATCTAATAAGACCATAATAGTGCAACATAGACTGTTTTTAACCGGGACCAGTTTGCGCCAGCAAACTTTATTTATTTCTATATTGTGATTCTATAAATGTGGGTGAACCTGAGGCTGCGGAGCATATTCTTTGTCTCTCTCTAGGCATTCAGAGTCAATTATTATACATACTCAACTGCGTTAGAATCTGTTTCTGATCAGTAGGATTTTACCACAAGCATTAGTTGCCTGATGAGATGACATTGTAGTTATTCTCCACCTCTGTCGTCTCTTTTCCAATACTTTTACTGCTTCTCTTATTTTCATTGGAAAATATTTGGTTTCCGGTTGAAGGTCCTCAATTATTTTATCATACAATCGGTTATGTTTATAAAATACTTATGATTATTATAAAAATTATAACAAGAAATGAGTAAAAGGTTTATGATGTAAATCATATAAATGTTATCATTTTGCGGTAAGCATTTAACCATTTTGTTTAAAAGTATAGTCAATAGTCAATATTTGAAATTCAAATTTATTCATTTACTTATAAATTTATATCGATTTTATATCTGGATAATAATTTACAACCTAACTGTGGTACTTCAGCAAGTAAATTTATTATAATTACGTATAAAAATATTCATAATTTTTTACAGTCTATGAATATCGATATGGGAATATTTGTATATATTGATTTTAAATATTATTTAAATTATAATGTAAAGAATGGCCATTTGCACTCATAAATTTACAAATATTTGTCATACAAATACTGCATTTATTAATCGAATTGCTTTTATCGATTTACTTTCATTTCTTTTTTTTCATTTATATTTTTGATTACACAATGGCAAACGCGTATGCAAAGCTATTCATTGTCATTTTATGAATGTTCAAGTAGCGGAAAACTATCATTATGCATTAAAGGAAACCATAAAACATGAATAGATTGTTAGGAAATAATAATTTTTCCCGATATTTTCACCATTACTATGGAATTGTTTCCAATGGCGTTTATTGACAAACTTTATTTTAATGACCAGCAACGAAAGATAAAATAAAAGTTAATGGTTACTAGCAGCTCTAAAAAATGATTTTATTTCGTGCACTCGAAAAATTATTGTTAAAAAGAGAATAAATAAAATTTCGCATTATGTATGCATTTTCGAATAATGTGAACGCAAAGCAAAAGTTATAACACTTATGGATGAATATTTGTTGACCAAACTGTTAACCTAGCACTGCGATATATACTTCAACTGTATTTATCATTACATTATAAGAGTTAAAATGTAATATTCATCAGTTTGGATGATAATTAAGTTTACATAGTAAAAATAAAGAATTTTCTGAACTAAATTAATATTGGGAACAAAAAAATGTAGAAAGGAAATGACCCTGGATCTTTCACGTTTTTATGGTGACCATAGGATGAATATCCAAAGTGATGACTGACAGCATTTTCAAGGCAGCTAAAGACGAGGAAAACCTGTCTACATATGGAAAAAATTTTCGATCTAATCTCGAGCCATAGCCTATATTGCTTATACGTATAGCTATTGTCAATCGCCATCCCCAAAACGCCAGACAACAAAAGCTTTTCGTCTGATGTTTCAGGAGCTTGGTTGAGAGATTTTTATGTAACCGAGACTTCTTAGCGTTCTCTATGTCATTCAATTTTGTTGCAGTAAAATTTCTCTTAAAAAACTAAAATCGAAAAGCAATTATTACAACCTCTGGCTAATACGGACCAAGCAATGGAAAGCGTAGTAGAATCATCATTAAACTGGCAGTTCTGAAAATAGGGTGTTTCATTGATTCGGATAAAATAACTTTGCGGCACAATGTCTGTATAAATTATTTTATAAAATTTATGAATTTATTAATTAAATAAATAATTCACACTTAATGCCATAAACTATAAACGAATTTTATTTGTTCTCAAATGAAAGCTCGGAATGCAATGTGTATTCTAAAAATCATTTGTTAATAACTTGTAATTTTGAAAAGCATAATAAATTTTATTACTTATGAACAAGTGAACATTAATAAATTAAAAGGAATGTTCATGTTAATTAAAAATTTATTGAACATCTGGCATTTATTTCAGGTTAAATCATAATTCACACTCCATGTCAGTAGCTCTGAGATTAATTGCCAAAAATTTTGTTTCTCTAGAAATTGATGATTTTTTTTCTTTGTAAATAAAACATCTCTTGTTAAAAATAATTGAAAAATATAAAATAATAATTGAAATAAATGTTATATTTCGTTTATTGAGAAAATAAAATGCTGGTGAACCCTTAGACAATCAAAAGAAATGTCTTAATTCGACTGAACAATTGTCGACCACAACGAATTTTGCATTGTTTTTCGTAATATTCTAAACAGGGCTATGAATTAAGCCTATTTATTAGCATAATTGGAAATCCATCATCTATAATATCGATCATAATATTCTGACAAGATGTTGTGACATTAATAATAATTTTCTTTGCCTATTTTTTTTTTTACAAAATCTAAGCCACAATACGTTAGTATAACTACTTACGACAAAAACAATATAAAGAATCCTAACCAGCAACACCAATTGAAAGTGAATTTATAGCCATAAGCCGTAAATGCAACTACTGGTCAGATATATGTACATATGTATGTACCATAATGATGTTTAAAGCGAATTTAAGCTGAACACGTTTTATGTGCTTCAACATTACAGCTTTTTTTTTGTGCTGCCTTTTCGCTTTTGATTTCCGCAGAAGATAACAAAAAAGGATAAATGAGCAGCAACATGAACGTTGTTGTTAATAAAAATTACTAAAGCCACACACACACGTATTTACGTTGACTACATTCATACCATTTTAATACCAGTGCTGACATGTGGTAAATTACAACCATAAAGAAACTGACAAAAAATAAGCGGAAAAAAACGAAATGAAGAACAGCAATAATGTTTAAATGGAAAACTCTCCATATAACCGCATCATTTCTTACAAAGAATTTAAAGCCAAAAAAAAAAACTGAAGAAGGAGTTGCATAAATTGAAGGTGAAATAATTTAAAAATTAGAGGTATCACAAAAAAAAAAAAAATAAAAAAAGGAAAGGAAAAATAAGGGCAAATAAATCAATGTTTGAGATATATGCGTTCATTACGTATACATAATATACATATACATATATGTTTTGGAGTATCATATAATAAATAGTAGCCTTGTTTGGAAATATTTTATTTGGGCTTGACAAACAAATGATTGATTCAATCCAGTAAATTTCTTTTTTATCATATAATCAGGTGTACCTGTATGAAGTAAGCATAAATATACAAATGTTCCCCTAGAGAACTTTTATTGTGAACGAGCCTTAATAATTTTTTTTGTTGGCGATGGCATCTCTCAAACATATTCAGTAAACATCAAATCAGTGAACAAACAAAATCATACTTTACATCGTGTTTAAAATTGCACATTTTGTAGCAGAAACTAATGATTCTCAAAAGACAATCGCCGTTGTCTAGTAGGTAGTGTATTGGCTTATTAAACGTAAGGCCACGGTTCAAACTCTAGGTCAGACATACGATAAAAATTCTGACAAAACCTCTAAGAGTAAATAAAATTGCTAAGAAAAGTTTCTCAAAAATCTGTCTTTTGGAGTTGACTTTAAACTGTAGGTCCCACCACTGGTACATAAGATTAACACACACAACATAAGTGATGTAAGAAGCTCGGTCGCAATTCTTTAATGACCAATTATCTTATGTATTAAGATTTGGTTTTCCGTTAAAGAAAAGTGCAGGAGAGTCGTTTCGAACAAAATGTGTTGCCAGCAATGTCCAATACTTTGAATGAAATTGTTTTTGACTTTCCCATTAAAAATGTGTGTTTTATTTTCACCGAAAAATGTTAATTTCATTACCGTAAGCCTAGTATACTAACGTTTACTTATTATTTGAAAAATTATAAAACATTGAACAAATTAACGCTTACTTAAAATATGTACACTTAATTAAAACGAAAACAAAAAATTGTTATTTAAATAAACTTATTTAAAATCTTCTTATATTATTAGAGAATCAATTAAATTAAACAGGCAATTTCAATGTTCACAAATGTGATTTAATTTTTTTACAATTAAAAACTCCTGTATTACTTAATAAACGTTTTAGTAAGCAATACCTTGCAGTTAATAAAAGTTGTAGAACTTGCACAAACTTTAATGAGGGTAAGAAAATTTACACAGTTAAACAAAACTTTTTCTTTTCTAGAATGATTTCATTCTGTTACCATAGCACTATTTCGTTTGATAAATTGTTGGCACACGAAGGTCATTTTCTTCTGTTTTAAAGGAGAAATTTCAAAAAACCCCCAAAGAGAAATTTACCCGACGTTAAGTATCGGGATCCTCGTGACCAGTTGATGTTAGAATTTCTTCAGATAATATGTTGTAGAAATTGTTGGTGGAATAAACCGTGATGCAAGCACGCTATGGTAGATGGCGGGATTACGTTAAAGCCACATGTTGTCCAGATCCATTCCAAACATGTTGAGGCAATAACTACACCGTTATCATGTTCCTGTAAAGCATATCCTTCACTTTCACTGCAGTTTTGGCCACCTATTCAAAAAAATTAGGTCGAATCATGTGGCCTGACCAAAGCTTGCTCGTTGATGACCTTAATTTTTGACTGGTATTTAAAATAATTCTCATTCTCATTATTATCTATATTCAGTCAATTACGCAAGATCAATGTTGCAAAATTCCTTATAGTGTCGTTCAAATGATTGTGTTGTAAGGCCTTACTTACACGAATTATTTATTGAGCAGACATGTTGCAGTTGACAATATGGAGAGTCATTAATCTTAAAAAATATTTCTGTTGGCTTCAATAAATGTTTTGAGTGTATTATGTCAGCGAATTGTCGTGATCTAGTACGTAGTATGTTAGTTTATTAGACGAGAGGCCGAAAATATAGAAAAAATATTTCTTTGCACTCAGCAGACTTTTAGCCTAAACTCCCAGAGCAAATAAATCCCCCCACTCATGGTTTAAATTAACATACGCAACATAGGTCGTAATTCCGAATCAAAGGAAAATGTAGCCTTTAAGGTTACCTTTCAAACCACTATTCGAATATCGCAATTGTAGTGTCCGGCGTATATGACCATCAAGAATATTTAGTGGCAATTTGTATAAAAATTTTAATTTCTGTAAATCATCAGAAAATTGCAGAGATCTCAATGCTAACAGTGTGGCTGTATTAAATTGTACAATGTCAAGTGCTTGGTTTAACAGTGTTTTTTCTGCACGATGTAGTCAAGAGACCTGTTGTTGGTACACATTAATTTTTACGTACATTACTGATTACAGGCATTAAGGGTAAACAAAATGGGTTATTCATACACATACACATGTGTGTATATACCATAAGCCACTTAACCTAATTAAAGAAGCGGTTGAGTATGCAATAGCATGAAAAACGAAAACTGTGTCCATAATATTAACATTAAATCTGCACACAGTCAGTAGATTTAATTTTACTTGATTAAAGGAATATACATATGTATGTATGTGCTGTATGTGCTAAGAGGACAGCTTATAACCATGACATAAAAGAGAGAATTAAATAAGGTTTCCAGCTAAATCAGTGTTCGCCAGTTAGGTAAGTTTAAGCTTCTTATAATTTAATTGCAGCTACAGTAGGATACGGGTTAAAGTTATTTAATTTTATGCAAATATGCTGGAGAGGAAAAAGTTAAAGAAACTCAAACAAAAAGTGCATATGTAATGTCATAATTTATATTTGCCTGAATTTATGTAAATTTTACATTTAAAATTTACATTTTACTCTTAAATTTACATTCTATTTTTGCAAAAAGAAAATAAAACAAGTGTAAACAATGTGCGCCGTCCTGTTGAAATCACATGTCGTTTGGGTACAAATTATTCAGTTCAGGCCAAAAGTAATTGGTAATCAACAACACGCCGTTGGCTGTGATGTCCTGGTCAGCGTCGTCCTCAAAGATACATACATACATACACCACACCAACCAGTGACTTTTTTGGGACGCATAAGCTGAAGTGGATTAGTATTGCTTCAATTTCGACAATTTTGTTTGTTAGCGTACCGATTCATACAGAAATCGGTCCCATCACAGAAGATGACTGCGATAAGGCCATTCAGCTAACACATGTATTTGTATATGGTCGTTTACCTTAGGTAAACGGCCTATACCGTTGCAGGCAAACTCAGCGAAAGCCCAGCGAAAAGACGAGTTATTCTGAGCTACATAAAATCAACTGCCTCGGATTTTGGTGAGGTTTTCGGCAGATATTTTGTCTTCGTTGATAGTGTACTGAACAACTGAACTGAAATTCATCCATATCGTTGCGAATAAGTTCATTAGCTGGAACTTTGTCCGAACAGATTATTCATTTTAATAAAATAATTTCATTAATTGCATGTGTTGTTGAATGCTATATGCGCTTATGGTGATTTTGGACAACAGGCTGAATAAATGACAACCGAAAGTTCATTAACGATGGACTATATAATACAGCCTGTGTATAATAAATAATACAAAAAACAACAAAAGAGAAAACTTTTCATTTGTACTGACAGTCAATCATCCATAAATGTTTTATAAATACATACATCGGTAAATGGATTTATTCATCGGGAGAGAAAAGAGAAAATCTTAAAATAATATTAAAAACAGTTTTTATTGTAGTAATAAAGTTTAAAAAATATGGATGTTTATGGATGTTCGAAAATTTTTCGTATTCAAAATGGGAGGCATTTAATTTAAAAAGTAATTTCAGAAGGATATCATAATATGACTTGAGGTTTTACTGCTTTAATTTAGTTTCTTAGTACGAGTCTCTTCAGCGGAATTAAAAAAGTTTTCTTTGCGTATTTTCAACTCACTTTTGAATTTTAAATTTTATTTCTTTATAAATTTTTTGACAATTTGTTCAGATTTTGTATGTACTTGACACACTTTTTGGATTTGTTAGAATATGCTATGTTATATAGATAGAAAACAATATTTGAACGTATACAGATTGATGCATGCATACATATAGCATTATTGTTGTCCTATGTTTGCTGTATCTGTAGCAATCAGCAACAATAGAACACACTACAAGTGTTCAATCCATAAAACAAATCTTTGAACCCAGACAAATAAATTGTATTCAATTATTAAAAACTTTCTTTTTCAGAATTTTCCTTTTCTATTTGTACGAATGACTTAAATGTGATTTTCTTTCTTAAATATTTTATTAAGTTTTGTGAATATTTTGTCAATTTTTTTTATTTTAAATATTTTTCTTTAGTTCAATTGTATTAACAATCAAAAGGTTTTATTCGTAGAAAATTGGAAGTTATCTTATTTGTAAAATATGTACTTTATAGGAAGTATCTTTACAATACATATTGTACAGAATGTATAATAAATTTAAAAATCATATGTGTACCTACTTACGGTCTTTATTATTTAGAATGAATTGTAATTTTTAGGTTTTAAACTGTACTGTACATACAAAATATAATTTTGTATACAGGATTCTTGAGAAAGTTTAGTATCAAATTGTAGATGCCTGTAAAGTAGAAAGTCTCTAGTGATATTGATTATATCTAGGATAGCATGTTTTCCAGGAAATGTAATCGACAAACGCTGATAAAAAAATTAAAAGAAAACATGAACGAAACAAGGTTAAAAAGATACGTAGATGATGGCGAAACAAGGCTTGACTTATTGCTATCATTGGTGCAGGGAATATAACATCGTTCAAATATCTGCCAAGGCTTTTATGAGTGGAGCACATGCGATATGTTAAATTTTCCATGTCTCAGACTGAATTTTACCGATGACTTGGGTTGTGTTAGCTATTAGAACTGCTGTGATTTCTGCACAAATACAAATTTTATTGGTTCAAATTGCACGATCTTACTGTTCAGTTCATCATCTCCACGTGAGAGGTCGTTCTTAAATCGCTTGAGCGGAATATCCAACATGGCCAGAGCTGTCTGACATGTAACACCGTCCTGTTGAAAACACATGTTGTTAATGTCCAGATCACAGCATTCATGTCAAAGGAAGTTCGATTTCATCAACTCCACCAATGCCGCCAGCACAACATCCACACCAAATGTAACTTTGTCGGCGTGCGTTGAACGCTCATAAATCTCCTTTCTACTGATATCATCCAAAAATTCAACAATTTAGTTTGTTCACGTACCTATTTATCAAAAATATTGGTCTGATCTCTGAAAATGATTTTTTGCACGATACATTGCCCGAACAGAACACCTTATTGGTAAAACAATTTATAAATTGGCCATGCTTTTAAACGCTATGTCCGTTCATAGTGTTTTTGGAAAACAGTCTGGACAAAATTACAAGTAATTAAACATGTGTAGCTTCAACAAGATGGCCGTTATCAACTGTGAAAATTTCTACACTTATATCCATCGCCTGCGGGTCAATCATAACTACTCCTTTAGCCATTTTCATAGAATATTCACTCGTTTTGCTTCTCTTTATAGCACCATTTCTAAAATCCTTGAGTTTAATAAACTAGTTAGACTAACGGTTATCGCAGCTCCGTCTTCTGTACGAATTGTTTGTGTTTTATTTAAATTTAAATATAGGAAGCGCTTAATAAAAGACCCTATATGTATATATCACATCTCTGCAATATATTATTTTTGTTAAATTTAATCATCCAATGAAAAATGTTTGATGGCACAGAAATTTATTGGTAAGGAAATAATAATTCAGTATCGAGAGTTGCATCATACCAACAAAATTGTTCATTTATTGTATTTTTTAATAAATGATTTTTATTAAACAATAATTTAGTAATTCTACGAACTATAATCGTATTTTTTTCCATTTGGTTTACATGCCGATATTTTTATATATTCATAAATCAAATTCTATGAAAAACTACCATTTGGGAAATTATGAGTGTATGTATTTATTACATTCAATATTTTGTTTCTTGTAAAAAATATGTATATAATTTACTGTGAACCAATATCAAAGATTTATTAACTATTACAAGAAAAAATAACAAATAAATAATACATATAAATTTAAATGTAGTTAACAAAGGGCCCTAGAAGAAAGCAATAATAATCAATAATTTTGTAAAGAAAGAAATTCAAATATTCCCAGTATATCCTTATTTTATTCAAAGTTTTCAATGTCCTTTCCTTTGAAGAATAATTTATTACATAAAATAAGAATAAGAAGAAATAATAATTTTCTTACAAGTTATGTTTGTTTGTATAACTTATTTATTTTTGTTACAAACAAAGTACATCGCTTATTAAAGAAAAATATTGATTAAAGAAAAATATTTAAAAGGAAACCAAAAATTATTGATCGTTACTACATTACTAACAACATGAAAGACTTGAGTTACCATTGAACTAAGCTTTTTTGTAGGTTTTGAATGAGTGCAATGTACATATATTTCCTAAGGGAAAGTCGACAGGGCATTAGTAAGTAAGAGTAAGTTTGTTATCTGACGTGCAAAGTTTATTACGGTTTCAGCTCATACTTCGTTTAAAAGCAAATAAATTCTTAATATTTACATTCTTAATTTTTACGATTTTTTAAAGTGCTTGTAACGTCCAAATTTTTCCCATACACCAGGCTGAATTTGACCAATGACGTGATTTATGTTGGCTTTAAAGACTGCTGTAGTTTGTGGTTTATTTACGACTTAAGAAAAAGTCTTACGGTCTTAAGTCTACACGTGTAGAATATACAATTTGGCGTGAGCTGTGTAACACATAGCGCCGTTCTGCTGAAACCACATGTTGTTCTTTCAAAACCCCGGTCTGAAAAAGCTGTCAGTTGTTAAATATATTTCACATGGATCGCTTAATAACCAAAAATTGCTACAAAAATGGTGATTAAAACGTAGCTACCTTTCGAGCTTAATGGACTGATTATCGTTGCAATAATTGACCTATTGTGCAGGGAACTGGTAAGATTATAAAGAAATTAAAGAAATTTAAGCGTAAGCGCTACAGTCTTGTGAACGTAGCAATGTGCGATGTAAATATCAGTTCTATGAATTATGGACACATTCATTCTAGTCGTTCTTAGCAATAATTTTTTTGTGTTTTGCATTTGGAGAGCTACCAAATGAAGTCGCCATAGCCTAGTAGGTAGGGTGTTGGCTTATTAGACGTAAGGGCACGGTTCAAATCCCAGGTCAGATATCTAAACGAAAATATGAAAATATATATTTGGCGATTTCCTCTCAGCAGATTTCTGGCAAAAACTCTGGCAGCAAATAAAATTGCCATGAAAAGTTTCTCAAAAAATCTGTCGTTCGGAGTCACTTATGAATAAAATTAACACACACAACATAAGTGGTATGAGAAACTAAGTCCATAATCCTGACTGAAGGGTTGTAATGACCAATTATTTATTATGTGTGTAGGTACCTAATAGGAGTATACGTACACACATACATACATATATAAAGTCAAAATCTGTTAACAGTTAAAGTTCGTTGACTATTCACACAGCGCGTGTTATGAATAATTTTTTTATAAATTTTTCTTCACTAATGAACCCAATTTATTACTTAGCGGTTGCATTAATAAACAAAATTGCTGTGTATGGGATCAAGAGAACTGAGAGGGTGGAAAAGCAACGGCATCCAGAAAATGTGTCAATATGGTATGCATTACGGCCTAGCAGTGTTGAACATAACCCTGGAAGAACCGTTATCGTTATCGTATAATAACCGACATTTTTTGGCCTGCTTCTGAAAATTGTAAACTGACTGGAGAGTAAGTGGCTTCAACTTGTCGAATTTTGCATAGTAATTTGGCCTGTACCCATACAAAATTCTACTGGCTGAAGGTAAACGACTATAGACAACGACGTATGGTCGGTGAATGGGCTCTGTAGCAGTTGTCAACTGCTCTTCATTTTTATTGAAAATAAATCTTCAGTGACGAGGACCATTTCTGGCTGAATGAGACCCAAGAGCGTCTAATGCATTCCGAAAAATTCAATTTAAAGTGTGGATTTTGAATTGGCACATCATCGATGACATTCTAATTCTTACCACATATTTCATATTTTGCAAGAGTGACTTGATTGCATGGTCATCTCATGAGAAGGTGACCGACATCATGCAATCAGACTTTTTCTTGTGAAATTTTCTTAATAAAAATAATATTCTTTGATCTAATTGGTTGACACGCAGGAATTAGTCTTAATTTTTTAATCATGTCAGTTATGTTTTATTTATCTGGCTGCTTTTCAATAACGACGTCATTGTATGTAAAATACTTGACTATATTCTTTGATCTAATTGGTTGATACGCAGGAATCAGTCTTAATTTTTTAATCATGTCAGTTATGTTTTATTTGTCTGGCTGCTTTTCAATAACGACGTCATTGTATATAAAATACTTGACTAAATTTTTATGTTTAATGTTTTATATGAAGTCTGAATTATGAGCGAAATGAACGCTTATCTGGATTAATATTTTATTTTAATTGAACAAAAGTTAGCCACATTACATGTCTATGTTAGTATATAAATTATTAATATATAATTAAGTATGTATATAAACCTACTTAAGTAAATGTTAGACAATAAAAAATGGATTAAAAATTGTTGAAACATTCATACATATCACTTTCAACCATCATGCATACTACTGACATTTAGAGTATGCTTATAAAATCCCCTCCGCCCTGCAAACGTTTTTTTAAAATTAATTTTCATATGACCTTTGAAATTCTAAAGATATTCCTTTAAGCTCTTGGACGTTTCTATTTACATTAACATAACAATGGTTTTTATAAACAACAAAGTAAAATGCTGAACATCAGAACAATGTAAGCGAATGAAAGCCATGCAAACACAAAAAAGAAAAAGTATTTTTTGTAAAAAAGAAAGCAGAAATATTTGAGCAAAAGATTTTTATTTAAAATATTTTTAATTTTTTCTTAAAAGAGAAAAGTAAGAAATTCTTTGAGGTTTATTTAATTAAGTTTCAAAAGTCTGCAAGAAAATCTTTTATGAACACACTCATTTAACGTTCACAACAATACTACGCTCTATTTTTCCAGAACTTGTTTTACTTAAAATTTCTTTTCAATGAACTGGTAGAAAAAGTACCTCCAATGGCCTGACACAGAGTGAATGCCTTTTATGAGTATTTTTCATTAAAAAGCTTTAAAATTTGTATGTATTTTTATAAATTTTGTAAATGTCTAAGGTTTTATAAAAATGTAATATAAGGCAATATTATGAATATATGTATACCAATTTTTTTAAATGCTCACTCCAAAAATATTTGCCTGTCCAAGTGTACTCAAAAGTTGAGTGCTCTTAAGCCCTTGGTAAGAGGAGAGAGGCGAAGGTTGTTTTTATTCCAAAAGCTAGGAGACTATCTATCTCCATCGCAAAGTACCTCAAACCTGATTGAATTCGTTTTCAAAAATTAAAAAAAAAAATGGACAACGAGATTCGATATAAAAAAGCTTCCCACAATGAAGGTCGGAATATAGAGATTGTACTGAAGTCCTTGGTGGAAAACATTAAAAAGGTTCTAGTGCATAACACTCAAGTAGCTTTTATGGAGAGTTCTTTGAATTTTTTGGGTGTTATTAGGACTCTCGGTAATTGCAATGTCAAAAACTCAGTTGTAAAGTTTGTTGCGTAACCAGAAGGGTTATTATTGCCTCCATTGGAGAGTGAATAGAAACAGAACTCAAGGTGGAGTTCTATTGAAGAATGTAGTTGCGGAAAACCTTTTGTAGAAATTCAAACGTTATGGATTTAAGGTCTTATATTATGGGGATGATATAGTTCTTATAGTTAGCTTACATTAGTGGCTTAGGCGTCAATTCAACAAAATTGAGGCTTCTTGGCAAATGATCCTTAGTGTAATGCAACTATTGCTATCCAAATAGTAAAAATATTTAGGGGTTATTCTGGACCCTATATGTGCGATAATTAGATCGATTATAGGGCTTTACACCAATAAATGGACCTTGTGTAAGATGTGGACTCTATCGAGCCATGACATAACCCACTCTGCTTCAGTGTAAACACGAAAGTCAGCGCAGATAGATGGAGTAACCAGGCAGTCAGCTGACTTAGTTCCACTCCAACTAAAGTATCATTTTCTATACTCAATGGGATCCCCACTGCACTTTTATGGAAATAGAATGCTGAGCTGTTGATAGAGAAGCTTAATGCAATTAAATTCTAGCCGAACCTGGATAATGCACATGTTGCAATACTGGGAAGCCATAGGCATATTCAGGATGCCTATCTCTTTCCTTATAATTTTCTCGATTAGAGAATTTACTTTAGAATTTCAACCAAAGACTTTGGGTTTGATAATCGGAAAGATTTCAAGTGGGATCCTTGAGGCTTATGCAGATAGTACCAAGATACCAGACAAAGTACGATCTGTTATTGACTTAATTCATCATTACAACCATTGAGTTAAAATTACTATCAAGCTTTTCACACAACCCATGTTGAGTGCGTTCATTTTATCCATGAATTGGCGACTCCGAACAACAGATTTGAGAAGCTTTTCGTGGCAATTTTTTTTGCTCTCGGAGTTATTGTTGAGAGAAAGTGGCCGAAATATATATACGTTTGCTTATTTCGTTTCCTGATAAAGAAAGAAGATGTACATTTTCAACAAAGCCTTTTTAATAGTTTTAATAAACTGATGATGAAAGTGAAGTAAAACAAGCAGTATAATTCACTTTAAATCGCCTATTGATGGAGAACATTTTTTAAATCTTGGTT
Organism: Sarcophaga caerulescens; assembly: GCA_927399465.1. NCBI lineage: Eukaryota > Metazoa > Arthropoda > Insecta > Diptera > Sarcophagidae > Sarcophaga > Sarcophaga caerulescens. Next base: position 136,723,050 of record OV656872.1, on the reverse strand, counting down.
GTACACTAAACTTTACACTTTTATAGCCGTTTACAAATACACAGAGAGTTTTTAGACAGATAAAATTAATCTTGATGTTTTACTTTTAAATCTCTGTTGTTGTTTTTCTTTTAATTGACTTTCACTTACACAAATTTCACTTTATTTGCCTTTGGCCCATATTTTTCATTTCCCTTTGGCGATGAAATTACCAACTTTTCTTTTATTTATTCTAAATTTTATTAAGCTGAACATTTTTTTTTGGATTGTTTTTTTAACAAAGTTTTTATGATAATAAAGACTACAAAGAATTGTTTAGAACATTTTTATTTTTCTTCATTGTTTAACTCTTTGCATTGGGTTGACGGTTTAATTTTCATTCATAAATTGTTGATTGCGGGTTGTTTTCCCTGTTTTGCCTTCTGCATTAATTGTTTTTCGGTTCTTTTTCTTTTTTTTTTCTTGATGAATTAATTTTTGTTGAAAAGTACCATTTTTTTTAGGGAAAAATCCAAATTAATTATAATATTGTTGTTGTTGTCAAAGCAATTAATGTATTTACATAATTACAGTTCTGTGCATAATAAGTTATTTAAATTCTGTTGAAGGCACAAAATTAAAGGAAATGATAAAAAAGGGTACAAAGAATAAGGAAATGAAATATTAGATAAAGATTTAGTTGTTGATAACCAAAATGAAATTAATTGGTAAGAAGTGTAGCATAAAGCAGAATAAAAATGTCGCCTTTTGTTTCCTCAACAATTGGTTAATATCCTTTTAAATAAATATTCCACGTATTTTAATAAAAAAATATTGTTGTATGTGAAACAGAAAACATTTTAAGTTCTACCATTAAATGAAATTAAATAAATTTTTTTTTCCTAATTTAATGAACACAAAATAAATCTTGCATCTTTACAAACACATAGATTGTGATATATGTGTAGTATCATAATTCAAACCTCCTTTTATTTTTTCCCCTACGTAATATCCATTTTTTTTTTCTCATCACTTTTAAACATATTTTAAGTGGCATTTTGTTGCCATAATGTTGAAAACAAACAAAAAAAACCATTCACTCTTGCGGTTTATACACTCAAGTAAAAAAATGCCACCACAGTGAAAATCTATTATGGCAGTCTGTAAGTCAGTTTAAATAAATCGTCGAAAATCAACAACTTCACCCACTAAACACGCAATTTTTTATATCTCTACGTGGAAGTATGGTATGCCGGTTATGCAAGTATACTTACGAATTCTTAATGATGGTCGACATGATAGAAGAATGTGAAATGAAAAGGAAATAAAAAAAAATGTTCTCTTCTCAAATATGATAAATATTATGATAAAATTAATACTGCAAACAGATAATTTCTAAATTTTGTTGTATTTGTTTTTTTTTTTTTTGTTCTTACACTGGATAAATAATTATTTTATAACACCTCTTATAATATTTAAAAATTATTTTATAATTAACAGTTGAGCTGTAATGTTCGTAGGCTAAAACGTACGTGACGCTACAAGTATTATAGTAACTTAACAAATATTATTTGAACTTTGCAGCGGAGGAACCAAATGAGATTTAATCAGCACTGAGGACTATACACGGAATTAACGGCCCAAATAACCTTTTATCGACAGAAGCATAATAAAAGGTTCACAAAATAATTTTGTGTGACCGCAATGTGACGTCGATCGAGATAGTTGAGACTCTAAAGACATCAAAGGAACACGTTGAATCCATCGCGCATGAATATTTGGTTGCCGATTCCTAATCTATTATTCTAAGCAGAGTTAAAAGCTGTTCCACCATTTAAAACCCGAATTTATAAGTCAAGACTCCATCATTTGACTCCTGAATCGAACAAACTGATCTCAAGAATCATCTGTCAGCTGGCATTGATTATTTTGAACATATTAACAACTACATTTTCATAGTGTGTTTACAGCTTTTGAAGCAAGCGTTTGACAAATGGCAATGCCAGAAATTAAAATTTTTTTTATCAAAACTCATGCTGTGTACTTATGAGAAAAATCGTGACATGTGGCAATGCCACAAATTGTCAGTAAGGTTTTCCATTTCATCATGAACCGAATTAAAGATAAACCAAGACCGCAAATTAACAAATTTCATTAATCAATAAAACCACCACAAACTATCAATCGCAAGCCCATGGATCTCCCGGTTAAAAGAACTACCTGAGTTGCTGAAAGGCAAGTCCCCGATGAAATATTTCTTTTTTTCATTTTTCGGTGTGTTAGACATGTCTTACCTGGAGTTCAGGTCACCAAGGCCCCAACTCCTAGTTTGATTAAATTTCTCATTTCCTCAATTTGAACGATTCAATTCAAGTTAGTATAGATGCACACTAAAAACAAAGAACACGCAGGCGTTGCCCCACTTGGTGTACTTTAATCCATGTAGCAGTAAAGTGCACTTCAATCGAAGAAAACTAAAAATTTAATTTGTTTTTCTTAAAATGTTTTGAATTTCAAATCATTTACTTTAAATCACTTGCTTTAAAACTTTTTTTTATGACTTTGTAATTAGAATAAATTAATTTCATTTTTATCATTCCTTCCATTATCTTCTCAATCCTGTTGGTTTACTTTAAAAGATTTTATTAAAATCTATGTACCAACAAATTTGCAGTCATGAAGTAAAACAGACATAACATGTCTTGACAGACACAAATTGTATTCAGATTTGTTTTATTATCGCTGTTGGTGGTACCTTAAGGAAATTTTCTGGTTGTAAAAAAATTTCCAAGTTATTTCTGTTTTCTTTTTACACAAAATACAATAAAATTAAATAATAAAGAAACACTTGGAAAGTTGCTGTAACAATTGAAAGCAAAAAAGTTGTAAAGTTATATGACACAAAGTCGGTAACATGAAAGTATCATAAAAAAGCGAAAGAAAATTTAGGAGAAAATAATAAAATTCGACTCTGCTGTATTCTTTTTTAGAACAAATTACGTACTTGATTAAAATATAAAACAATCATGGAGAAAGTAATTAGAAAAAGGCCACGTAGTTGACACCTTACATCACTCGCATTCAACATTGTAGGTTAAGGAAAATTTTGCGGTCCAGTCTTAGTCTCCACTTAGGCCAGAGATTAAGTGTCTTTATCACCTTCAAATTCACAAATCAATGGTATAATAGGCAATTACACTACAGATTATCTATAGTCGCGGTAGTGTAGAAGGTAGTGTGTTGGCTTATGAGACGTGAGGCCACGTTTCAAAACCCAGTTCTGACAAATCGAAGACAAAACGAAATATGAAAAATGATTTCTTCGGCGACTGTATCTCAAAAGATTTCTGGCAAAAATTCTGACATAAAATTGCCATGAAAAGTGATTCAAAAATCTTAGCGTTCGGAGTATACTTTGAACTGTATTTCCCGCCACTCATGTATAAAATTAACACACAAAACATAAATGGTGTGAGCAGCTAAGTTGTAATCCTGACTGAAGGGTTCCAATGACCAATTATGTGTATGTGTATGCGTGTGTATTGCCATGTGATTTAAGCAGTAGAGCAGAATATAGCACAACTCCTTCTGCTGCCTGGATAATTGTTCCAGTAATGTCTCTTCCGTGACTATTGCTTTGATACTCTTCAAGATTAATGGTTCACAGGTTCTAGCTATGTGTTCTAATAAGGCATTTTTATGATCACAAATACTGCAAACTGGTTCGGAGACCAAATACATTTGGTTTAGAAAGAGTCTTTGTATCTCTTTATCTTCCCCAGCCTGCTTATTACCGCGAATTTCCAAACCAGCTGAACCTTTTAACATTTAACCTTTTGAAAATGCCTAATTAGTTCAGCACACTCCCGCACTATTTTCGAATTAAGCTTTTAAGACCCGAATGTTCGGATATCAGACTGACTATCACATAGTATTACTAATCCGACTGTGACAGGCAACCAGTCTAAAATTGCGAGCAATTAGCGAGAGTTACGAAAGTTCTTTGAAGAGCCCATTGTATTGATGATCGATGTCGAACACCGTGACGACGGTTTTAAGCGTTGATTCTGTGTTTAGCGGTAACTTATTCAAATCCATTAATATTTATATGAATGGTGGTAGTTAGTTATCGTTGGGTTATTAGACATGTGGCCGCGGTTCAAACGCCAGGTCATACATCTTCAACTAAACGAAATATGAAAAAATATATCTTTGGCGATCTCCAACTAAAAGAAATATAAAAAATATTTCTTTGGCTACTGCCTCTGAGCAGATTCTTTGCGAAAGCTCTTAGTGCTAATAAAATTGCCATGAAAAGTTTCTTAAAAAATTTGTCTTTCGGAGTCGACTTTAAACTGTAGGTCTCGCCACTCATGTATATGTCATGTGTATACGTAGTTTGTCGTTGTCATTAAGACGCTTTTCGGATTTTAAAAGTAATGAAATTGACGCCTGCCACAGCCTCAGAAAGACAATGTCCAAATGGTTAAATACCCTCACCAGAATATACATTACAATAATCCAGTACACTTTCATAGAAAACGTTTTTCCAGCAACGATAGAGGACAACATTCGTATATGATGTTAAGACCACAAGATCACAGCTACACCGAGAAAATCATTAACTAGATGGCACAATTGGTCATTTCAAACAAATTGTTTGGGACGTCAAATTCAATTAATTCCTTCAATTATGCAATATGTTAACCGCCAGGAACAAAATTTTTATGGTTATCTCTACGCTCTTTCGTGTAGAAATTCAAAAATATTTCCAAAAATAATTGTGAAATACAAATTTTAATATTTTTTTTATTTTATTTAAGCATTGAAAAGACGAAGGTGAAGCTTTAGAAATATTTATAAAATGTGGAAAAACTCTGGAAAATTCAAATAATTTATGTTTAGGTTTTTGTGTGTTCAGACGCATATTATATCTACGCTTACATTATTTTATATGCATGGCTGCATACAGCTTTTATCCTGTGGGATTTTCAAGGTTTTATTTACATTTTGAATTTCTTTTTTTTTTAAACGTTAATATACCCTACAATACCGTTGGCAATTGTAGATTTTTGTACTGCATGGCAGTAGGAATCGATATCTGATGCCTAACCATAATAGGCAGTATGATTTGTCCTTACTGTTTTGATGACTGTAAACATAATTCGTTACAGTAACATGACGATGGAATTATTATGGATCCGGACGATATGTGGTCTCTCATCGAGCGTTCAATGATCGATTTATTGCATCAAAACGAAACTTTCTGATTTCAACTGTTTATCAAATTCCAGCGATTGGTCTTCATGCGATATTTTCTTTTGGATCTTGTCTAATCTTGGGTTTATAAGAATGAGCCAGAAAAAACCTCCTGTCCTCGAACTCTAGATCCAATGCGTTTTATTCGACATGTCTAAGCTACGATTTGAACTACGGCTGGCTTTCGTCTAATAAGCCAATATACTACCTACTAGACTTACTGAGATATCCATTTTTTTTTTTCGTTGTATTGAAATATTTGAAATTGGTTCTGTACTTTCTAAACAAAATATTGATTCGAACTTATTATTGCCATAACTGCCCACTTAGGTGTCTAAAATTAAATATATTTTCTTATGTAAGCATACAATTTCTTCTGTAGGGTGCTTGGTTAACCAGAACTTCTCCAATTCTCTTTTGCTTGTGAGTCTTATTCAAAATGTAACTTTCGTTTTTGAATACTTCTACTTTACTGCTCCGTATTATTGTTTTTATTTCTTAACCTTGGAACTTTATTATCAGACATTGGCATCCGTGGTGTGATGAACAAAGACTTACAAATAAGTTACTTGCATATGTTATCAGGCCTATCACTTTTACAATGCCAATCCATAAGGTAAACAATATAAACTTTTTCATGAGACTGTTTTTCTTAAAAAATTTCTGTCTGCCAGATTTATTTCATGTCTTTAAAAAAATACAGACTGTAAGTAAATATTTAGAAAAATTAAGTTGTAATAACGAGAGATTTGTAATTGCGTTAAAAATCATGAGAAAGGAGTTGGGTATGCATACATATAATTCGAATTTATAAAGAATATTAGGACGGTTCCAAAATTAACTCACTTCTCCTAGATGGCGGCAATAGTTTGATGAGTAGTGGAATGTTTATAAAACAAATAAATGTTTTCAATTTCAAAGCTCAATTTGAGTTTTCTTTTTTTTTGTTCAAAAAATTTTAATTTGTGTAATTTAATGTTATTTTTTAAAAGGTTTCAGTTGAACTAATATTAAAATTGCACAATAAGGCCGTATCAGAATCAAAATCAATAAAATAGTATTGCAGGCTGTCGAATTAGCTCTCTGAAGTGAGGCGCATATTGACTGAATATTCAAAATAGAGTACTGTGAAATGTTTAATAATAAAGACAAGTCTTTACGTCGGTTCGTAATCATAAATGAGGTGTGGATCTCAGTGAAAATAATGAACTGGATGACAAGACTCGTGTCGTGTACTTAATGCAGTATTTAAGTGCTGAAATGATAGAAAAGGCGACAAATAAGAAAGTTTTACCAAGAAATTTACCAGTTAATATAACACGATATCTCAAAAAGGATGAGTTAAGAGGCTGGGGTATTGTTTAAGTACCGCAAATTTAACACAATGAATAAAAAATAAACGAAGATACTGACATAATCAGTAACTTCTCCAGACATAATCTATGATTCTCTATCAGAATTTTTATCTTTACTTGCTTAATTATACATACATTAAACATACATCCAGCTTCTCACACTACCTCCGAACCATAGATTTGAGGAACTTTTCATTACAATTTTATATACTCTCAGAGTTTTTGCTAAAAGACTGCTGAGAGGAAGTTGCCGGAATAAATTAATTTTTTCATATTTCGTTCTATTCGAGATGTCTGCGCTGGGGTGTGAGCCACGGACTCTTGTCTAATAAGGCAACACAATGCCAACTTGGCTATGAGGACTTCGTCTTTCCTTTATAATTTTCAAGAGATCTTAAAAAATTTATAAATTTATTTCTTGCTCAGAGTTAAGACATTATATGTGAATACTCGCAATAGAAAAAAGAAAGTAAGAATTATTGCTAAAAAGCAATTATCGCAAAAAAGTGGTGAAAGTATATGGTCATTAACAAAAAAAAGAAAATATTGTTGCACACTACCCCCTCTCTATTTTCTTTTATAAACTATCTCTCCTGTATTCCAACACAATGCACTGCATGATTAAACCACAAAAAAAAAAAATACTGAATTTGCTCACCTTTTTAATCCACATTTTTTACATGAGTAAACATTATACGTACGGGAGGAAAATATTGTAGTAATTGACTGTAGGTGTAGTTAGGTGTCTATAATGCTTCCATATCTCTCATCTTTTGCTTGCTACTCTAAATCATTGAAATCAATCATAGTAAATGCAATGCAGTAACGTACAGACGAATCACTAAAATGATTGCAATGAAAAAAAATATTACTAAATGGAATAAAATCTAAAGGGAATGGCAAACGTGTGAACAGTAAGATAAAAAAGAACAATATTTCAAGATTTTTTTAAAGTAATATTCAAATAGTTTTCTAAAACCAAACAAAATCTATTTGTATCGCATGGGAATTGTAAACATAAATTTTGAATTTCTTGAATTAAATTTTTAAAATGCAAATATTGATGATAAAAGACAACAAAAGTTTATTGAAATGCCTATAAAGCAAATGAGTAACAACTACACGAGAAGCAGCTCTGATTTAAGTGCAATCATTAAGATACAAATTATCTTTATCTATGGAGGAAACAATATTGAATGCGAGTCTACCTTCCGACTTTCATAGAGCGTGTTCTATATACATATATTATGCGAGAATACTTGGGAAGCAATATCCCAAAAAAAAGATGTTTGGAGAAAATTTATCAACCAAGCAGATTCTACCTAAAGATATAAAGGAAATAAGGATAGTAGAGTTCCTCATGTAAACTCGAGCGAAGAAGATGTCTTATTCATAGTTCTTGAGATCCCATGAGTAATTCCACATAATTGTTAACTCATCCCACTTGTTAATTCGTCTCGTAACTCGTTATCGGTCATTACAACTCTTTAGTCAGAATTACAACTTAACTTCTCACACTACCAATTTTGTGTGCGTTTAATGTCGACTCCAAACGACAGTTTTTTGAGAAACTTTTCAGGGTAATTTTATTTACGTCCAGAGGTTTTGCAAGAAGAGGCAACAATGCCCAAAATTATAATAATAATAGCTAAAAAAACTAAAAATTTTACTCACAGTGAATCAAGGTCAACATAAAAATATTTTCAGAGAACATATGCTATTCACCTGTTAAAACTTTGTTTTCGTAACAAAACTTTATAGAAAAGTTGTAACAAGAGTTACAAGAAAATAAAATTAAATAGTAGAAATCGATTTTTCTAACAACAAGCAATAAATATGAAAAGCAAAAGTGGAAAACATTTTCTACGTACTTATATACACACGTAAGCTGTAAGCGAGGAATATATTTATAAATTCTTATCGGAGTCTATATATACATACATACGTACAAGTCGATCAATAATTTATGAATACATTTTCATATCTACAATTATTTAATTACATAAAAAGTTTTAGAAAACGAATGATGGAAATGAATTTATTTTGCGATAATTAAGGGTTATTTCAATCTAAGCTACTTGCATATATGCACGTAATCAATAATGTATATTCAAATCCCAATATACAATGGTCGATGTATATATAGGATCTTCCAATACGGACTGCCGAACTTTTAAAGTTATTAACTGTCATATTATTGAAGCCAAATTTGTCAAATTAATTGCAATTTATTTTATTTCCATCACCATGGATGACCAACGTGTAATCTCAGCACTTATCAACTGACCCCAATTTTCATCGAGAAATTATTTTCAAAAGTGAACCCATTTCTGGATAAATGATCGAACAAAGTCATAGAATTTGGTATTCACAAAGAGCCAACAGATTATTTTGCTTTCTGAAAAAGTTGCTGTGTTTGGTGTAGATTTTGAGCTGGTGGCATCATTGGTCCATATTTCCCTGAGAACACTTTGGCCAGGCCATCCTTGTCGACAGTGTGCACTATAGGTGGATAATTATTAACTCTTTTAGACCTAAATTGGATGATTTGGAAAACATGTGACAATAACAAGGCGGCGCTAAGTATCACCTTACTTACTGCCTGAGCGATTTAAGGACATGATCATCATACGAGGTGATGGGAATTGGCGAACGAAATAATGCGATTTGATCCCGTTAGACTTTTTCTTGTACGATTTTCTAAAGTAGCAGTTGAATGTAAATAAGCCATAAACCTTTGCGTTCTTAAGAAGCTAACATAACCCATGCCATCTGTAAAAGTCAGCCTGATTTATACGTCAGAATCATGGAAAATTGGACATTATGGATGCTTTACACTCAGAGCAGCCATGGTGGACATTCGCTTAATCATAGACTAAATGTCCATGCTCTTGTGGCTCTTAGTCTTGTTGTCGCGTACGCCTATACTGGTTTCAACAACCTGTCTAGTGTTAGCCTGCTCAGGATCTCTATAAGATCTCTAGAGCCAACTGCGAACTTTAGATATGTAAAGAGACGAACTTGACAAAACACTTACATGACTTGTGGTTTCTACCATCACTGTCAAAAGTTGTTACAGTTTTTGTAGCAATTGTAAAATTGTTTTTAATCAATGCCGTAATAAAACACAATGAAGCTTTTGTTTTAAGCCATCACTATTATTGAATTAATTGCATTCCAGTCTTTAATTCTTTTTTTTTTTTTTAATTCTGTAACAATTTACGAAATAATGAAATAAAAATTTCTTTACATGGACTATTCCTAGGAAAAAATAAACAATAAAAATATTGTTGGAAATTTCTCATTAAGAATATGCTGTTAATCATTGTGTTCGGTTGTAAATTTATACAAAAAAAAAAAAAGTAAAGAGTTTTTAAGCGCCATAATTTTTTTCATAGTAAAGATTACTGAAATGATTTTAAATACAAACATATTACAAGCTTCCGTTTATATAATCTATCACAAGGTCTTTATTGGGAAAATATAACAATATTGTTACGTTTTTAACCTTTTAAAAACGTTAAAAATATGAGTTCGTAGATTGCAAATAAAATAAAAATAAATTTGTGTTTAGTTTTAAATCAATTCTTTATTGTTCGCACAATTCCGTGTGCCACCTTTAACGATTTGACTTAAACAAAAACAATTTGCTTTAATTGTTATTATTCTTTGCACTCTTCCGCGAACACAATAACAATTGTTCAATAGATCTTTATACGGAGATCTTCAAACTACAATTATTCTCTTCACACGCAACGTGTCTTCACACAAGACTGACTGAATTCTTTCTGAACTCACGTGTCTTCACACATGACTGACCGAATTCTTACTGAATCGCCATTGCCTGCTCTGTCATGCATTTTATATCGCAAGGGTCAGCAGTCTGATGAATGCACTTGTATGAGAATGTGTTCGCGAAATCTCTATAAATGTAAACAAGTTGTTCATTGTTATTTGTGTATTTTGTTTACGTTCGTCCTTGCAGAGTTGTTGTTGCCTGTTTTCTTGTCTATCCGCTTTTTTTATACTGCACTTTGTTGTTGCTTGTTTACTTCTTTATCCCCTCCTTTTTTTATACTGATGTTGTTGCTATATTTTTGTTTATTCGTTAATCATGTAAACAAGTCCATTATTTTTTTGGTTTTGGAGCTTTTGTTTATCAATTTTAAGAACACCATTTCCATTTTCGTAACAATATATTAAGATATCGATACCCATGAGTTTTAGCCTGCTTTTTTTGTAAGACTCTTTGAGTTTAGAGTTTCGACGTTAGCTTATTTCTAGAGCAATTTCAAATATTGTATACTGTGTGCCTTGTTATGGAAAACATTTTGTTTCGAGTTTTCCAGGTTTATAGTTCTAGTATTATATTATATTATATCCACTGACTTTCTCTTGACCAACATTTTGAGCTCCTCTTTTTCTCCTGTATTTACTCGTTAAAATGCCAACATAAACTAAATAAATATCAAATGCACACATCCATACATAATTGGTCATTACAACCATTACGACTTAGTTTCTCGGACCACTTATGCTGTGTGTGTTAATTTTATACATGAGTGGTGGGATCTACAGTTTAAAGTCGACTCCGAACGACATATTTTTTGAGAAACTTTTGCATGGCAATTTTATTTACTCTCAGAGTTTTTGCCAGAAATCTGCTGAGAGGAAGTCGGGAATATTTTTCATTCTTGGTTTTTGTTGGAGATGCCTGACCCGGGATTTGAACCGAGACCTCATCTCTAAAAAGCCAACATGCTACCTACTAGACCATTGGACACAAATAGGAAATTTCTAACATACAATAAAAGAAGTAAGGAGTGATGGTACTTAACATATGTAAAAATTATTTTTGTATGAAAACATTTTCTTTACAACACAGTTCTAGAGATAGTTTTCTCAGTTTTATTTTTAAATTGTTTTCTGTTTTACGGCAAATGTCTGTAAAAAGAATACAATATATGAAACAATTTTTCTTAATACAGAGAATATAAACCTTTTTTATACAAAACCAAAGTCTTATAAAACAGACTCTTATTTGTAGACGTAGTTGAAAAGTCTGTACATCAATCTGCTTTTAAAACTACAGCCAGTTTAAATTTAAAACAAAGGCACTGTGTTTTCCAACATGTACTGAAATTTGTTTCAAAACACAAAGCTTTGTTGTTCATTTAAATGACAATAAATTCTTGATCCAATTGCGATATCAGTGTAGAATGTCTTGGACAATAAAAATATTGTTTTACACTTACTTTTTCTTTTTCTCTGTTTTAAACTAAACAACAAAACTGATTCAACAAAAATCTGATCATAAACAAGGAAAAGCAAAACATTAAAAACCAATTTAAACAACTGCAACACAAAAACTACGTAACGTATAAGTATTCATGATATGAAATGTCAAATAAAAATTCTTGGTATTAAACAAAATACTTTGAGGGAACAATTTTACCAAATTGGCAACACCATCACATGGAATTCTTGTATCCTATTTTGTTCTTTCTTTTGAAACGTCCATGCTCTTGTGGCTCTTAATCGTGTTGTCGCGTACGCCTATACTGGTTTCATCAACCTGTCTAGTGTTAGCCTGTTCAGGATCTCTATAAGATCTCTAGAGCCAACTGCGAACTTTAGATATGTAAAGAGACCAAATTGGCAACACCATCACATGGCATTCTTGTATCCTTTTTTGTTCTTTCTTTTGATTTTTTGGAAAAAATAAAGATAAAGAACCTTGTAGAAGCTACATGTGTTAACACGTTGACTTCCACGGCAATTTTCAGAAAACTTTTTGATGTGATTTTTTCACATTAGTGAGTACGAGATATCTCGTAGATTGCCTTTCCTTCTCGTCAACGTGTTAAATTAGTTATTCAGTTCGAAGTAACGACGTGTATTAGTTGAATGGGCTGTGGGTTATCGAAAAATGAAGCTAATTACTGGAAGAATACGTACATACGTGAACAAAGAAAATTCTTGAATTTTCGTACAGGTTCACTTCACCGCGATCAGCAAAAAGTATCATTTGGTTTCAATTCTGTTCCAAGCCATATGTTATAGGCATGCAAACCAAGCTCCTTAGATAAAAGTTTCCACATACACGAAGCATAAGGACATTTATGCATTTTCTTCGGGACTTCTTTGCTTTGTAGACTATTTTAAATGGGGAAAGTAAAATGGGCATGAAGCATTTATGACCTTCACGAAAGGTTTTATTTATTTCAAATTAAATTATCACAATATAAAAATGTTGTTCTGGTGTTAAATGATTCATGATGGCTTGCCAAAGCTTATTGTACAGAAATGTCATCATATAATCAACGATATCGATAGTTATCATGCAGTATAAGAGATCTTTAAAATAAGTTTATTGTTTTGTATTTTTTTTTATGAAGACCAATACCATTATTTCAAGTAATTTAAATTGCATTTTAAGTGCATTCAATAATATTTATTTAAACAAATAATTTGCATGCAAATTATGCATTATATTGGATCAGATGTGATAATAATTTATACATGTTTATGCAAATCAGTACATTAATACCACTGACACTGACAGTGACAATAACAACCAAATATAAATACATGCAGAGAAAAAATTAACACAAAGTATGATTAACAAAATTTTAAAATAATTTTTTAATTATATGTGATATGTTTAATGATATTGAAAATTTCTGATTGTATTTGAACAAACTATAACTCATATTTGATATTCATTGATTAGATTGTTTGACACTAATTATGGCTTATTAAGCAGAATTTTTTTTCAATGTATACTTAATGTATGGTATGCAGATGCTTGTATTCATAAATATTTGTTATTAATTTGTATGTGATTAAGCATCAGATTTTATATTTATTTCTATTTGTTTTTCAAGTGAAAGTATAATTAATTTTTTTTATCATAATTTAATGTGTCATTAAAAAAATTATGCAGCTTGTTTTTTTCATATGGCTCGCAATTATGTTCATAATCGAAGTATTAGTTTTGTTTCAAAACAAATATTTCGTATACTAATTTAGTCGTTCGCTTAATGTGGCAACTGAGTAGTACACTTTTGGTTTCTTTATTATTTGAGTTTTCTGTTTATATTTATTGAGTTCTGTTCGAAAGAATTTTCTAAAATGTGTTACAAGATATAAACAATGTTTCTACAATTCGATTGATTTAATTAAGGGTGAGTTTAATACAGCTTTTAGGGTTTAACATACATCAGCTCACATACAACCGAATTCCCATAATAATATTATTTACCAGAACCCGCAGTCTGGCACACAAATGAATTGCTTGTTGTCCATTTTGGTCATACTCGAATTCAAACACTTAACATAACAGGCGTCAATTAAAACAAATATGGAGCTGTTGCAAGTGCACTTAATTTGGATTGCCATTTATAGCCAATTTAAACATTGTACTCGTTTATTTGTTCAACATCTCCGTAATGGGAACTCATTAAAAAATCAACCACTTGTCTGTCTGTCTGGCTGTGTACTGCTTAAATATGTATGTGAACATATAAAGAGAAATTTAATACGTTTACCATGGGGTATAAAAGATTTCTCTTACACCATATACGTGGTATGTAAGTAAAGTGCACTGCCAGTATATGAAATTTATGAATTTGGTATTTTAAAAATAGTCATCGTACATACTACAATCACAATACACTAAGTACATAAGTAACAAACTTTTATTAACATTTGAATGCATTTAAACTTCACACACGACCTTCTTGCTTGTTTGCTTAAAATTAAAAGCTTCAATTAACTTGTCCTCGGGGAAACTCAAACATATTTTATTTTGAATACTTGAATACAGAAAAATTATTTTTAAAAAAGTCAGAAATTTAATATTTTGAAGTTCTGATAATAGAGATTCGCTCACTGGCCTGAATATTTGTTAAAGACAACAAAGTGCATGTGAAATATTATAAAGCATTTTTATTTGTTTGAAAAACCTAGTCATGCCATGACTCCTCTGTGTGGGATTTAATTTCATCGTTTGTATAGGATATGATCACTTTGAAGGATGGTGCGATTTGTGGCTTATTCGCATACACCTGCGACTTAAGAAAACCATACAAGAAAAACGAGATAAACTTTAGATGACTATGCACTCAAATCGGTCCTGCTAAATATCCTATGTGACATGAGATGTGTGGCATATGGGTTATTAAAATCACATACCGTTGATGCCCAGATTCGTATCAAAATAAGTTCCCATTCATCGACCCATTGTGCTCGTTGTTGACAGTGTTAGCTGGGCCAATATCATTCTCAAAGTTATATGGACCGATGAAACCCCAACCCAAAGCTACACCAAACAAAGACTGTTTCGGATTTTGCATTGGACGCTGTATAATGTCATGTGGATTAACATCATTCCAAATCGACAATTTTGTTAAGCTGACAACTGCTTTAGAGCGAACACACGTCGTTGTCTATGGACGTCCATAGTGATTTGGCAAAATAGACTGTACTCACAGGCCATTATCAACTATTAAAGTTCCGAAGGCCTCATAAATATACATCGTGAAGAATACCAGAGAATTATCAGACCATAATTTTGCTCCACGCAAATGAGCATTGTCCACTTTTGGTGATAGAGTTGAAAATCTTACTTTATAAAGGGCAGACAGTGCATTAGCTATTAGCCGATAACAGTCAAGTTATATTGAAAACCCAACCAAGCTTTGGCCTATTTCTACATATGTTAACCTATTAGTAAACAGAATTTTGTAAAATAACTTGTAGTTGCATTGTAATGTGTGTAATGTGAATTACAATTATCAGAACGTTTACTTAGGTTCACGACTAGAAAACCCGTCCACATATGGAATCAGATATGTTTAGCTTACTAGAGATAAAAATTTTAAGCCATATCATATCAAATTTCCAAAAGTTTTATAACTCATAAATGAATATCTTTTATTACTAAAAACATCACTCATCATTTCGAAACTCATTACTTCACAAACAGGTTTTCAGAAAATTTATATGTTACGTATGCTCTTGTATTAAAAAAATATTTCACGAACCCTTTAAAGGTTAAATCACTATTTCATGCACGAATAAATTGAAGATAAAAACAACATGTACGCATATGTACTGGTAAATGAATATGTATATTTTGAATTGTATTAAAAACGTTACTTGGTCTTCTTTTCCTTGTTTGTGTTGTTATAAAACACGTATCACTGCTAGCCATACCCACTAAAGACATTCAAATACAGCGCAATAAAGCCATTTCTGCATTAATCTTCTCTGTGGCCGAATGCTGTAAAAGGGAAAAAGTGAAAAAAGGAAATCCTACAATGAAAACCCAAGGAAACTAAGGAATATTTTTGGCATTTTTATTAACAAGTTTCCTTTACTGGCTGTTGTATTGCTTCTTATGTCATAAATCCTGGCCATTGTTTAAACACAACACGTTGCGGTAGGCAACATGTTATCGAAAAGTTACAACAAAGAAAATAACGTGATATTACGAAATATGTATTTAAAATCGTTGAGATTCAGTTTTATATTTAAATATTTAAAACCATTGTAGAATAGCGCCTTTAATTGTTAATTTTTTCTTGTGGCTTAAGCAAATGCTTCGAAAAATCAAAGTTAAGGCAGAACGTATTTGATTGAATTTACGAGCGAATGACTATTAAAGCCGAATTTTGGTTACAGCAGCGAATATAAACAAAACTGTCTGTCAACAGTTGATAACGGCCATCTTGTTGAATCCACATCTGTAAAATAGGTTGTCATTTATTCACTCTAGATTACCAAATCAACATGGACCAGCTGAGTTAGACAGCGACAGAAAAATAAATAAATTTTCCTGTACTCTATCTTCTTAATATTCAGATGCATTCCCCATATTAATTCATTTTTGCTCTCTTTTAATTCTTCGGAATACAGTAAGTGATACAAGCCGCCTACAAAAAGTTTTCGTTGGAATTTTTAAATGTTAACCTTTTGTTTACGTTAACCAGGTTCCCGTTGTGTTTTCTCTGTATAATTCTGAAAAAATATTTCTCGTAGTCCAATGAGATGATTTTTTATCTACTTTAAAAATTCTGTCATTCTGGGGAATTTGACATCAATTTTTTGGTTAAGAATTTTTCTCTTTCCGCTTCCATTTTCTTTGATATTTTTTAGAAAAAATGACTTCTGTTTTGTTTGGTTTTTTTTTTTCTTCTCAACATAACGAACTGAATTCAATTTCATAAAACTGTTGTGCCATCAAGCAACTTGCAACAAAACTATTAGAAAACTTTGTTATTTATCATGAGCATAACAAAACAATGAACGGACGGACCACCACGAATTTGATTTATTCTGAAGATGAAATTTATTTCTGTTCTGTTTCTGAAACAAATGTGTAAAACTTATTGTGTAACATATTATTGTACACAATAATTTAATAGAGTACTTTTGTAACTGGAAAATAATAAAGAAATACAAATAATAAAGAAGAACACAAAACAAAAATGAAGACAAAACAAATGAAATAAATTATTTGGTTTCCTTAAAAACTTTTGTTTGTTGACTTTTCAAATACAATTTTCTGAAAGCATATAAAAAAACCAGTAATTTGTCTAAGAATAGATTGATTCCGAACATACGAAAAAGAAATACATTTTGGTGTGAAGAACTGCCAGAGTCTGTTTAACAGCTGTCAGTTGCAGTGTATGATGCAGTTGGTGGAACGGCAAGACAAATTACAATCCTAATATTACTGTCAGTTTGGCTATGTACCGCTCCATAACTATTCTACTTTGATGGTTCAAAATACAGTAATTGGGCTTGGATGACATATTGTTAGTCACACGCACATTATAAAGTAAAACTATTAGGGAGCATGTTTATTGAGAAAGCTTTAGAGAGACAATCCAACCACAATTCTAGCTCTGTTAGGCTACCGATCGAAATGCTTGAAAACTAATGTCGAAAGGGCTCACGTTTAGATGGCCTATACGGAGGTGTTTTCAACATTTAAGTGAAATAATCTTTAAAAGTCAACAGGCACGCATTGTTGTATCATCCCAAATTACCTCAACATACACCTTTAGAAACCTTTTTTCTTTTTCAAAAGCTGAAAATGGAAAAACTTTTGCATAAATAGAAAATATGTGTATCCACTCAACAACACAAGATGTCTCTCTGTCGCCTTCTGGACAGCTTTTTAGCACTTCTTAAACACGTTTTGTAAAGTACTGTAGACGCCGTAGTCCAGTAAGTTGTGTGTTGGCTTAGAAGACGATACTACCTAGTTTAAATAGCAGTTGGCACATCTCGAACGAAATGAAATTAGAAAAAAGTATTTCCTTTAGCGAATTCATCTCAACAGCATTCTGGCAAAAAATCCAACTGTAAATACAATTTCTTTGAAAAGTTTTATGTTCGGAGTGGACTTTAAACTGTAGGTTCCGCCACCCATGTATGAAATTAGCAGACACAACATAAGTGGTGCGATAAGCTAGATTGTAATCCTGACTGAAGGGTTGCAATGAGCAATTTTTTGTTTCAAAATGTCAGATATCTGAAGTTTAATGAGCCCACATAGTAACAATTAGATTACGGCAACCATATCTATGTTTTAAAGGATAATTTTTTATATTTTTCTGTGACAATTTGCAACTAAATAAAGTCTTAAATTGTTTTAAACAAACAATTTTAAATTTTTCCAATAACCCAAAAAAATCCTTCTTGAAAGTTTTTTTTTTAATTCTTTCTTTGGTTTTGGTCCTTGATTTCTTTAACAAAATGTGGGTTTTGTGTTCTAAATTCTGTTACAGACAATTTAACTACAAACTACAATTCTACTTCTGTGTGAAAGTGTTTGTTATTTTTCTTGACACCTGTGTAATAGCCTTGTGGTTATTTAATTTAGTTGTTGTGTTTTGTTTTTTTTACCTCATTGAACACATTTTAAATTTCTTTCTCTTTAAAGGAAAACATAGTTATGAACATTAGTTATGAATATTTCCTTTACAGGAAATCTTTCATTACAGTCTTGAACAATGAAGGCAATTTTGACTTTCTTTCTTCTATTATTGTACATTCATCTGCTCAGGAATTTTATTCTTCGAACTTTTTTGTGAACAACCTTTTATTTAAAAGTGTTTTAAAGGAAAATACTTTGAACATTTATGTGGCAAAACAAAACCAAAAAAAAAAAAAAAAAAAAAATTGTAAAACCAATCAACAATTCATAAAATATTATATCAACACGGAGCAAGAAACACTATTTAGTGAGGACTGACTACTCGCATCAGACGATCTCGTTGATCTGGAAAATTCATTAAGTCATTCATTCGGTATATGAAAGCAAGCATGAAGCCGTGATATTCATATTGATAATGTATATTAATGTGAAAACGCTCAGACACGAGTTAAAAGGCTTATGAAAAGTATTTTGAAAACAATTGTTAGGATATTCTGCCTTTTCGGCCTTTTTGTTAATACCATATCATATCTGACTCACATCTGTTCAGACCAATGCTTATCAGAGCAGGGTACTCAAAAACTTAACGCTTAAATTGGCTCAGTATCCATATATATACCAGGCAGATGGGAAAAGATCATAGCTAAGGATAGCCAAAGTTTGAAATAAATTTTTAACTCCAGCCCTTATTTCTGTTTTAAAGGAGTAGAGTATGTACTCCTTTACTTTATTCACATTTGTTGTTATTCCATATACAAATATTAAATTCATAAAAGTGATATTGTGCAGTTAATATATGACATCAAAATTTAACTTAAATACAGAGGACAAATACTCAAAGTTTTATATTAGTTTTCCTGCGTTCACTCTAATATGATGTGTGCTATTAAATACAGACGTATCTAACAATTAAGACCGGAAATAAAAGATTGTTATCTCAACATGTGTATGTTTTTCATTGTCCTGTCGTATATACAAATAAGTATGTATGGCATTAATGTTATATCCGGATATCCAGTCAAGTGTTATAAATGTCCTTTAGTATTTCATGGAAATATTTGTAGAGAAATGTGTCTGTAATACAAATAAATAGAAATAAATAAAAACTTTTGTTTTTGACAAATCTTAATATAACGTAACCGCATCCTATTTTATGTTTATGTGTAGTAAACATAATTTAGATAAATATTTATGTCTATTAAATTAACACGTACGTATGTATGTATGTATGTGTGTATATAGGTGTTATATATGTACGCTAAGTAAGTTATGAACAAACTCAACTGTATTGAAGAAGTATTTGAAGTAAAACTATTCTATAAAAAATATTTAATTCATTCAATTTTTGCGGTTAATACCGTTATTAAAAAGGTCATATATCCACTGTTAAATTTAGATAGCGAAATTACGAGTGCATTCAGACACAATGTGTGACTTCTGAAGCCTATGTTGTGTGTCTTAATTCCAAGCACGGTTGGCGAGTACTGTTGACGGAACCTGAAGCCTATAACTGCCTGTATTGTGTTTGTTAATGTTAAGCACGGTTAGCGAGTACGGTTGACGGGAACTCTTTACTACGACAAACAATAAATTTTGTGAGTTTTTTAATTAAAATTTGTTACTCTTAGAGCAGACAGCGAAAGAAATATATTTTTTCATATTCCTTATTCTTTTCAAGACGTCAGTGCTGAGGATTGAACTTAGGATTTTCATTTGCTAAGCCACCACAAGAGCAACTACACTATCGAGATCACAATCTTCATTATATCGAAAATAAAAAAGTTAGCCAAGCTGAATAAATGTAGTCTATAGCACCTGCCTTGTTATTTCTCTGCGAACCATGCTAAAGACTGATGCAGTATTTGTCCTGATGGCAGAGCTTACATGCAATGAAGCAAATCGAGAGCCTTTCGACTCAAGTCTGCCACTATTGTTCGGTATTTAGATTGATTTCATAAGAATTTCTGAGACTTATTATCATTTTCCCAAAACTTTTGTAATCTAGACAAGTAACGGTGACCTTTGTCAACCTTAACCTTTGTTGTCAGACTATGCTGTGTTGTTTCAGCGCTCACTTTAAAAAGGCCTCGAGCAAACGGTTTAATAGTATTTAATTCATATAAATGGTGATAATTTATATTAGTTTTGTTGTAACAAATTTCCATTCGACCGCAAGAAAACAATCTCAAGCCTAGTTCAAATATAAAGCAATACCTGGTACTGTATTAAATAGAGGAGACATTTACTTTAATTTGATCGAAAAAATCTCAAAAGACAGCCACATAAAAGTAGAATTTTTACTGAAAGATTAAAATACAAAAGGATCGAATCCTTATAACTGGAAGCAAAGTTGTGGTGCTTTAGAGTTACAATTCTTTTTGGGATTGTTATACACCCAATATTTTGTTTGTGACGAAACCATCATATCCCATTATAATATGGAAACAATTGTTTACTGTGTTATTTACAAAAATTTTTTTTCATCATGTAGTACGCACCACCCTAAATATGTAGGATGATGGCTAGCTTTGGAGGTATAAAGTTGAAATGGGCATTTTCTTATAGAAAATAAAAAATCCAAGACGATGAAATATTTTTGTCATCAGCTGAGAAAGAAAAGAAGAAACATGTAACATATGCGTTTTTGTTTGTGTTTTTCAACGCAGTTTTCAAATTAAAATTCAATTTTATCACACATTGTGCATTGAAATCGAAAATTTTTCAATTTTGTTTTATGCGTAGTTTACATTCCTTTTTTTTGTTACGATTTTTAAGATTTTACTGTCTCAAGATATTTTTTCCTTTTTTTTTTTATCAAGAATCTCTAATAAAACATATGGAAGAGTTTATGGTCGACAAATATCCGCTTGGACATGCCCTACTTAGTAATATAATTTGAAGCAAAAAATTTCATTATAATGCTTGGACATTGCCATTATCTACGATATACAATATCATTTAAAATTTGAAGAACTGCCTCTGCATTGATTGCAGTAGTCGTTTATCACTTTGAGTGCCATAACGTGCCGAAAGCATGATGAATGTTGATTTTTAAATGCTTTAACGTTATGGTTTTGCCTTTATCGATACGTGGTTGAGAATGCTAAACTGTCTTTGCAAGTCATAACGAATCATTTAACGCCAAAGCTCAAGTTCAAGTTATGGAAATTTACTTGAAAACAATTTGTTTGGAAAGTTCGTAGAATTTTTTTCTTTTCGCGGTTTTACCAGAAGACTGCTGAGAGGATTTTGCCGAAAGAAATACTTTATCGTTTTACATTTTGGTTAAGATTTCCGAGCTGGAGTTCTCGAGTTACAATTATGTTGTCTTTTTGATGCTGGAGGCATCATTTCTTTCGAAAATATTACGAGATATTACAGTAAAAAACTCTACATGCGTTGTATAGCGTATTCGTCGAGTATTCAGTTTACCTATTTGTTTTCTACTCACACACATCCATACACACATGCACTCTTTCTTTTACATTTTTTTCTTATTTTCTCAGTTCATGTAAATTTTCAATATAAATTTACGATCCAGTATATGTAACTCTAAAAATTGGCACATGATACATGTATTGTTAACTTGCCAAACAGTTGCTGACAATAACATCGAATAGTTGCTTTTTTCAGTTCTGGTTAAAATCCTTCGAATATTGAACATATTTTTTTAAAATATTTTTTATGTTTCAGATGCATATGTACATACATACATATGTAATGTTCATGTATCCTATAACAGATTCATGCACATTGTCTTTGTTTTATATTTTTCATATTTTTGCTCTACGAATTTTAGAATCACAAACAGGGTGACGAAGAGCGTAAACAATATTTTGAAGTAATCATATTTCGCCCACAGTTACAGTTAAAGCATTCTTTTGATCGCTGTAGTGTTGTTTTTAATTTAAATAAGTTTTAATTTATATTTTTATTCATTCAGTATTTGCTTTATTTAGTAGATTAAGAAAATTAAATTAAATTTAAACAGACATTATGCTGGCAGTATAAACGAAGTCTATGTTGCCGACAAGTAGGCATATGTGGCTTGTTGGATCTCAGATTACGACAGTCAAGGTATTTGTTTATCTTGGCTTAGCCACCAGATATCATATCAATCTGGAGATCAATCTGGAGATTGCTCATAGGTGCTGCTATGGTCTCAATAGGCAATTGAGTAGTAGTGATCTCTCTTGTACGACAAAACTAATACTTTACAATACGCTCATCCTCCCCGTGCTTCTTAATCCAGGAGCTGTGTTGTCTCGGCCATGTCCTTCGAATGGAAGGGGATGCTCCGGCGAAGCGGGTATTTAATGCGGAGATTTGCGGAAGTCGGTGAATGGGATGACATTGTTTGCGTTAGAATGACCAAATCGAGAAAGCCCTGTCATCGATTGGTATGACCGAATGTCTAAAAATATCTATTGTGTCAGTTTACACTACCTCCACGCCCATGACGCGCAGCATCGTCCTGTTGAAATCAGATTGATCACCCATTAGGATGATAAGTGAGGTTTGCCTGCTGTTAAGCTTTAAAAACTGGCAGTTAGCAGTTCCAGCGGAAACATACACTTCGATATCGCATCACGACAAAGCAACAAAATCGCAAGTCAAGTGGAGTGTCTTATTGGACATTAGCGTACATTAATGTTATGAAATACTTAACAAAGCCAGAAAAAATTATTGTATATATATGTATACTTGTTGCTCAATTAGTTGATGCATGTGAAATGATCAAAATGTAAAATAATCCGCGCAACAGAACAAAGAAGATTATTTTCCACTTTTCTTGTATAATTCAAACACGCGTAAGCAAAATACTTTACTTTGTAGTGTAATGATTCAATGTGAAGATTTGCAACAGTAACAGAATATGTTCTCTAAAATCATGTAGGATTATCGTAGGAAGATGGAGGACACAGTTTTTTGTTTCTTTACGGCACGAATAGAATACAAAACAATTCTATTTTTAAACTTAAAATATCTTGTAATTTTTTTTTTTTTTTTTTTACAATTATTTTTGTAGTTTCTATAGTGAGTATTTGTACTCCTTGCATAAATGCACAGATTGCAGAACTTTAATTAAATTCCATAGCATACCATAGCCCTTTTAAAAAATATGTAATATATTGCAGCACGTGTATGTATGGAATTCTCCATAATAAGGGTTATACTTAAAAGCTCCAACAATTTCGTTGAAATGCAAATTATAACTGATGGACAATCGTAGATGTTTTATTTTTACTTCCTTTATAAAGTTTATATTTGTTTGAAAGTTTACAATTTTTTTTTTTAAAAATCGAAAAATATTTACAAGTATACATACGTACGTTATACTCACACTTATGTTATGTTGTGTATTTTCCCGCCGACTATATTCTTATATTTTTTCTCGTGAGAAATAATTTTTTTCACTAAGCTCTGCTTATGCATGTTATTTGAATTATTTTTATTTTATTCATTTGAATTCCTATGGGTTTATTATTATGGGTTGTTATTGATATTTTTTATGTTTTGGTTACTAGGAATTTTTTAAAGGGTGCTTAAAGAGTGTTTAAAATTGAGCCTTTAGGTCGAATTTGTATGGTACATGCAATTGATTATTTTCTTACTTTTTAGCTACACGAGCCAAAAAGTCTTCAGAAGACATTGACAGCCCTGGCTAGCCAATATGTACAACTTACTCTTAGGTTTCCTAAGCACCATGTACATGTACACCAACAACTATTAATTGGGTTTTGTTTTGCTTTTGTGCTGCTCTTGTACTCTCTGATATACTCTGCTGCTTCAATTGTTGAAAGTTATCTGAGATACTATTTCTCTTTGTAATGAACTGCATTGGTTTTCGTATTGCGGGAAAAATATGAAGTGTGTCCTGTGCTGTGTCGAAGCATATAAAGGTATAGGGCTACAGCATCTGTGGCCATTTCACCAGCTCGTGGTTTCTTTTAGTAAATTGCACTGATCCTTATAGCAGTCTGAAGTTGCTCTACTTTGTAAATGTAGTATTCAGTTGACTTGAGTGCCCGTTCTTCGCCTTGTGAAGAACATATTTCACCCAGGCATCATTTGTATAAACTGTGCGAAAGAAATTACCCTGAGCTGCTATGCTATAGGTTTTTCTATTCATAACTTTGGCCCATATTGGGTCTACATAGAAACATGCTTCTGCGCCTTAGAGAACAAGAGAGGGAGAGAGAAAGGTGCCTGCTAATCAATTGCCTATTGAGACCATAGCAGTATTTGTAGGCAGGAGTGATCCTACGCTTGATCTCCAGACTGACATCATTTTTGCCGGTAACGTCGCGCCAAGATAAATGAATTACTGACAATGTCATAATCTTCTAGACTTATCTCCCATTTATATTGAATCCCAATTTTTACTGCAGTTGCAGAAGATTGACGATGTATATCTAGGAACAGTTATTAAAACTTTTACTCAAAAACTCATATTTCTAGTGAGGATTCACTTAACAACTTCTATCCATATATTGACAGTCTTTATTCAAGACAGTATTTTGTAAAGAAAATCAACAACAAATGGTGGTTTAAGAAACAATCATGCGAGATATTGCAATAAAAAACAAAACTATTACAACAACAAATGAAAGGAAAAAATTAACAACAACATATTAAGTGCTGTCCATGATTGTAGTGCATTGTGAATTTTTTTTTTTTGTATTCAATTAATTTTACAATTTCCATAGCGATCAATCGTATTTCTTGCTCAACACACTATATAAATTTCAATGTGGAACTATATGCACAACCGTATGAATGATAAATAAATTAAATATCACTCATACGTATACGCCATCAAATAATATTTTGTAGTATAAGTGTGTTATTTTCCCGAACAACGGTGTGGGGTTAAGCGGGTAGATCAATTAAAAAAGAAAGTTTATACCGAGGAAGGGTTATATTGTATTAAAATAGGGTGACCAGCATGAACGAATTAAAAGCATGAATAAATTTTTGATTGCGAGTTATTAAAAAACTAAATTAAATTATTAAATTCATTTAAAATATAATTTATTTATATGAAATGTAAAAGTATAGTAAATAAATAAACAAAAGAAACTAAATTTCATTCAATTTAAAAATTAAGTGTTATATGTACATATATTGCGCTGGACAGAGACTGTTAATTGAGACAAAGACAGACACTTGAAGTATGTGTTAGGAATTTATTCCTGTTTGCGGTTGATTTAAAAAATTTTAGGGTGGAGAATCTATTTTTTAATACAAATTACTAAGAATAATAGAAAGGTTTAAAAAGTAATTTAATATTTCGAATTCTACATCTACTATTCAAGTTATTTTTTAAATCTTATGGTGTAATATTAACTTCTTGGTAATACTGCAACAAATTTATGTGAATTTAAATTTCAAGCACGCCAAATAAGTAATGGAATAAGTTAATTGTACAGACGAATCAAAATAAATTTATTTTGCTTAAGTGTTCGATTTCACGAAGCTATTAAACATGTTTGTCATAGTATAATGTTTTTGAGATGTGTGTTGTCACCAGGTGTGTGTCGTCATCAGGTGTGTGTAGTTCGGAATTTAATTAGGAAACAATGAATACGACAGCGTATTTAAGCATCCTAAATAAGAACCTGTAGCCTTATTAGGCATGAGGCCTTGAATCAAACCCCAGTCCAGATAACTAGGCGTCTTTCTCTCAGCAGTCTCCTAGCAAAATTGACTTTTAACTGTAGGTCCCGCTGCTTATGGATAAATTTTACACTCACAATTATGTGATTATGTGATGTGAGAAGCTAGGTCGTAACCCTGACGACAGGTTTGTAGCGACTAATAGGATAAGTAAGAAAGTCAATAACAACCTCAATCAAAGTGCAAATAAATTAGCAATTTGTCATGATTATTACTTCCAACAGGGCAATGATGCTAAGCATACTGCTGCAGATGTTGAAAAGTGACTTGCCTATCAACCTACATACAGGCTTATTTCTCCTACAAAAAATTCCGTTATGACTCAACAAATTAAAAAAATTATGCTTTATTATTGATACAGGATCTGTTATGAGTGCTTCTTATGTTTAAATTAAAATACAGCAAATTGTGTGTGAGATATCACCGAAATTGTTTTAACGGGGTCATAACTCGTGCAGTTAAGATCACCATGTGGCATGAGATGTGTGCCACGTACCGCCATTCTGTTGAAACCACATGTCGTTGGTGTCCAGGTCATCGAATTTAAGCTTTAATAAGAGCTAAATATGGAGAATATGGACGAGAGAGCAATTCGTAGTCTTCCTATAGAATTTTTGATGTTTTTGCATAAAATTTACTTTTTCCGATTGCTTTCGGATGTCAGAAAAAATGTGGCTCAGTTTTTTAAAATTTTGGCAGAAGCCAAAAGAATGATGTCTAGTTCCAAGAGCAGTATTGACAAGAGATTTAAGAGTCGAGAGCTTTAAAAAGTTATTCATTCTTTTATTTAAATGCACGTTTGTACATTCCATTGTGCGTGGGCAATCGATTTATATCTTATAACAATTAATCAAAAAAACCTTGTGATTTATTCTTGTTTGTTTTTCGCCTGATGTTTATTTTTACACTTTTTAGATAACACGGCACATATTTGGTTTGTTGACTTTTGATTTCGATTTTAAATATACAAACATGCATACATTATTGTACCATTGTATTATTACCTTAAAAGTAATTTGTTGAAATTGGTATAACAAAAGAAAAAATACTCCTAGAATATCTTCAACGTTTGAACCAATTTAAAAACAAAAAAACAAAAAAAATGTTAATATCGTACATGTACTAGGTTCAAGAAAGGAAGACAAAAATCTTTAATGTCTCAGCCATGCCTCGTGTTCTTGCACAAAGACATTGGCTCAGACCTGACATGCGTTTGAAAATATCAACAAGAACAAAAAACTTGATTACAAAGAAGCAGCTACTTTGTGTTTCTTAACATCTTCTGTACAAAGAATAACGAAGTATCTATAATAAACAAATATTTCTCATTCTACGATTCATTGAGCTTCAACTGAATGCAGATGAACTTTAACAACAAATATGTATGAATTTCTCATAAGCACTCATTAGTTGACATGTAAGAAGATAGAGTTTTTAGGTAACTAAGTGTGTTAGAGAGCTACTTTATCAGTAAGAGGATTGTAATTATTGGTAGTATAATCTAAAAATCGGCAAATTTAATTGGAAATGAATGATTTGTTAAGATAGAAATAATATGACATTCATATAATCAAAAGTTTGTAGCAATAAATCGATTGTGACATGGGATATGTCACAAGTTTCACCATCTTGTTGAGACCAAACATCGTTCACATTAAAAACATGAAGAGCGGGTACAAAAAAATCACGATTATTACTGTGCGATAGGTGTTTCCATTGACCGTAATGGTTGCGGAGTCCTCATTTTGAAAGAAATATTGGTCAATGATGACACTCGTAATGGATTTCCACGTGTGGGTTTTCTGAACCCCAAATACGGCAATTTTGCTTATTAAAGTACCCACTAAAATGAAAATGAACTTCATTCAAAAAGACGATTTTTTTTTTGAAAAGTCGACATCATCGTGCTATTTCCCGTTGACCCAATCCCAACGTTGCTCAAGCGTAAATCGATTCATTAAACTTTTAACATTTGAAAACGGGAAAAAATATCTAAGTAAAGCAAGAATAAACATTTCCATGTAAATTAATTGCAAACATTTTAAAACAATGTGCCTGCAACTAGCAATGTTTTTTTTTTATTTTCATATTTTTTTTCCATTTCGGAAAAGAATTTGGTTGTGTTCCATATATTGCATAGCAATGTCTGCATACGTTCTCCTCAAAAACCAATCGATTGTTTAGCCAAATTGTGCCACTTGTTGAACGAGCACAACAATTTATTTGATTTTATACATGGTTGTGTATTTAGTTAGAAAATGGAAATTGTTAACATGACCTAGGGTGAATACATTGTCTCTATATCATCTGTTGAATTGAATTTAAATAAGAGCGACTATGTTACCAAAAAAATACAAGGAGTTTATTATTCCAAAGTAAAAAGTGAATAAATTTTACAGAAATAAAAACTCTTAGTGTAAAGTAACAGAAAATATACTACAATGGAACATATTGTTACGCGGACAAAACAAACTAGACAAACAGACAACAACAATATTTACAAGTAATACGGTAAACAGGAAATTATGTGAAGGGAACAAAACAAAGGTCAAAACGGCAATAACTAAACTTAAGGAATGACAGAAATATTACCACACATAGAATAAAAAGAGGTTTCAAGAAGAGCAAAAAACGATGCTGCAACGTAGTTATAAATGGTCAGTCCGTGTTGACAAGTGAGTCTGTAACTGAAAGTTGTATTAAAAGAACGTGTTAAGCACAGTGGCATCAAAAACCGCAAATTTGTTCTCTGTTACAAAAGATCGTAAAGTTGATAGCGCAGTGCTCCCACAGTTATCAGTGTGAATAGTAAAATTAATAATTTTCATCGAAATATCATTAAATTCAGGATGAATTGGTGCGTGAACAAATAGAATTATCGCAGTTAGGATGATATAAAAACATTTCAGATTCAAGAGCAATCAATGCATTCCGAAAAAGTTACTGTTTGGTATGGATTTTGACAGGCGGCGTCATCGGTTCAATAGTATGCACGAGCGACTGAAGGACCTAGTCATCGGTCCCGTTAGACCTTTTCTTGTGAGATTTTCTTATGTTGAGAATAATAAACTAACTATAAAGGTTCTTACAGCAAGCATTACTCTTGTCATCGGTCAAATTCAGCCTAATTTATGCGTCAATTAGCCTTGGCAATTGCATCAATTCGAAAGCGCCTCAACCAGCTATGGCTTCGCCGCCGATAATGGCGTTTGCACTCAGGATTAAATGTCAATATACTTCCAGAAATTATATGATTCCATGTTGCGTTTTTTGCAATAAAATATATTTTATTTTTGAAAAGTAAAATTACGTTACTTTGTTTATTATGAAGACAAATTCCCCCGACCAAGTGAGTACTTATCAAATGAAAAGGAAGGGCCAAACACATCGCATTTGGATTGAGTACCAAATATGCGTTAAAAAAAACCAAAAATGAAACAACAATAACAATCTCTTTATTGATTTCGCTAAAAGACCGCAAAGCAATTTAAAAGCAATTAAAATACGTTCGGTTACTCTGACGTATGAAAATGTAAGCCCAAGCACGTTTTATATTTTATGGCACCTCCACAAATTTATTTTAGTTAAACAAAAAATAAATATAAAAAAATGAATTAAAAAATGAAAATAAAAAACTAAACAGAAAGGAAAAAAGTAAACAAAAAGCATTCAGTTCGTGTTGTGAAAACCACATACACGTATTCTTATTTGTCGTCACTACACTTCTGCAGTGTTAATACTAGCGTTGACGTGAGGAAAATTTTGATCACAGTTGTCAACGACGAACACAAAGAAAAAGAGAACGAAACAAAAAAATGAAAAAGATGATTATAGAAAAGAAGCACATTAAAAACATAAATTGTTGTGGCATTTTACCATAACTGAAGTGTTTTATTTAGGTGTCCATTACAATAAATGTGATAGAAATGTTAATTTCAAACTACTACTGTACTGAACTTGAATTTGATAAAATTCATTTCGTAAAAATTTTTCGAAATTAATGGCAATAGATTTGAAGTATAAGGAAAATAAAAATTAACATCACAAAAATATTGTTTAAATTGTTTACGAAATCGTAGCATCAGTTTGTCTAAACCTTTATTTGATGTGAAAAAAGTCCCAACAGGGAATTCTAAACTTTAACGGTAAATAACGGCCATCTTGTTGAACCTAAATCTGTCAAATAAATTCTCATTTATTTAGTTGGTTTTGACAAAGCACCATGGATGAATATAGGATTGAACAATATGTCCAATATAAAGTTAAATTTTGTTATTAAAATAGATCTTCTATTCAAACAACGTACTGTGGGCTTCACTCATTCTACGATCGCCATAATCGTCCTAGCGAGAGGACTATGTGGTAGATAAATTCGAGTCTACTGGTTCAGTAACACCCAAACATCGAACGAAATCGAGATCTGTCGAAACATCGCCACGGTCCGTGAGAGTATGCAGGAGAATTTGAGGCAGTCGATTTTACTTCTTTCAAAAGATTTTTCTGCTCTTCGCAGACCAAACTTGACGAATTTTACATAGTAAATTTTGCCAGCACTCTTACAAAATTCAACTGACCTAGGATCTGAAGGTAATCGACCATAAACAATGACATGGGGTCGCTGACTCTAATCATCTTCAACGATTAGGCCCAATTATATAGTAGAGGGTAAGTATCTGACATTCAAAGGAAAAACAAAAATTTGACTAACTAAAGTCGCCGTGTTCTAGTAGATAGTGTGTTAGCTAATTAGACGAGAGCGCACGGTTCAACCCCTTGATCAGACATCTCAAACGAATGAAAATACGAAAAAAAAAATAGTTCCTTAGGCAACTTCTTCTTCTGGCAAAAATTCTGAGATTAAATGAAATTCCTATGAAAAGTTTTTCAAAAATATGACGTTCGGAGTTGACTTACGGATGACATTACCACACACAACATGGGTAGTTTGCGAAGCTCTGCCGTAATGCTGATCCACCACCTAGTTAATAAAGCACTCAACTTTTTTTTATGTTTTGACAGTAAAAACGTTAACAATTCTGGCCTTGTCAATAAAACTTCTATGAATTAAATTCCATGCACTTGTTGACTTAATGTTAAATATTCTATTTTTTAGAATTGTTAACGCATTTGTAGTTTTAATAATAATTTTGTTTTTGTATTAAAATATCGCACAATTGCAGATTCACTTTTTCTGCATATGTACATATACATGGTATGTATGGTGGCTTTGTATTACTGTCGAAAAGTTTTATTTGAAACTAAATTTCGTAGTTAGAAAAACTGTTGAAAAATTACCACAATTTGAATAGAAGCCAAACTTTGTTAAAAGCCAAATTTAAATTAAAAGCAATTCATACTGACACTATGCATGCTAACGATGGAAAGGAATATTAAGTCAGCACCACAGTTTTTATATTTTGATTTTGTGATTTTTAGAGAAAATATTTTATGCGTGTATTCAAGTCATTAACAAGCATAATTTGTGTGCATTAAAAAGGAATTAACAGGGAAAATTAAGGAATTTTTTCATTTTTTATTTTCCCCTCTTTATTATTTTTTGGCTAAGGAACGCCATTACATCTCAATGATGCACATGTTTCCTAGAAAGAATGTGCTCCTCTGACTTTGCTCTATTTTTTTTTTCAAAAGTTGGCACCGATTAAACTTCTTATGAAAATGTGTTCTCCAGGGTAGTCGCCGTAGTCTAGTAGGTATTGTGTTGGCTTATTGGAGGCGTGAGGACGTGATTTAAAACCCTATCCCAGACATCTCGAATAAAATGAAAAAATCGTCGACTTG
Source organism: Sarcophaga caerulescens (assembly GCA_927399465.1). Lineage (NCBI taxonomy): Eukaryota > Metazoa > Arthropoda > Insecta > Diptera > Sarcophagidae > Sarcophaga > Sarcophaga caerulescens. The sequence goes on along the minus strand of OV656872.1, from coordinate 136,691,049 downwards.
CTCTCTGCAGTCTTCTGGCAAAAACTCTGAGAATGAAAAAAACAGACATGAAAAGTTTCTCAAAAATCTTTTGCTCGGAGTTGCCTTTAAACTGTCGCGTCACTCATGGATAAAATTAAGTTAAACCATATACCTGACTAATCCTGGGTTCTAATGGCCAATTAAGTAAGCTCTTTAGGGACTTATGGTTATGAAACCTTTAATTTTTTCAAATTGCAAAACCTGTTGTATACTCCTTCGCCTTCGTCTGGTAAAATCAAGCATTTTAAGAACATTTAGTTCGCACAGACCCTCAATTTTGCAAATGTTTGTGCTAAAATGCCTTCTTTAAAAAAAATTAAAATTTTTTTCAAAGTGCTCTCACCAAGATCCGTTAACATTTTTGGTTTCATGGTGTGATGTGTTATGCAAATTATTTAAATTTTCTATAAATTGTAATTCAAGAATATTTTTGACAGTTCATATCATAGAAAGTCGCATATTTAATGTCAATTACAATAAAAAATTTTTTTTCTTTTGTTTGTGTTATCAGTTTATTGAATGACATATGATAGATAGCTTGTTTTGACCAAAGTTGATTGATTATTTGTTTCAATTTTTGTTTAGATTTCATTTATAAAAATATTTTATTTAACTGCTAAAGGAGAAAAACGCTAAGGATCCTTGGCTGCCATGCCACGTGTGATAATTTTTAATAGCCCATACATACCATCATTGCTAATGTATGTTTAAATATTAAATTGTTATAATCCAAGTCATTATTTTCTATTTTATTTAATTTTTTATTTTATTTTAAGGACGATTTTATAATTTTACAGACATTTACGTTTCGATTTTCAGATCATTCATTGTGTGTGCGTGCACTTAACTCTGTCATGACATATCCAAAAAAGGAGAAATTGAAATAAATTTTATGGTTTTGTTTTAATACAGTTTTAACAGCTTATTGATGGCTCTTGTTGTTGATATTTAAAATGTCACGAAATACTCTGGAACATTTGTCATACAATCTGTGTGTTGATATTTATTGTACGAACATTTTTTTAAATTTTATTTTTATTCTACATTCTTTATTTAATAGATAATAAATTGAACATAAAGAAAAAAACTGTCACAGTTAAGTATTTATTGATTAAGTGGTGAAACGTTAAAATAAGGATTTGTGCGAAAATTTTTGTATTTTTTTGTATCATTTCACTGACATAAACAAGCAAACGAACAAATGATGATGCCTCTTCAATATTTAAATTAAAAAAGATTTTTTTTACCAAAAAAAAAAAAAAATATTACGTATCATACCTTAATGCTTTGTTTAAAAAATGTTACGTAATATTTAAATTTGTTTTGTTTAGAAACGTCTTAGCACATCTAATGTCAGTGTCTTATCCCATGTCAATGAAGAGCAGTATTTAAGACTGAAACAAATTGATGCCATCGGTCGTGATTGACAATTGCTATAAGAGCCATAGAAATATATTGTATAACAAGCTCAATCACAATATAATATTTAGCATAATTGGCCTTATCCTATTTGAAATGATTCTTTACTGTTTCCATTCGAAGTTTGTTTGTGCAACAAACGAATAGAAAAAAACAAAAGTAAAGAATCGGGTTAGCACTCATTCAAATAAATTATGTTCATATCATGACAAAAATAAAATATAAAATTAGGCAATCTGTTCAAAAAGGTATAGGCGTTTAACAGAAGTTAAACGACCATATACAACGACATATGGTCGCTGAAAAGGCTCCAAAACACCTCATCTTCAGTAATGAGGCCTTGTCGAACAATAACTATCCTCAAGAGATCTAAAAACATTCAACCGTCAAACTATTTCTTGGGAGATTATCGCAGGTGAATGGTAATAAGCTACAAACCACAGTAGTCCTCAAAGAAAACACAATCCATACCATCGGTCGAATTCGACCGATTTATTCGCCAGAGTCTTGATAAAATTAACATTTCGGATGTACTACAAACAAGAAAACCGTGAAACGTGGCATCTGTTAGTTTTCCAAACTAATAAAAAATTTTCGTTAAGATCGCATCAACATACATAAATAATTGGTCATTACAACCCTTCAGTCAGGATTACGACCTAGCTTCTCACACCACTTATGTTGTGTGTGTTAATTTTGCCATGAGTGGCGGGACCTACAGTTTAAAGTCGACTCAGAACGACAGATTTTTGAGAAGATTTTCATGGCAATTTTATTTACTCCCAGAGTTTTTGCCAGAAATCTGCTGAGAGGAAGCCGCCGGAGAAATATTTTTTTATATTTCTTTTTGTTCGCGATGTCTGACATCGGGTTTGAATTGTGACCTCACGTCTAATAAGGCAACACACTACCTACTAGACTACGGCGACAAGATCGCACCCAGACTTTGTTTTATTTAAATTGTAAGACAGGAAATCCTCAATGAAAGATCTTTTAGATCTTTAGCTTTGATAAGTTTATAAAGATTGACTCAGTATGAATGCACTTCAAACAAAACACACGTACTTTTCAAGATATTTGTGATTATTTTATTGCATATTTGTTAAATGTCCGCCACACCTCCGATGACAGGTAATTAAATTTGTCATGAAATTTTCTATGACCTTTTCGAGTTTATTCACATAAATCCGGAATATCACAAGACCCTGATAGCAAAAAAATTGCAGAATCTTATGTCCTTGCAATCAATCGATTGAAGTGCACATCATTGCTGAAGATTGATAGACACCCGACCTTATAGAAATCTTAAATGCTATCAACTACTTGCAGTACAGTAAAGACCCCAATACTGACAATATTTTTCCAGCGATACACGCACGTGATTCGATCTGACATCTAGAGGAGGACATCCAAGTTACCAATTGAAATTTAAATTTCATAATTAGTCGACCACCGAATCCAACATATTCAAGTAAAAGTATGCATACGATTACTATTTCAAAATTAAATTTTATTTCAAATTTTTAAAATAAAAGTCGTTAACTATAATAAGTACAATTTATTTACCATTGTCAACAATACAACAACAGACAACTTTACTAACCCCCAATGTGCATGAACAAAGAGACTGCTTCACAATTGACAAAATAAAGCCTTAGAAATTCATTAAGTGTCTAGACGTATGTCTGGTATTAAAATTATTTAATAGCAGAAATATTTTATATTTGTACTGCGTGCTGCTTCTCGTAATATACTCTTCTACTGTTAATATGTTAAGTTTACGTTGTAAGTATAATTTTTATAGTCATATTACGTTTTTCTTTTATTGTCTATGATTTATTTCTAGTAATTTATTTTAGTTTCTATTAATTAAATTAAAAATTAAAAATAATAAAGCGGATTTAGGAACTTTTAGTGAATGAAAGACTGAAAAGTTAATGACATGTAGACGACAACGAAAAAATGTGGTAGCGCTTTTCATGCCACCCACATATTCACTAAAGTTTCCAGATTGAATAGAACTTTGGGCTCTTTACTGAGTAGATAATATAAGTTAAGATTTTCTTATAAGGTAAAGCACCGCCTTTATGAGCTGCATTGCGAATTATTAAAATTAATCTTTGGAAGAGATTTTATTTCCAGATCTTGTAGATCACAATTTGCCGTACTTGACTTAAAAGCCATTGTTATCTAGCTACCGACCATAACGACAGCTTTGCCATCAAATTGGTCCATAGGTGTTAAGTTTTTGCGTCTCTCGGGGCTATTGATAACTAGCTCCCTGTTATGTGGTGATTGCTAGATTTTTACGAATTGGCTCGTTGAGTCTAATATTCATTCCACTAAATTTTGATTGTAGGTTAGGTTAGGTTAGAGGACGTGTACTTGCCAACTGTGACCAGTACAGTACCCGAAGGTCAAGTTGACCCATTGTACAACGTCCTAGCTTCTCACACCACTTATGTTGTGTGCGTAATTTTTATACATGAGTGGCGGGACCTACAGTTAAAGTCGACAGATTTTTGAGAAGCTTTTCATGACAATTTTATTTACTCTCTGAGTTTTTGCCAGAAGGAGAGGAAGTCGCTGAAGAAATATTTTTTCATATTTTCGTTTTGATGTCTGACCTGGCATTTGAACTCGGGCCTTCAGTCTAATAAGCCAACACACTACCTACTAGACTACGGCGACTTCCCAAAATTTTAATTGTAGCACAGATCATCTTACTATCATCAGTGTCTGGTGTAGCCTCTCATATCCAGAGATCTCTTGTAGATGCGCATTCAGTAACCTATTCAAACTGTAGTTGATAATAGCACTGACATGCATAGGTAATTCCCGTAAAGCTCTAAATAAATGGTACTGGGTCCTAGATGTGCAAAAATAAGTTCTTACAACTCTCTCAAATGTACCGAAGACCGTACTTCAAAATGCGGTTATTAATTAGGGTGGTGAGGATGAAGGCATTCCAGTAAAAATTGTCTGGAGATTATAACGATATTTAACTTTGTGTAAATGGACATTACTAGTCATTTTCACACACTAAGTTACGGCCCGTAGCGCATTGTTTTTTACTCTTTTTGTAGACCTTTCCATTGAGTTTTGCTTAGGAAAAAAGTACGTACTGGGGCAATATAATTTAATATTGTTCTTTTGATTGCCTTGAAATTATCGGCTTCAACTAATCATATGTCCGGACCGCCAAACTGTTTATAACTTTATTGAGTTTTGACATTACTCAGGTATACTCTGTTGGTTCAGGAGAGAGTTTGAAATTACATCCTGCCAGCAAATTTGCGAAAACGTGTGGGAAGGTGGCGACTTTTCTTTTTTACTATTTCTGTAGAAAATGATTTTCGCTTATATTCAAGGCGATGTTATAAAATGAATAAAATTTTATTTTATTTTATGCCAAATTTTTTTCCAGCCAAATGAATTACAAAATATTTTCTGTGTTAAACCAAATACTCTTAGATACAATATACAATTATTTATAATTCTATTAATTTAAATCTATATGGGCTTGTACAATTGACATTCGCTGTATAAGTAAGCAATTTAATGAAATTAAAAAAAAAGAAAAATCACAGTCTCAAATTTCCGAATAAATCTCAACTTAAGTTTTAAGACATTCCTAATCAAATACCTAGAAATTGTTCTTTAAACAAATGTTGTAATAAATTGTTATTAATCTACATAAAAAAGGAAATTAATATGTGGTTTACATAAGAATCCTATGGAAAATTTTATTTCTTATTTATTTCTTAACTTTTAAATAATTGTCTTACAAATACCAAGAAATATTATTTAGTAAGACGGCGATAATTAATTTTCCAATCTATGATTGAGTTTCACTAGAACAATTTTAATTAGTTATTTTAAATTAAATGCCCTTGAAAAATATTAACACACAAATTGACCTTCGCGATGTTCATTACATAAAAATTGCCTAAATAAGCAACAGACAATATAAAATATAGACAAACTGGACTACAATCTTAATTATAGAACATGCTGTATTGGCTTCATTTAAAAATACATTTTCTAAGTACTGACAGTTTTTTTCTCATTGGTTTTTCCTATTGTTATTAAATTTTTGTTGTGTTATTTTGTCAATTCAATATCTAATATTCGTTATAAATTACAACGTAAAATCTAGTCAATCGTGAAAATAATATCGCGGGACATTTATGAGAAATCTGATATTTTTTTTATTACTTTAAGGCTTTTCCTTTTTGCAACGCAACAGACATAATAATGAATAAAATATTAACAATACTTACTCATCTACGAAACTGTTTGTCAATTTGAAAACTCATGGCCAATTTGTTGCCATGAAATGCAAGACAGAAAAAAATGTCGTATTGCTAATAGGCGATAAGGGTCGTTTTTGGCTTTCCCAAGAGAATTTGTAACTGAAGGAAAATTTAAATTACGCATTGCGTTCTAATAATTACACAATTTAACACAAATAATATCATTTTATTTCCACATCAGGAATTTATTAATTCGTTCATTTATTTAAACTTTTTAATGAGATGAATTATAATACTTAAGTTTTTCAATAAAACTCTGTTGTTGTTGTTGTTTTATTTTTGCCATTTAATTCGAATTCGGATTATACAGTGACTTACAATTAATTAACGTTCTATGTGATAGCTTTTGAAAAAATTTTAGAATGATGGCAACAAATCATCACCTACATTTTACACTAACGTGCATAAAACCAAAAGCTAGTCTCAATATACCATCAAGAGGGTTGTAAATAAAAATTTTGGCTCGCTAATGAAATATTTACCACGGGCATAGATATTTTCCCAATTCACATGACTTTGCATCGTGTATGTTGTATTAAATATACTTTTGGTTTGTGAACGCTCAGTGTTATTCTGTATTGTGTATTTTGTATTTCTAACGTCAAAAAGGGATAAGAAGAATAAGAGCAGTAAAATATTTCGGAAAAATTAAATTAATTAATTTTCTATGCTAACAATATAGTTTTGAATTGTTAATTGTTGAATCAAGTTATATAGAAAATTTTTGTATTTCTTCTTCTTGATAACTGGCATTTACATAAACTGATAGCACGAAACCAATACAACTTTTAAAAACATATGAGAAAAATGTGTATATTTTTTATATGAAAATTATCAACAACAAGCATACACTGGTGTATGTCCAACAATACACTCAATACAACGATACAAGGGCTGGTGTGAATTGCTCAATTGTTACAATCTTAAACATACTGATTTTTCTGTACGTTATTACTACATGAGTTATGAAATATAATTATTAAAGTATTACACGGTGCGACAGTGAAAATACATTCGAGTAACTACATAGTCAACGTTGTTCAGTTAGTTGAGTAGAACTCAAAAATACGTTTTTTATATTTCTATAACCCTCCAAACTTGTTTTATTTGACAAAAACTGTTTTTTTTTTTTGACTTTACGCACAAATTTCTGGATTACTCAAACATTCCCCGATTTCCAAAATTTAAATTTTGTTGGAAAGGGGAGAGATGGACCTTTAAAACGGTATACATACATCTATTATCCGACTTAATATGCTATGAGATTTGATGAGGTAAACTTGGAAAATTCGAATTTTGTTCATATTTTTTCAAGTTTGTCCATTCATAGCAGCAAACTTTGAGTAATCCAGAAATTTGTGCGTAAAGTAAAAAAAAAAACAGCTTTTGTCAAATAAAAAAAGTTTGAATCGTTCGAGATATAAAAAAAATATTTTTGAGATCTACTCAACAAAACTCATTACCCATTAGCCGGGTGTATTTATTTTTTTTAGGAAGTCGCCGTAGTCTAATAGGTAGTGTGTTGGCTTATTAGACGTAAGGCCCGGGTTCGTCAGGCATCAAAACGAAATATGAAAAAAATATTTCTTCGGCGATTTCCTCTCAGCAGATTTCTGGCAAAAACTCTGAGAGTAAATAAACCTGCCAGGAAAAAGTTTCTCAAAAATCTGTCGTTCGGAGTCGACGTTAAACTGTAGGTCCCGCCACTCACGTATAAAATTAACGCACACAACATGAGTGGTGTGAGAAGCTAGGCCGTAATCCTGACTGAAGGGTTGTAATGGCCAATTATGTATGTATGTATTTAATTTTTTTTATTTTGTCGCATAGTGTTATTATTTACTGAAAATATTTCAAATAATAGGAGAAGTGGCGATATTTTCAAATTCACTGGATATATAAAACACTATCAGTGTGCGAGCCGTCCACACACAGTTCGAATTACGCAAGCTGTAAAATTAAGAATTCATCGGAATCCGCAAAAAAGTTCAAGAGTCTAATAATACGACTTGGCGCTTTGTGCTTTCAAAAGTTTTACTGAATATTTATTAACTGCATTTAAAAAAAAACTTTTCAATGGTCGTTTAGAGAAGCATGCTGATAAGTTGCACTTACAAATTTCGTTTATCTATGAACAAATATTTATACGGTAAATACACAGTCGTCCAGGCATACATCTAAACTGATTCCTCATGACAACTCATGAAGTTGAAAAATTTTTGTTTGCAATTCTTAATTTTCCACATCAAAGTCGTTATCTCTGAGTCGTCCAAAATATTTTCTGCATACTGCTTCTGATAGAGCATGATCACCATATGCCTCGACAAGCATTCGTTGCTATTCTCCAGCACTTTTCTTCAAATGAAAAAAAAAATCATAATTTTCTGCTACAAAATTCGCCATATTTAAAACGATGAAAATATAATACCCCCTATTGGGACATTTGTATCTTACCGCTCACTTCATGCTGGTAAACCTGGTATATCCATGAATTTCGCTTAATTTGTAGAAATTTTATCATTTTAGTAATTTTTCGAAATTGTATCTTCCCTCTAGAGAACCTTATTTAATATTGCAATAAATTTTTCTCTACGTAGACCATATACATACATATGTACATACATATTCCTTTTTAACTCTTGTTGTGGGTCGAACTACGTTTTATCCTACAAATGGTATACCATTTATGTTAAATTATGTGTTTCACACAATAGTGAAAGCAAAACAAAAAACCACCAAAAAAAAATTTTTTTAATTAAACGTTCCCTTTCAGCAGCATTAATTACACGATTTTTATTATTTTTCTTGAATTTTTATGCTGTTGGCAACAAAATCTGAATTGTTTTTTTAATTGTGAAAAGGAAAATATTTACATGGCTTAAGGAACGGCGAAAGTCAGATATGAATTTATAAAAACAATATTGCTATACAATATACAATACATACGTTGTTTATACAAACCATAATATTAACCCTATTGGGTTGAATTGGTGTACAATTAAGCTTTGTGAACTGATGACAAATCGAAACAATACCACCTATAAAGCATTTGAAAAGATTTTTAAAATTTTTGAAACGTTCGTTCTGTTTTAGGGAGACCACAACAGTAAAAGTTTACAACCTTTGACAATAGATTTTTAAAATTTCTTCTTATTTGTCTTTTATGTAAATTTTCCACGTAAAGCGTCTATAAAGATGAATACGAAGAGATTTTTTATGTGAATATTTCCCTACTTAACGTAAAATTTACGACAATATCACTAAAGGATATTAAAGGGTTAAGTCCTGATTTCATACATGAGCAGTCGTAGATACCCTTTGTACACTGAAGAAATGTAACTAAAATATATGAAATTATTTTCGCTCTTTTGTATTACTCTGCCATTTATACATCCTACAATCCTTATATTAAACTTTTGTAAGCCCGAAAAAAAACCAACGAAATCGAAGAATACATTGGGGAATTATTCTCAAAGAAATTTCTTTAGATTTTCGTTAAAAAGTACAATAAAATACAAATAAAAATATGCCATTGCATTGTCTTAAACGAAACATGGCCAGATATATTTTATTGAACTTTTACAACAGCTGCAACAATTAAGCCATGACATATGAAGCGGCAAATCTATGGAATTTTTCTTAAATTCATAAATATGTGGGCGTATGTATGGCCACTAGGCAAACGTTTTTCTGCTATTAAGTGAAACGTTGACACATAGAAGTTTATGGTTGATATACAGTGGATAGTAAAAGTCTTAGTACGGCAATATATTTTGACAAACAAGCACCCACAGACTAAATAATCTTGCACAAAGTCCCGATATGACTTCAAGAGAGTATTTAGGAGATCATTTGAAAGAACGCTTACGTAATTGCTAAACCTCAAACAAAAGTCAACCGAAATACTTGATCATGGTGCCACCAGAAAACACTAAACAAAACTTGTTCATTCAATTCCAGATGGGTTAAATGGAGTGCTTGACCTTAAGGGATATTCTACTAAATACAAGGGATAACATTTTCATATATTAGGCCTTTCAATTTTAAATTTACTCAGGGTTCTCCTTGGGGGTACCTATGGAGTCATCTGAAACTTTTCCTTATTTTTCTCTTGTTTTATGGAAAACATTAAAAAATTGTTTGTTTTATAATAAAATAGAAATAATTTAATAAAATAAATATAAAAACCTTAATTTTTTATACAAACTGTTGGTTAAAATTTATAAAATTGTCAAAATATATTGGAGTACTAAGACTTTTGCTGTCCACTGTATATAATTATATGAATTGACTTGAGTGAGTATTGTAGCCGATTGCCTTTTCTTTTGATTGCTCTTTAGTTTCTCAAAGAGCTGACATTGCAGGAATATTTTATTATTAATGAACTATTTCTCAAAAATCTGTCGTTCAGAGTAGTCTTTAAACTATAGGTCCGCGGCCACTCTTGTATTAAATTAACACACACACAACATAACCGGTGTAAGAAGATAGGACGCAATCCTTACTGAAGGGTTGGCCGAAAAAAATTATGTAAATATTTTAAATTTGAACTTTTCCTTTCAACACGACCTTTCTAATGGTCACTGACACTGAATAATGCTAAAAATAAATAAAATTATGCGCCTTTTTTCTCTTTTCTTTTTTGCTGCTGTCACTACTTTTCCCAGAGAAAATTTAATTGTTTTGTTATTATTTCTTATAGGAAGTAGCTTTTGTTTAAGGAGAAATATGGTTCTATGTGATTTACTGTATCTACACATTTTCCTTTTAAGATACAATAAATTTGCTTACACCACTATAAATCATTTGAAAGTAACACACGTCTTGTTGTGATATCCATTTGGCATCTGTAATAATGGTTTTGAGAAGCAAAACTTCTATCGTCTTTTGATTGCTATCTTTGTCAACTTTCTTATATTCCTTCAGAGATTTTCCAAAGGTTCATTAATCTTTCTTGAAATAGAACAACTGTCAAGTGAAGGTGAATTTAATGGAAAATGTAAAATATATACGAGAGAATTGTATAAAGATTCTTGGAAAATTCGTTTATTTTAAAATAAAAAATATATTAACATTGAGACGACACAACAAATTCGAATATATTTTACAACAAATATAATCAGGAGAAATTGGTTTTTAGATACATGTCCTTCGGATTTGAAAAATAAAGTTCTTTAATGACATATTAATAGTGAAGCTAATTAAACCAACTCTAAATTGTTTTTGCCATATTATGAGTAAAACCCCTTTTTTAGGACACCATATACAATGAAAAGTTTCAGCTACAGCCGCAGGAAAATAAGGTATTTAAAAACACTCAAACATTTTTGATTAAAGACCTTTCAGAGCATTTGGAGATTAATCATTCTTTAATAGATTCGCCATCAGCCCAAAATCCACTACAAGCAATAGATTTTATGGCCCCAAATTCGACTATTTTGTTTGTTCACGTAACCATGTATTCAGGAAAGGACTGTATAGCTTAAGATAATTTTTCGATGTGAATTAGGGTCCGAACATGACACCCAAACAGTCTTATTGTTTATACATATTATTCAATGCAATATAATTTAATGAATGACAAAACAAATTGAACAAATGACAGCTAATTTGACAGATATAGCTTCAACAACATGGATGTAATCAACTGTCAAAGTTCGGAAGATACTGTTGGAGGACCCGACATCTAATTTTCATGTGGTCCACAACCAAATTCAGATGTCATCATTACATACATAATTGGTCATTATGACTCCTTTAGTGCAGATTACGACCTAGTTCTCACACCACTTATGTTGTATGCGTTAATCTTCATACATGAGTGGCGCGACCTACAGTCGACTCCGAACGACAGATTTTTGAGAAACATTTCATGGCAATTTTCAGAAAGTCGCTGAGAGGAAGTCGCCGAAGAAATATTTTTTCATATTTTGTTTAGTTGGAGATGCCTGATCTGGGGTTTGAACCGTGGTCTCAAGTCTAATAAGCCAGCACACTACCTACTAGACCACGGCGACTTCTTAGATGATATTATTATTGGTTTAAAATCATTATTTTCAGTTCAATTCAGATTCCTTTTTTAACTCATAAATCTTTTAAATGATCCTTGAACACCACTCAACTCAATACATTTTAAGCTTCACCTCTACCGAAAATGGTCGAATTTTACGGAATGGTAGAATAATATTCTCAGTTTGTAGATGGTAAAAATAAATGGCTTTAAAGATAAAATCTCTGGACGTGAATAAAAAGTGAAGAGGTGCATAATTGACGATTTCAAGTAGTTATTGCCAGCGTCTATTACTGCGCTAAGGGCGACTGCCTGTCCATAAATTTGAAAAAAGACGGATTAACGAAACCATAAAACTTTCAAATTTTAACCAGCTTCTGAAAATATTTAAAAGTTTTCCTCTTCTATATTCAATTTAAAGTTAATGACTTTTAAAATAACTTCTCTTGATGGCTTTAGTTTTTTTTTTCTTTACCAATAAATAAATACGCTCTCCAAACTGAATATATATTCCCGAATATATGTATGTTAGTAGACTAATAAATTTAAAACTTTTTTAAATTTAATACTTCCTACAATAAAACAGAATAAAATTTATAGAACAGAGAGGAAGTTATGGAAACAATAACACAAATAGATGGATTTACAAATGATTTGTTTTATTATAAATAGTCAGGAAATGAAATGGTCAACTGTAAACTGCTGATAAATAGAAAGCAATAGTATGAGAGAAACTAAAATGTTTGGCCAACAAAAAATTCCATAAAAAGGATAATAAAAATAAAATGGTAGAAAAATCTACTCTTGTTGTTCAAATTGATGCTTGTTAGCGGAAATTTTAAACACGTTAAGTTGAAAATATCTTTTGGTCAACTATAATTTATAAATTATGTACACAAAGTTAGATTAAATTAATAAGGAGATAATTTGGACCATAGAAGACACATTGGATCTTAAACTCACCTCAGAATATATTTCCAACACATCACTCACATGTAATAATTCGACGTCAGTTAAGGTATTTTGTATACGTATTGCACATATCTGCTTTTGAAAATCTTTGCTTCTCCTTGAGCCTTCACATTGCATTTATTTAAAAGCTCTATTATTACGATAAATACCTTGCACTGTACGATGGCTTAAGAAAGCCGAAAACCCATCTATATCTAACACGTTTATTGATCACATATTTTATATAAAAATTCTGGAAGGTCCTAATGTTCTTGAGACGATTGATGGCATCGCCTATTTCGGGTAGAACAGGAGTATCCATCCATAAATACATACATTTCTCTTTGAGTTGTACATGCGCAGAGTTTTGACACCAACTTCACTGATAGCCGAATAGTATTATTCTAGATCTGGATGTGACTAAATCACCATTACCATTTCCGGTGGTGTTTGCTTCCTTCTGCTGGTAAAATTCTTACTAAAGCGATGCAGATTTTTTATGTCTTTATGATCAGCAATCTGATTTGTATTTTCTAGTAACTTATTAGTATTATTATTATATTATTAGTCGCCGTAGTCTAATAGGTAATGTGTTGGCTTATTAGACGTAAAGCCCGGGTTCGTATCCCATGTCAGGCAGCAAAACGAAATTTGCAAAAAATATATATTTCTTCGGCGACTGCCTCTCAGCAGATTTGTGGCAAAAACTCTGAGAGTAAATAAAATTGCCATGAAGAGCTTCTCAATAATTTGTCGTTCGGAGTCGACTTTAAACTATGGGTCCCCCACTCATGTATAAAATTAATGCACACAACATAAGTGGTGTGAGAAGCTAGGTCGAAATCCTGACTGAAGTGTTGTAATGACCAATTATGTATGTAAGTATATATTAAACCGCCCTATATTGTTCTCGTCTTAGCTCGAGCTTCAGACCTACATATTTGACTGCTAATTAAGATCTTTGCTGTGTCTATAAAGTCAGATGTTTGATCGTAGCTGCACTATATCCTCCCCGTCATACACTCAAGGCGTGGCTTGTAAATCCAGTTTATTCTTCGCGGTTTTCCGCAGTTCTCATGATGTTTGTTTATGTTTCCCACTCTAGTTGATATATTTAATTAAAGATAAATAAAGATAACTAGTGCCTACTAATGCCATTATGTGTGGAATATAACATCGTTTAAATATTCGCCACGACTTTGTTTGATGGAGACTATCCATAATTTTTAAATTTTCCATAACTCTGACTCATAAATTAAGCTGAATTTGATCCATGGCCTCGGTTGGTTTGACGACAGCTATGCCTAGTGGCTTTTCACAAGCACGGGTTAAGAATATTCCATACGACAAAGTCTAACTGAATTAAATCGCACAATCACGTTCGCTAGTGGATATCATCTCTACGTAACAGGAACATGCAAATTAAAATTTGAATTCAAATTCGAGCGAATTTGAAGATGAATTTCTAATTCATTTCTTTTGTTACTTCAACTGACAGGCCTTAACCGAACAGAAAAATTAATTATTATTAAATTATTATTATTAAATAACAATTAGAAAATTGTACATTAACGGTTTTAATTAGAATTGTAAATTTAGCTTCAGTTGAAAACATAAAAATCAGCAAATACAAATTACAGAAAATAATTCAAAATAATAAAATTATTTACTACAGTTCTATAAATAAACATAAAAAGTCTACATCTATAAGATGCTAAATGAGAATCCATCAATTTAATTCCACTTCAGTTGTTGACAATAAGCTTTCATTTGTATCATTTTTTTAATTGACGTAAATTTGATTGGTTCAGCGTTTGATAAAGTGGTGACAGTTGTGAAAGTGCTTGTGTTTATCATTAACGATTAAAGAAGCAAAATAAAAACAATTCTAAACAATTAAATTAGAAAAAAAAACTGAATTAAATTTAAAATAATTTTGATTGATTGATTTCGATAGAAAGGCACTACGTACCGCATAGCTCAGAAATTAAAACTAAAGTGGTGTAGGTATGCGTTATATATACGATCGAATCTGTGTATTATAACAGTGTACACACTCTTGAAAATATCGCTTTAGGTAAAAAAAAGTGGGGCACAAAGTCCTAAATTTGTTTTAAAATTTTCCGAATATTATCATTAATAATTATAGACATTTTTGTGTGTCACATGTTCTTATTTACAGTTTTAAATCAGAAGAAGAAAATACTTACTTAAGTTCTTTAAACCCTAGAATTTTTTTATTCATTTTAAGTTTTTGCTCTACATACATATGCCAGTAGAAAAAATTACTTTAAAATTAAGTTTGTTTCAAATTTAAGACATTTTCTAAGATGTGTCTTTTTTTGTTCTTCCTAATGTTTTCAGATTTTCATTTGTTGCTCGTTGTTTTTTTTTTTTTTTCTTCAAATGAAATTTTCTTCTGGTACATTGAAAAATATCCATTAAAAAAAGTTCATAAAACTTCTTGCAAAAAAATTTCAACAATATTCTGAGTGGAAACAAAGTATCAAGGAAGTGTCAACAATCGTACATGAATTTTGGGTTCCACATCAGATGATGGCATAAAAAAAGTTTTGTCGTAAAAAACGTATATGAAAATATGTTTAAAACTATTTGCGAAGCTCTTCCTAAAAAATTGTAAAAGATTTATTGAGTAAGACAAGGCATAGTTTTAAATATCAAACTAAACACTTTATTCTTAAAGTATTACGAAACTAGAAATCTTTTTTTATTTAAACTGTTAAATTTAATACGAATTGATTAATTCTTTAAACGTTTTGATTGAAAAATATGACCACAGAAAATTCAAAATATACTTAAAATATTAATTTATGCATTTAAATGAATGTCTGCATTTGCATTTTAAAGATTACTTGCTTATTTAATTGCGCATTATAACCCTTTAGTCGGTATTACTAATTCACATATTTCTCATGTTGTGTGCGTTGATTTTATTCATGAGTGGAGAGACCTACAGTTAAAGGTCGACTCCGAACAATAGACCAGGAAACGTAAACGGTTAGAAATTACTGCCTGTGTTTGCTGAACGGGCTCTGTAACAGCTGGCAAATGATCCAATTTTACTAGAAAAATCATTTTTCGCCATGAAGCTCAATTCTGGATGAATAAGCGAATTTTGTACGATACCAATCCACATGAGATTGAAATGCGACTAAGTCATACGGGAAAAAACACTGTTTGTGTGGAGTATGGAGGCCATATTTCTTTGTGATCGACATTGGCCAGGCTGTCACTATCAACATACATACATGATTGGTCATTACAACACTTCAGTCAGGAATACGACCTAGCTTCTCACATCACTTATGTTATGTGCGTTTATTCTTATACATAAGTGGTGGGACCTACAGTTTAAAGTCGACTCCGAACGACAGATTTTTGAGAAACTTGTCATGGCAATTTAGATTTACTCTCCGAAATTTTGCCAGAAATCTGCTGAGAGGCAGTCGCCGAAGAAATATTTTTTTCATATTTTCGTTTTGATGTCTGACCTGGGGTTTGAACCGTAGCTTTCCGTCTAATAAACCGACGCACTGCCTACTAGACTACGGTGACTACAACTGCGCACGTTATTAGTTGATGGAGGTTTACCGACTTTCTTTGACCTGAATTATATAATCTGGATATCAACAAGATGGCGCTACATACCGCAAAGCGCTAATGCCATAACGAGTGTGCATACGCTTTTCTTGTAGGGTTTTGTAACTACTACGGTTTTCAAAGTCAACATAACCCGTGCAATCGGTAAAATTCAGCCTGATATACATACAGTATTCCCTCGATTTACGTCGTCTCGATTTACGTTGTTTCGATTAACGCCGTCAAAAATTTTGTTCCCTCTGTTGTTTATAACCAAATCAGGGGAATTCCCTCTTTAAAAAAAATTCAATGCATAGAATAAAATTAATTAATTATTTTAGTTTCTACTTTTTCCTTTTTCTTCTATAATTGGGCTTTTAGGTCACAACAATTGAATTAAAACAAATTATTTTAATCTTTTTTCATCCGACGGCATCCCTGAAGAAGTTGGGATTATCCAACGAAACGTCGGATGAAAAAAGATTAAAATAATTTGTTTTAATTCAATTGTTGTGACCTAAAAGCCCAATTATAGAAGAAAAAGGAAAAAGTATAAATACATTTAAAAGAGGTCAAAGTAAATTTGAAAACGAGATTTTAGCTTCTTTTTTGTAAAATGTACATAAATAAATGCATCTGATAGTACGAGTTATTTGAAATTCGATTTACGTCGTTTCGATTTACGTCGCCTTTTTCCGGAACATTCTACGACGTAAATCGAGGGAATACTGTATGTACCAGAGTAAGGCATTGACATTGCTCCATTACCCATTTAACGAATTTCTTTTCATGATCTGTTGATTTAAGCTGCTCAATAAGCTGAATTTTGTTGGCATTAATGTTGAGGTCTTTTGTAAAAATTAGCTGCGTAATGGTTCCTTAAATTGGAAGTCATTGAAAGCGATGCCGGTTCCTTGGTTCCATAAAAAAATTTAGGGGAAATTGTCGTTTACAGCAGAAATGTTTTCAAAAGTACGTACCGGTTTGTTAACGCACTGGAATCTTACCGATCAACTTATTTTAACTTTTATCACGCATTAGGTACATGTTCTCGAATGAATATTCTTTGAAGTTTGACAGAGTTTTCCCAATTATAAAGATTTGTTATTGCGTAAAGTACTTCGTTTTTAATAACCGGATTAAGCATATGTGACAGCTACACAATTTCAGTGTTGCCATGAATAACAGTAAATTTAAATGTACACACTCACTGAGAGACAATTTTCTACACTACAGTACTACATGCCTCTGAATGATCGCTGGAATTACTTACATTAATGGCAGACCAAACAATTTTTTTTTTCTTTGTTAACTGTTGGAGAACTACTTATACTTCCCCTTATTATACTTCCTTCAAAGAGAATCATATCACTGGACATATGAGAGTAGAAAAATATATTTATGAAAAATAGGAAATTTTGTTAAATTTAGGAAGCAGCATCAAATTACTTTCTTACTAATTGAAGGTCTGTTTTAAAAATTTTTTGGTTGCATCAAAAAAGGGAATGCAAATCCAGTTTGTCATTCCATTTAAAATCAAGTGCAGCCAATAAACCTCATACAAATTTGAATTCAATACATTAAGCTGATAAGATGGGCAAAACAGACAAATACTGTAGAAAGTGTTTTTCAATGATTATCGTGCTCCTTTTTGTAAATATCGATTTTCATAGAAGAATTGGAAATTACAACTCATGTTTTTGCATACCCCTATAACTATTGTATTTGCATCATGCAACACACAGTAGTATTTTAATCTATACATGTATTACACATGAAACAGAGATTCAAAAAGTTTTATTTTGAGATCATTATTATTTATTAATAGATTAATACAATGCATAAGCAATACTGTATTTTGATATTTCTTATAAAAATAAAACAAAAAATTTAAATTTAAACACATTTTGGGATACACTGACAATTATTTTGTTATGCGTGGGTTTATCCATCTAGAAACTCATGTTCTATTTCCATTGAAAGAGTATGTATGTAAATGTCTATTGGTATGAAGATTAATATTTCACCAGCACTACTTAAGTCTCGTGCTCGTTTTAGAGTTTGAGGCATGTTGCACGCTTTCATACAGTTTCTGTTATTTAGAAGCAACCACATGCTAAATTTGTAATGGAAATGGATGACAATTGAAATCATGAACGTAGATAAAGGCAAAGTGGTTCTGAAAAATCATTTCAGCTATATTTAAGCAGCAGATAATTGAAAGAAACGAAATCGAAATGAGCAGCAAAGGACAACGAAAAAGTAATTTTAAGCGCAGTGGTAGAATGCATTAAAGAGCCATTCTTTAATTTGTAATATGTTTTGTAGTACATAGAAGCAATTGGTAATATTGAAATAAAATGACTAAGTACAGGCCTAAATAATTTCTATTTAGAAGAGAATTTGTGTAAACAAATTGCCAGTATAAATATTTTATATTTTTATAGTTTATACACGGACATCACACAATAGATGAATGTTTCTCATTTGCAGCCTTGAATTAGCGTTAAAAAATAGGTTATGGAAGATAGGAAAACAAAGCACTAAACCAGCTAACTGTCATAATAGCAGGTGCTCTTGGATAAACTAAGCTCTGCATAATCTAAGCCATTGTTTACCAAACATAACTGGCTACTCCCAGACATGTTCGCAAAATAAGTGGCTGCAAACGCGGCAGTGAGATTTGGTGACATCAGACCACGAAAGTATAGAAAATATGGGCAGATAAAAATTTTGATTTTGGCATTCCTCTGAAGAAGTACAAACAAATGTTTTCACACAAACTTTACTTATTTGCAAAGGAAAGATGGAACATACTCGTAAAGATATCATACAAACCTGGCCTGCATGGATAGAGGCAAAACAAGGTGTTGGATGAACATCTAATCTTAGGACCACATAGTAGTTACACTGACTTCTTGGTGCACACATCCGTAGATTGGGAATAACTCAAAACGATGTAGATGTAGAAACCTAAGAAGAAGAATTCTTTAGCAGCCAGAATACAGTGGCAAGTGATTTCACTGGCCAAAGATGATTTGTATAGAATTCATACCTTCATAAAACAATCGGAATCGAGCAGAGATGCCAACTAGGGGTTATAATTTTATGACGAAATAAGTAATGGCGGTCCTTATAGGACCAAAGAAATCTGTGTTCATTGATGAGGTTGTCAATTTAACATAACCTAACCTTGCACTAGAAAAATCGACAGCTGAGAAGTGGTTTACTATAATCTGTTAGTTTGATCCCCAAAGTAAGATGAATTTTGTACCCATTAAAGTGGAGGTCTTTTGTCAAAATTAACTGCGTAGTGCTTCGTGAAATCCAAACTTCTCGAGAAAAATTCCAAAGTGTTGCTTTAGAATTTTCAGAGGGCAGAAACAATGTTGTCATGAAACCAAAGGATATGTTGACACCCAGGAGATACACTGTTCGACCAAGTTTAATAAATTTGTTTGAACACTTTGAAAATGGTAGACGCATAATGTATACTTACTTAAATGAAAATTCTTACATTCATTTGAATTATTATTTAGGGGTTAAACATATCAAAGAACCTTTCATTTCGAGGTAAGTCTTACAACATACTCAGTTTTGCTCTAATTAAAGAGTTTAATTATCATCATAAACCATTGTTAATTTCGCCAGAAAACCATTTTTAATTGTAGCATCACAACGGGCCGATATGCCTGCTGAAGCGAGCTTTGGTACAAAAGCTACCACTCCAACCTATCTACCGACTTACCTAAACTTCTTACAATACTTTCACTACCTAGCTGCGTGAAAAACAATCTTTTTCTTTTTTACATTCACACTTCATGTATTATAAGTCATACAGTAAGTGTACTTGAACATGTGTTAACACTTCACAGTTTCTAATAATTTATATGCGGCACACATTTGTGACAGAAATATTTTGTGATTGTACGATAGAGCATGGAATTTATTATGAGTGTTTTAATAATTTTTATTTCTGGATTTTACTTGAAAGTTTGCAATGACCTAAACTCTACAATAAGCGTTTCATCAATTTGCTCTTTTACATTTTTTAATGCAGGGTTTGTCGAAGAACATAACTTAAACAATAGGAGTACCACATGGATTATAAAGGCTCTTTCCTAATAGAAGATGTTCTGTTATATGAAAGTTTTCTCGGGTGAAGATTTCCTGTGAAATAATCGAAATTGGGTACCAAATATTACAATAAACAACAATAAACATTGTTATGCCATAAGAAATGGGTAGACATGGTTGCATTAACTGACACGAAAATGATTATGGGTTAGTAGTGTCCTGCTACTATTCAAACTATTACAAGCACAATTTACTTTAAACTTTAGTGTGTGCTGATAACATTCATACCTAGGATGTCTCGTGTCATTAATTTATTTCAGATATTTTAAATATGATAATTTAAACGTCGACCCTCTATCCTGCTTTGGAGTGATTTTTTGAGGAAAGTCTTTAGAGCGTTTTCCAAAGTATATACTTCACCAGATAGTTCGCTCTACAGTTACCTTGAAATTTGTCGCATTCCGGTACCCATGAACATTATACCGTTCTGCCATCACGTTGATATGTTTACAACAGCTATACACCCCCTTGGAGTTTATAACATCTTACCACAATGCTTTGATACTCTGGCTGTCAGATAATATTGAAATATCTTTTCCGGAATCAATTCTGACCTTTTTGTTTGAAAGAGGCTGCTATTCCACTAACCACAGTTCCATTCAATTTAGTGCCATCAATAAAAATCTCAACACAGTCGTTACGTCATGCATTGTACCACTGAGCCTGGTTACCAACATCATTACGTATATAACATTTAACCCATGATGCCCAGAGACGCCTACTAATCTTAGCAGCAAAGCAGCTGCAATCAATGATGTACGAAAACAATCTCACACGGATAATGATCGAAATAATCAAGCCATTCATCTAGGTTAAGATAGATCTAACCACTGTGAAATAGATCCTGTGAGCCATCCTATGTCCAAGACCCCATAGTCTCCATCACTTTGTTATTTTTGGAGTTTTTTTTTGTCACTCAAAGTATTACCCATCGGAAGCTCTGACTTTATTCCCATCTATTTTGATTCCGTCCGTCGGACCAATTTTTGATATTCTGCTCTGAACTGTAGCGCATTTCGGTGAGAATGTTCTCCATCGATTCAAGACTGATTTCTATTCGTAATTAGTCGCAAGAAAAGCAAGTAATCTTTAATTTTGAGTTCATTTCCTTAGGGTTGATAAAAAAAAAGAAAAAAATAATAATTCTTTACGCAATTTCCTGCTTTCATTTAAATACTTACTTACTTACTTCATTTCATAAAATATTCATTGAATATTTTTAACATTTAATGAAGTTACATAATAATAAGCATGAGTTAATTAGTTTAAAGATTAAAAATTAGTGCAAGCATTGCAGCGTATGATTAATATTTAATTTTCCTTACAATGTTCATATCAATCATACGTCATGTAGTCAGAGCATTTAAATGATGGTTTAAATTAAACAAATATGAAAAAAAAAAACAAACAAAAACATTAAAAAACACATACACATACACAAAAAAAGAAAAATTTTTTCATTTGGTGAACTTTTCGAAAAATATGAAAAAACGTATTTTCAGTTCTACTCAAGTCAATGTACAACTTACACTATGTAGTTAGTCGGGTGTATTTAATTTCTTGTTTTTTTTTTTCTGTGTCCCACAATGATATTATTTCTATAAATTTTTCTTTCAAGAAGCTTAAAATAATTCATATATTATTTTCCAAATAACTCTTTTTACAACAATGTAAATAAAGCAACAAGTGTATTTGAAATTCTAATATTTATTTATCAAATATTTGTTAATCTTCATTTTGCTTGTGACTGTATAAAATAGTTTTTGCTCTTCTGTATTCCATATTTCTAAATAAAATGTCTGACTGTTTTAATTACATTCTCGAAAGACAGTAATAATTTCATAAAGTTTTACATAAATCAGGCAGATTATGTTTTAAATTTTTAATTGAATTGTTTTGTTTAACATAAATAAGGCAGAAAACATCTTTATCCACATGTAAGAGCAACTTTTTCGGTAGGCATTGAACGTTCTTATACCTCATGTGGACTGGCTTCGTTTTACGTTCGACAATTTTCTTTATTCTCATTGATCATGCAATCATCCAAGAATTGGCCTAATGAAAGAAGATGCTTTTTCGTTAATGCCTCCAGAGCCTTCAGAGCCCTTTTTGGAACATCTGATACAATGCTGAAACAAGATTTTTTTGAATTCTAAGCGTTTGGAATTTTTACGACTTATTGTTGGGTATTTTTAAAGCAGAATGACTATTCTGCATTATAATCCATAGAATGACTTATCTAACCTAATTTTCTCCGTTGATGGAGCTCCACATATTACTGTTTTATACACATTATGATACGGAGGTATATTTGTGATTTTTTTTGGATTTTTTTTTGCCTGTAAAGGAAGATTATGAACTGTACTGTGTCTAGTTTCATCATGCATCAGTGAAAATAACTCGACAACATAATCGATTTTGACTTATCTGTAAGAGAAGTTTCCATTTAGAGTTATTTCACGCCAGTTGGCCATCAAAATTATGCAATTTCATGTCGTATAACTTTTTATGAGGCTAAGCATTGGCGATCATTGGATCGTATCGAAACGAATAACAATGTTGGAGCATTTGAAAACCAATATTCATTAAATTATCACAGTAATACCTCCCGCGACCTGTGTTTAAATGGTCAAAAAGTAATAACAATACATACATACATACATAATTTGTCATTACAATCCCTCAGTCACCTACTTCTCACACCACTTATGTTGTGAGTGTTAATTGTATACACGAGTGGCGGGGCCTACATATTGAAGTCGACTCCAAATGACAGATTATTGAGAAACTATTTGATGTCAATTTTATTCACTCTCGGAGTGTTTTCCAGAAATCTGCTCAAAAGAAGTTGCCGAAGAAATATTTTCTTATGCCTAATAAACCTATACACACTACTTAGTAGACTGTCGCGACTTCAAACACTCGATTGAATTTCCAGTCTCAAATGGGAGAAAAAACATTTTTTTTTCTTTTCTTTTTCTTAGAGTACGATGGTAAAATTAAGTCAAAATTGAAATGAATAGTTTCATTCTGTTGTTTTCAAATTGCCCGAATTATTAAGAATTCTTTATTTAAGTTATTAAAGTTTATACGTAGTTGTCTATTGTTAAAAAAAAATTAAACTGTATCAACTGAAAACTGCTTATAGTACTTCTCATTTGTTTTGGCAGTGTAATCTCATTTCTCATTTGTCTTCTTATGAGACTGTAGGAAAAGGTCATGGTTAAATCCATACTAACTATTATATTGTAGTATAGCAATGAAAACGTGATTGTGCATAATTTAAGTTTACTTGCCATGCGATATAAATGCATGTCATACTATTTCGAAATTTCTAAAAAAAGAAAAGAAGAAAATTCTGAAACGAAAGTAGAACACCATGTTTTATTTAACATTGAAAAAGAATCCGTTTGTTTTAAAAAAAGAAAAAAGTGTATGTTTATGAAAAAATTATTTCTTTGTGTTTTCTTTTCTTACTCTTAAAAATTTGTAGAAAACAAACTGATTTTAGGAAAAAGTCAATCAGAAAATTCGAAACATTATTGCCGCATCACGTACCATAAGAAATCTCTAGTTATATGTTCTTTTTTTCTGCCTTTTAACTGTAGACGCATTAAAGTAACTTGTATGGAAAATTTAATGTGCACACAATAATATTAATATTAGTCAAATGAAGGTCTCAAAAGTAATGTTTAAATTCTCAACTTCAAATAGGGAAGGTCGGTTGTAACACGAAATTCAAACTCTGAGTTATTAGTTGTTGCAAAGTTTGTTTTATTGATCATTATTTTTCATTTGAATTTCTAATTCAATTCAGAGAATCTAAAATCTTTCTTTTGCTGTTTACTCCACTGTATACATAAGCCCTTCTTGTTTTGTAAAATCCATGTACCTTTGAAGTTTTTTTTATTTTTTTTATTAAATACTCAACCCTCATCTCAGTGTAAAAATTACACGTGTAGACTTTGTTCACATACTTTCGTGTTTTAAGTGAATAGTCATGATTGCAATTTATTTACTTGCTGTTGAGATAATCGTTTATATAAAAATTGTATTGTTTGTATAATATTCTACAACACATGACTTGTCTGAAATAGAGTATGGAAACAAGATACATACATAATTGGTCAGGATTACGACCTAGCTTCTCAAACCACTTATAATGTATGCGTTAATTTTATATATGAGTATACCTACAGTTTAAAGTCGACTCCGAACGAGTTAAAGTTTTTACCAGAAATCTGCCGCCGAAATTTTTTTGTCATATTTCGTTTTTGATGTCTGACTGGGATTTGAGTCGTGGCCTTACGTCTAGTAAGCCAGCACACTACCTACTAGACTACGGCGACTTCGTAAAAAGATACAAGTAGAAATTCTAATGGCATCTAGCCATCAAGAGAATGCGATTTAATTCCTTGCCACACAATTTGTAGTTATTAAGATTTATGAAATATTTGGTCTTTAAATGGTTAAAATTATAATAATTTTCACAAAAATTAAGCTTTATTTGCATAAAATATTGGGATATTAATCGAAGCACTAATTTCAAATCGATTTTAAATGAAACGTTTTAGTTTTTGGGGGGATTTTCACTCGTTCTTAACAAAATGCAAAAAATTTCCATGAAAATGGAACTTGTCGTCATCATATGTTATGGATAATAAGAAGTTCTACCTAAGCGCGAATAAAACGAAATAAAATTTTATTTAACTATTCTTAGCAAATATTAAAATAGAAAAATTTATTTCTTTTGTTTTCATTCTATGACACTGTTTGTAAAAATATTTTTGCTTTTGTTCACCAGTGTATTGTATTGTATTATTGCCATTTATTATACAAGAAAGATATTTCTTTAGTTTTCTTAGAGCTCCATGCCATTACATCGTGTATGCATTTAATGTAAACACAAAACAAGTGAAGTTCACTATTCAAACCGCGTAATTTCACTGCATATGCTTCAAACTCCGACATTGATGGATGTATTTAACCCAACAAAAGATTTTATTCTTTTGAAAACACAAGAAAAAAAGCAGGAAGTGCAAAATATTTTCTACAACTTCTAATTGGTGTTTTGTCTGATTGAAATTTATTGGTGTGACATGAATTGAGGAGAAATAATTTTCTTTTTTTTTACTCAAAACGATATTCGAAAGGATTTAGTAATTACGAATATTTTTGTATTAGAACATCTTTAGTAATGAATTAGAAATAAATTTTAAGTATTTGTAAAATAAGTATTTAAAAATAAATCAAGGATAATTGAAGAAACATTTATAAAAGTTTAATCCCAATGGGAGAATAAAATTTATTTCCATTACAATATTACTCAACTTGAGGAAAATAAATGTAGAATGAAAAGAAACCGCAATCACCAATGCAGTGACAGTGTAATATTCTACGTTTTCGATTAGAAATGAGGATTATGAACTGCACGATATGTGCTTTTAAGTCGACCATGCCATG
This sequence comes from Sarcophaga caerulescens, assembly GCA_927399465.1. Classification (NCBI taxonomy): domain Eukaryota; kingdom Metazoa; phylum Arthropoda; class Insecta; order Diptera; family Sarcophagidae; genus Sarcophaga; species Sarcophaga caerulescens. Next base: position 136,665,132 of record OV656872.1, on the reverse strand, counting down.
AGCCGCATAACACGATCAATTTTAGTTTTATTGCTTAAGAAGTTTCCATCAAGAAAGGCGATGGCAATTATCTACCAAGGTTACGTGATTTAAAACCGTTAAACCTATTTTGTGGATATTTAATTGTGTCAGCAAAGCTAACTCCTACAGGTGTGTGAAAAAAGTGGTCAGAATTTATAGCCAGAGACCCTACTTACTTACAGGAGTTACGATGTAGTTTCTTATACTATCCGTGTTGTGTGAGTTAAGTTTTATTCATGAGTGGATAAGTTTAATGCCGAGTCCTATCGACAGATTTGAGAAACTTATTGAAATAAGCCTGCTGAGAGAAAGTCGCCAAAGGAAATATTTTTTTTATCTTTCGCTTTGTTCAAAATGCCAGAACTGGGGTTTTAACCACAAACAAACTATTTACTACTTGCTGCAACTAATCTATAACAGTCATTGAAATTGTATTTCAAAAATTAAAAAAAAAAAAATCTTAAGGCGTTAAATCACATAATCTTGATGGCCAGTTGACACCAAAATTTTTGAGATAACTTGTTTTTTGAATTATTGTTCTAATAAAACGAATATGCAATTTGAGAACGATGCCATAATTATGTTTCCAGCTACACGCTTATTTAAGCATTGTAATCTCACAGTCCATAACTGACACAGTTTCTTTTAATTTTTTGATCACACTTCTCATTATACGACTTCTAAACTGATAATTCTACGAAGTATGTAAGCGATTTCAGTATAACGTTTAAAATTTTTAGTAAGTTTTAACAATTGTTCCTTCGTAAATCGTAGTAAACATAAGTGGCAGCTGCTATATTTCAGAGTAGTCGCTTGCACAAAGAAACACACTGAATTACAAAAATGCTCTCTTACTGAGACGCATACATACATATATAGTACATACATAATTGGTCATTACAACTCTTTAGTTAGGATTACGACCTAGCTTCTCACACCAATATTGTTGTGTGTGTTAATTTTATACATGAGTGGCTGGACGTACAGTTTAAAGTCGATTCCAAACGAAACTTTCGAGAAACTTTCCATGGCAATTTTATTTGCTCTCAGAGTTTTTGCCAAAAATCTGCTGAAAGGAAGTCGCCAAAGAAATATTTTTTTATTTTTCGTTTTGATGTCTGACCCGTAGTTTGAACCGAGGCCTCATGTCTAATAAGCCAACATATTATCTACTAGATTACGGCGGCTGCTCTTACTGAGACACGCTTTATAATATTTTATGTTATAAGCGAGAAAAGTGAAACAAAAAATCTTTTGACTGTTAATAACATGAACTTCTTTATTGATCGAAGCTAACTAAAATTGTTTTTAAGCCAATATTTTTAATTTAATTTAAAATTGAAGATTCAATAAATAAGTTTGATGAGAAAAAAAAAAGAAATCAAATCAAAACAATACAAAACTTTCGCTGATGACATCCAATGATAAAATTTTTATAAGAGATATACATACTCATACTGACGGTGTGCATATTTGTTTTTAAAATTGAAAAAAAAAACACTGAGTTTAAAGCATGGGATGTGGAGGCATGATTTCTTTTCATAATTATGACTGCAGATATTAATGCGTACTTAATAATGGTTCTGCATATAAAACGTACAAATATTTTCATAGAAAATGACACAGTTTTTATGTTGATATTTTTATATCCTTTTATCGTTTGTGACAGCAAATAATATCGTATGAAATCAAAGAGAGTAAAATTCATCACGAAGAAATAAATAAAATTAATGTTGATATATTTATTTCCGTCTGCAGCGTATAATTTTTTTCTTTTTTCTTTATGCTTTTCAAATTATTATTTTTAAATAAATTTTAGTTTAATTAAAAACTATATACGTATAGTTTTTTTTTCAATATAAAAATCTTTAAAATCCAATACACTACCATATGGGAAAGCAAAACAAAGCATTTAAAGGTAAAGTGCTTCCTGTGGGTAATGCTCAATGAATGAATGATACTTTATAATCTAAAAACCTTTTGCATTAAGATTTCCTTGAGGTTATGGCATAATTATCACGAGATTTCGTGCGGTATTATTAGATTTCTCACATTTTATGTTTTAGTAAAGCCAAAGGTGGTACGTAGTTGTCATTTATAGAATTTTGAAAATTTAAAAGCCCAACTGAGATGATTCAAGAATTGCGGAGACTTCAAACAGAGCAAAACACAATACTTGTTAGTGTTTCTACAGATAATTGTATTATTTAAGACATAAATACATACAATTTAACTTCCAAATGACGATATGTATAGAAGCTGTCTGGATGATGAACCCAAGAAGATTGAAGGGCTTGTTATGTGTGACATTTAAAGGCTTTGGATAGTTATACTAATACTCCCAAATGTACTGGCAGAATTTCTGTTACCATTATGGAAACACAACACTACTGTGATAGCTGCTGTATGATACTAAAATTAATCCTCAATAAATCTCAATTTACAGAAAGAGAGATAAATGGTACAATGGTAAGAGATAGCATAGTAATCTCATCAAGATATCTGTATACGATTAAAGTTAACCCGCGTACTCGTAAATACATTTTATTAAAAACATATAGAAGTTATAAGCCCAGAAAAAGCCAAAGATCTCGAATGCTTTACATATGTACGTACGTAGAAAGAGTACATATCAAAGACTACATACCAAAATCATACATCAGTCTAGAACTACTCAGCTTAGGCAGTCGGCTTTAACATAGTTCTGTCAGAGGACTTTTCGCGGTAATGTTTCTAGAAGAATGGGATAATTTTCAAAACAGTCATCGCATATCTGTTCAGAACTTCGATTAAATTTGTTGTCGTAGCAATTGAGAGCATCAGCGTTGTTACAGCTTTCTTTACCTTCGAAACCAGGTTATTTAAAGCTAAATCTGTCAAAATATTTGTCATTTCTTGAGCCTGCTTTGGCAAATCATCACTGTTGGTTATCGCATTCAACAAACGTGCAAATAAAGAAATTGTCCTATCGAATGTTTGTTCTGGGAATTACAACACAACGTGCGCGTTCTTTATTTTATGATCGCCATAATCATCCTGCCGATAGGATATTCGCCATGTGGTGAATAAATTCCAATCCAATGATTCAGCAACAGATCGACCAAGACTTGTAGGTCTACGATAAGTAAGATTTGTCGCCTCTCACAATAAATCGGTTTTTCGCTGACCACAAATCAGCAATTTTTCGCTGTGACTTGGGCCAGCACACGTACAAAGTTCATCTAACCCATGGTCTGAACTATAAACTGCAAGGTGGGTTCGATTTTTTATCTTCAGCGATGACGCCCATCTCTAGAACAAAAACAAATAAACAATAAAACAATAAATAAACAATAAAACAAATAAAATTGCCAATCTACATGAAATCCAAAACGTACAATTCATCCCCAAGAAGCCACAGTTTGACGTGGATCTGACATTTGCCAATCTATCACTGATGAATAGAATAATCTGAACATAAACATGTTGCTACGTACTACTCAACTCATACCATGTTGGATATTCTATACGACAGATTTAAGGAGATAATCTGAATTGGCCATCAAGATCGTGATATTTGACCACGTTTTACTTGTGGAATTTTCTTAAGTCGCCTGTAAATTCGAATAAGCCACAAGCCTCAGCGGTCCAGGCCGGAGTTATGGAAAAATGGTCTTTGATATTTAAATGCGTTCTAAAAATGTCTATTATAAGCCACACACTTAGTTTTACATAAATTCCAATGCTTTTGTGTTCTTTACAAGAAAACCTACAACCATGGCGACATGTTTTGTTCTTTTGTTGCATAGTGTTTCGTTTACATTAGTTATTACTTCTAACATAACCTTTGAATAAAACGCGATAAAATAGGTTGTAGTTTATCTGTATCTAACATAAGGGGAGGCATTTAATACTTATGCTCTGGAAAATAACATTTTTTACTTCCGGTTTTCAGCAACTGTTTCCTTGTTTTAGTTTCGTTTATTTTAAAGCGTATGGAAAGTAATCGACAATAAAAAAAATCAAAAGTATCGTCATAAAACAAAATTTCAAAAGAGGAAAAACATTTGAAAAGAAAAAGAAAGATCAGATAAGTATAATTTTTCATTTAAATTCTAAACACACAATTGCGTTGAGGAAGACTGAAGAGCTTCTTCAACAATTTTAAATGTGGAAGCGAAAGCGATTAAGATAAACTTTGTCTAATTTTATATTTACATTTAAACGTATTACGTAGATTAAGAAGATTGATAACATTGAAATTTAATTTTAAACAGCAAAACTGTTTACTTAGTATAGGGTCGTTCAACAGGAACTTCTGCACTTTGACAGTTCACAATAATGGCCATTTTATTGGAGCTACATGTGTCGTCTTCAGTTTGTCATCATTTTTCAGTTTGTTATGCCAAACCATCGTGAACGACCATAGATAACAAGGTGTGTACGCCGAATATGCTCTGGAGCAGTTCACAATTAATCACAATTTGCATTAAAAAGCAATTTCTATCGATGAGGTCCAAGAGCGTTCAATGCATTAAGAAAATGTTTCCGTTTGGAGTGGATTTTGGACTGCAGGTGACATAGACTGCAGGCCATCACTGCCACTATAGACCAATGACTACCAAATTTAATTTTATTTTTTTTTTTTTGGGTCTAAATTGAATGATTTGGACACCAGCAATATGTGAATTAACACATTTTATAAGCAGATTTCTGACAAAAACTCTGAGATTAAATAAAATTGGCACGAAAAAGGTTCGCAAAAATCTTTCGGAATAGACATTAGACTCTAGGTCCCTCCACTTATGTATAAAATTATCGCAAAAAACATAAGTGGTGTGAGAAACTAGGTCGTAATCCTGACAAAAAGGTTTATGTAAGGCTTTAATGTATTTGTAAATTAAACAGATTACCATTATGTGATATAAACGTAGCTATTTACGATACGTAGCTGTCTATCGATAACTAATTTAAGTTGCCAGTTTATATTAAAATTCTTGTTATGTACTTAAGATATGAAGCACGTCCTGGTAAACGTCTGTTATTTATAAAATACTTCCTATGCAATATGAACTGAGTTCTACACTTAATAAACCGCAACCCAATTGATGATGATAGTACTTATCTTCATAATTTATAAACATTTTCAAAAGTTTTAAATTTTTTTGTTTTTTTCTAAATTTAGCATATTTGTTTATATATACATACGTACATATATAATCAAATACAAGAGATGACAAACTAATAAGTTTGAGAATTTCTCATCGGTTACGTGACAAAAATTTTGATAACATTTTTATGGCACGTCACTCTTACGGTATTACACTGAAAAATTTCCACACAGATAAAGTTTTCAATAGTTTGCAATTGACAGCAGCTGCTGCTGGTACAGTAAAATTTCAAATTAAAATTCTTCGTGGATAGAAAAGCTTATTTGTTTATGGAATTGTAGAATAATTTTCAGAATTACTGGAACCTGTATAACATACGTACATCCTCATTACTTTAACTATAGAATTTAAATAGAATTGAAATAAAATTTCCTGTCCTTTGCCTGCAATTGGATTCAGAATTAGATCAATTCGTAAAATTATATTATAATTGAAGTATACTTGGAGCAAATATTTATTTTAATACTCGTTAGAGTCAAACTATATGCAGTTGAAGTATTTTTAAAGAAATTGTTTAAAAATTATACAAATTTATATAATTTTTCCATAATTGTTGTTGCAATTTGATAACAGTCGTATGGCGAATGAAATTATATTGTGTGGAGCAAATCTCTAGCAAAGCCTCAGGCACCACCTACGCAAAACATGTTCATGTAAAAAAAAATATCCTTGCGAAAGTCAGCATGATGTCTTATCAAACTCACACCAAACCCTTACTTACTAACATTGTGACCTACAGTCACAAGGTAAACTTTATGAGCGCATTGTTCTGTTCTTAAGTCGCATGTTATGTTGTGCCGTTGAGATTGATGAAAACAAAATATCAAATGCATGTTTATTTCAGGTCTAAAAGTTCATTTAATTTAATAACCAGATAAGCTAATACATACTATGGGTGCTACTTTACTTAGGGAGCACAACAATCTTTTATTTTATTGCAATACAACAAAAAACTACACCAGCAAATCAGTACATTACATTCCTTCCTTCTTGGCAGCAGACAGTAATTGCCGCTGTTACCGCTAATTTAAAGTGTTATCTGTGAATCTTTTCAGAGCAATTTTATTCATTCTCAGAACTTTTTGCAGAAGACGGAGGAGGAAGTCGCCGAAAGAAATATTTGTATATAATTTCTTTCGTTCGATATGTCTAAGCCGAGAACTGAACCACTTAATCTCCTCTAATAAACCAACATACTACCTACAAGACTACTGTGACTACTTCCAAATGGATTCCCAGAGGCCAAATTATTTTTCCAATCTGTTTTTGACAAGTGACTATATCACAGTAGTCGTAGACTCCCTCCTGGTAGACACTTGATCTATCAGGGTAAGATGTAATATCGCTCTCGTCTTCACTGCCAGATACATCGAACTAAAATTGAACAGAGCCTCTGGTACCTGACTATGTAGTCATATGCCCTGTCTGCGCATATTCTTCGGCTTATGCTCTCATAGTTATAAATTGTCCTGGCTTTTGTTTTACAAATCTGTGCTGGTTTAAGGTACATCACCAGATTTTCCCTCAAGCATTCTGCACATAATTTTAGTGTGCGTAGCCCTTCTTAAAGTTCTCTTTATATTAGTTCTTCATATAACTTTACTGTCCAGTATGATCACTTTACATATGTAGCAGTCAAATACTAATGCAATTGGGGACTAACCAGAACTAATACGGTTTTGTTCAATTCAATTGTCAATCTCCCTAACACACAACTTCAACATGCAATCTAATGTCCATTTTGAATAATTTGCTGAAGTAGATTGCCCTTTGCTATTAGACCTTGCAGCCAGCGTATGCCTCAGACCATTTCTTCACGTTACTACTTTAAAGTAACCGATTAATTTTTCATTTCGTTTTGGATTTGGTTGAGCACAAAAGCTTTTTTCAACGCCACCTTGTGTTTTTTTTCTTTCTTTTGGGAATTAAAAAAAAAAATTCATATAATATTTCTTCTTTACAAGTGATTTGACATTTCATTACACTGAGGCGGATACGTAATATTGAAATTTGATTTGAATAATAAATATTGCACATACGTTTCAATGGAAAAGTGTAAGAAATATAAATGAAGTGATATAAACGGAAAATTCCATAAATATTGTGTTTGTGGGTAAATACTATAAAAATTGTTACAAACTTGCTCATACTGGAAAACGAGTTAAAGCTTAAGTAAGTTTTCAGTGAGTTTTGATACTTTTAATATCGTTCGAGGTTCTATATATTGGTCAAAATTAAACCATTAATGTGATATGCTTTCTTTTGGTTTAAGTACAAGACAAGTGTTAAGAAGTTGTAAATTCCAAATTATATATTTTTTTTTTGGTGGAACCAGCACTCAGGGGATGGCCCCTACTCATGCAGTGCATTGTGCAGGTTTTAGGAAAATGGGTTATAGGAAGGTGGAAGAGAGGGAGTAGTGTTTGTGGACATCTCAAGATGCGAACGGCAAGGAAACGAGTTGCTGCTGGGTGACTATAAAATGGCCAGTGCTATACCTTCACCATTAGACAGTCTACAGCAATCGTCCCCAAGAAGCGCGAACCCTTCAGTCCTAGTTTCTCACACTACTCATGTTGTGTGTGTTAATTTTAAACATGAGTGGCGGGACCTACAGTTTAAAGTCGACTCCGAACGACAAATTTATTGAGAAGCTTTTCATGGCAATTTTATTTACTCTCAGAGTTTTTGCCAGAAATCTGCTGAGAGGAAGTCGCCGAAGAAATATTTTCGTTTTGATGTCTGACCTGGGATTCGAACTCGGGCCTTCAGTCTAATAAGCCAACACACTACCTACTAGACCACGGCGACTTCAAATGTAAATAATTTTGGTAATATAATACTAAAAACACTAAGCCTTGAAGCCTGAAAAACTTTTATTTATAAAATATTTTTTTATACATTGTTTTTTTTTTTTAATTTTACTTTTTTGTAAATGATCATCAATAATATAATTTAATATTTTAAAAAATTAATTGTTTTTATGAAAATTAAATGGACATAAGCAGAAAGTAAATACAACATAATCATTTTTATTAATAAAATACTGCCCTTGGCTTATTAAATAAAAAATAATAATAATTTTAAAATTTATTAAAAGGTCATGTAATGTAATGAATTGTCACTTTCATTTTTTATTTCAATAAACGACTGATTTATCGAACAAAATAAAACAGTAATTCAATGCTATTTATTGCATTTGTTTTCGATTGGCATTTTATTTTATTGCAAATAATAAATTGTGGTATATTTAGTATTATTAAAGAACTATAATAAAAACTATTTAGTTTAAAAGGTTAATATACGTACATAAACACAAACGTTTAAATATGATTTAAGTGTAATTATTTCTGAATCCATACTACTACTATGGTTGGAAGGATAATGTAACATGTAGATATGTATATGCTATGGTTTTGAATTGTTATGGAAAATATATATAAAAATGTTTATGATCAAACATATGGCATTGTGTATGTCAACCTTGAGGACCACTGATGTTTGGGATTTGTTTGCATGCCCAGCGACATAAAAAACAGAACGAGAAACAATCAAAAAATTATGACCAATTATGTATGTATGTATGTATAAATAAAGTCAGGAATTCTGCCACTACTTTAATTAACTAATTGCGTTGTAATCTCTTTTGAAATATCTAGTATCCACATTAACTAAATATACAATAAATAAATTACAATAAATAATAATAATAAATTAAATACAATAAATAAATTATGTATCTTACCCTTGCATAATTCATTTCTGTTGCATAGGCAACGATCTTTTACAACCATGGAAATATATTTTTCATTACGTAAATGATTCAAATTTTTTTCTTTTTTGTTAGAAAATCCTACTGGTAAATATTCTAAATTAATTGGTATCCATTTACAGAATTCGTCTCTAGGGTTTAATAAATTTTACCCTTCCGAAGTACATATTTGCGTAACTACTTGAATATTCATTTCATATATTTATTGCTAAATAAATATATACAATTTTTTATTTCCTATAAAGTAAAGATTAATAACACTGTGAGCTTAGATATTCGTATATACATATGTATTATTATAGGCAGTATAATATAATTGTGTTTACTGTCATAGGTGAATACAATATGAAATACAAAGTTTATGAAAGTTTTCAAAGCAAGAATTTTACGCCTCGTGACTCTATTTTTAATATGGTAAAGCAAATACAAAAGTTTTGCAAATGCAGCCTCAGATAAGCATTAATTATTATAAAGGCAAATATAAATACTACAAAATTCAATAATTCTTTCTCTATAGTGCCTTTTTTCGAATTATATTTGATACAACGCGTTTTGAAACTTCTATTTCATGCGTGTTATTGTACTGACAGCATTAATCCTCGTATTGCTAGCACAAAACCTCTCACTGTGCGAATAATCAGCGAATAAAATAGAAATTAGCCTATATGCAAAGCAGCAAAATAGTTGCTTGTTGTACACCCATGCATTCTATTTTTGAGAGATTGGTGCGTGCTGAGCATACATGGGCATACTGCATTATAATTCTAATGCATTAAGCTTTTCAGTATTCAGTAAATGTTTACTGGTAATGAAATTTAGATTTCATTTTTGTAACTGTAATTTTTTTTCAGTAATCAGTAAAAATCAATTTTTACTGCAATTTTACTGGTACTGCAAATTGCCCATCTATGGTGCTCAGTTGCGTCTATTGTGTTTATAGAATAATATTCAAGTTCCAAATTTGCATTGAGAATTGATAGAAAACTTTTGACGACTATTAGGGACATCTTTAAGTTTTTCTTTTTTTTTATAAAATATGTGATTAAAATGCTCTTTAATATTTGTTATTTGGAGCTGTTACAAAAATAATTGCGTTTCCCTTTTTCTATAACCTAAATTAATAAAATTTTTCGATATTTAAATTTATTTTGTTTCTTTATTTATGCTCATTTGAAACACTTAATTAAATTTGATCCTACAGTATCAAGAAAAATCATGGCCATCATACGACACTCAATTGAGTTTTTCTATTCGATGATTTTATTCTTCTTTTTCTAAGCCCTTCGAAAATTAATGACCAAGACATTAACTATTTACAGTCTCAAAAAGTTAATGAACATTTTTCTTGAAAATTTTCTCTTCTTCCATATTTTTTGTCTTTCTTTTATTATTTCCTTGGGTCTTCCGTTTTAACGTATCTTTTTTTTTTGGTCTTAAATGTGAGAAATGTGTTTGTACAGTGGAAACTAAAAATTGAAATTTTTATTTTGTCACTCGGATATTTTCGAATATATATTGAAAATTTTTTCTGTGTCTCTGTGTAATAGAAGATTCATTTTAAACCATAATTTTATATTTGTTTCCGTTTCCTAACGGAATCACTTATAAAGATTTCTTCACAGTTCCGTTTATTTTTTGCATGCAGGTTAACACAACAAAGAGTTTAATATTGAACTGTGAAAAAATCCACCGAAGTAGTTTTAATATTCAAAAATTCTGTAAAAGCAAAATGTATTAAAAATTTAATTTAGTTTTTTCATTGCTTTAGAAGTCCTCAGCATAGTTTGAAATGCACAAAACCATTTCACTTCCCATCCCATACAGTAGAGAAGAGTATTAAATGAAAAATAAAATCAAGTACACTTTACGCAAACATTGTGCATGCGATTATCTAACATAAGCCAACTTAAGTTAAAGCAACCAGTGATGTGGATTTGATGAAATAATACGAACAGTAGCAGCGGCTTTTAGCAAAAGTCATACCCATGGTTACTAGTATTCAATTCATACATAGTACATTCATATCCTGTTAAATACAAGTGCTGACAAGTGGTAAATTATGGTGAACATTTTCAAGTTATCAAATCAACAACAGTTAACAAATTTCAGCGAACCAGAAACTGGATAACTTGTTGGACAATATGTTAATGAAAGAAAAAAAATGACAACAATAGTACAAAGTAGTTATATTCGTTTATTAATTAAAAAACATAATTTTTAAAAATATTTAATAAAATTTCACAACCAGAACTCCCAGCAAATTTGGCTTTATTCATTAACTCCAAATAGATCTAGAAACATTAAGGCGTCGACTGACCTTGTTTATTGTAAGACAATAACAGACCTAAACTAGGATAGTAATCCTAAAGATGAATATATGTTGGATGTACAACTTTGTAATCAGGAGGAATCAATAAACTCGATTGAGGGTATTATGAAGATGGATGCAACCTAACAGGTTCTCAAGTGCTCTTAGAAGTACGTAATTTAAAACATTGTTTACTATATTCTGACTGACTAGAACTTTAAATATTAACGAAGCAAGAGTATAGACGCACATAAACTAGTTATCTGGATGCATCCATTGCCTACGCGATGACTGAAACCACTTTCAGATCCATTAACGTTCCAGAGAACGTTATCCATTAAAAAGACGAATGTGGAATTTCTTCATAACAGCTAGAACTTGTCTCTTTGCTTTGCCGTAGTTCTATTCACTCTGAAATAATGGCTATAAAGATGACTGCTATTCGAATCCAATATCAGGCTATATCGTATGGTGATATACACATTTTTAAAGACAGAAAAGCGGTCATTAGATCTCTAGAGCATGTGTACACCAAATTTAAGTTTGTCCAAAATTCACTGGTATTTCGGCGATTATCTTCCGCTAGACACGAGGACATTAAAAGTAACAAGAATGCTGACACATTTGCATACGTTAGGTTAGCATTTATTTATAGTAAGGCAAACACTTATTCATTTGCAGAAAAAAAAAAGAAAATTGGACTATGAAGTCAAATTTAGAGAAACCACACAGAAGTCGCCGTAGTCCAATAAGTAGTGTGTTGGCTTATTAGACGTAAGGCCTGAATTCAAATCCCAAGTCAGACATCTAAACGAAAATACAAAAAATATATCTTCGGCGACTGCCTCTGAGCAGACTTCTGGCAAAAACTCTGAGAGTAAATAAAATTGCCATGAAAAGCTTCTCAAAAATCTGTCGTCCGGAGTCGACTTTAAACTGTAGGTCCCGCCTCTCATGTATAAAATTAACACACACAACATGAGTGGTGTGAGAAGCTAGCCTGTAATCCTGACTGAAGGGTTGTAATGACCAATTATGTATTTATGTATGTATTATTGTAACAGTTCATGAGGGATAGTGTGCCTCAGTGTTATAGTTTCAAAACCAACAGCCTCAATTAATGAACACTTATAAAACGTTTTTCTATGTATAAATATTGTTAATATTATTTTATTTGCAATATATACGAGTATAGAAATGAAATATTTCGAAATATTTTCTAATGTATACGGACACATACCTTTCATTTACCACATATGTATATGTTAACATATTTGGTTAAATGCTTGGAATTTTCCAAAGAATTCCTTCTTATATTATTTCGATGTATTTATCCTTTGTTTTCTTTAGAATGAAAGTGAATTCCAATTCTATTTTAATGTGTAATGTGTAGAATGTGGTAATATGTGAGTAATTTTATGTAAAATTTATTTGTTCTTTATCTGTGGAAAATAAGCAACATACATGCTTAGGTGTATAAATATGCTCGGGTAATGGTAATTACATACATATAGATTTACAATTATATCTGCATGTAAATAGAAATTTACGTAGACAAATATTTTTCAGTAAGTTATTGTTGAAATTGTAAACTTATTGTATTGAATTTTGAAAATTTATTGTCAAGTTAAAGACAACAATTACAGCAAAGAAAAAACACAAAATTATTTAAAAACTCTTACTTGAAATGGTATGTTGCCGAAAGATATGTAGAAGATACTTGAGCTAGGGCTTGAACCACAAGCTCTCGTCTTACTAGGCAACGGCGACTCTAAATATCCAATTTACAACATGCTTTAGTTAAATTAAATTTTATTAAATTTAAATTCAATTGTTTTTTGCATGTGTATATTTCATGAATTTTTTTTCACAAATTTTTTAATTTAAAAACAATTTTTTGTGGATTTTATACTATACATTTAATTTATTGCCATTATTTGTTTGTTATAAGCATTTAAGCCTTTATAAAATTAAAATAAATTTTTTCAAACAAAGTGTTATCTTTTAGAATTCGATATATCTGTCACAATTCTATTTGCATAATTTATGGCTTTTATTTAAATTTTTTTTTTATTTGAAATTAATAAATGTTTTCTAATTTTCAAATAGCACTTTAGATTTAAATTAAAAATATAATTAAATTGCACTTAAAGGTTTACAGGTCTTCTTTCAGTTAATATGATAATCTTTATTATAAAAAAAAAAAAATAAATTTGCAAACATATGGTAATGGAATGGAAATATAACAAGTTTTGGAAAAATGTTTTTACAGCTGACCTTTCATTGGGCGCATCTCTTTATTAAATTTAAATACAACAAAGTGTGTGTGAGATAACATTGACATTGCTTTGAGTCGTGTGCATCCAAAATGTCTAATTTTCCATTACACTGGCACATAAGTTTTAACGAGAGAATAAATAACAAGACAACATAGAAAGATCTTTTAAGCAAGGAATGAAATATGTAACGACAATGAGTGTGCAGGTAGGTTGAAGGAGAAGAGATCACTGAAGATAATGCCTAGCGGCAAGCCACTATTTTTGCCGTTTTGTTGACTTGTTATGTGCTGATATACTGAAGGTACACCATGTGTGACAGGACCTACAGTTAACATCGACTTCGAACTACAGACTTTAGAAACTTGCCAGAACACTATTGAGAGAAAATTGTCGAAAGAAATCTTATTTATATTTTGTTTTATTCAACATGTCTGAGCTGGATTTGTGCCATTTGGTTCTCGTCTACTAAACAATGATACTTTTTTCAGCATATCTTTGATTTTGGTTCTCTTGGGATCAGTTCAGACTAATAGCCACGCGCAACTGAATCCCCTTGTAGTTGCTGTCCTCATTGCTCAATTCTAAACAACAAATTCTTTGAACCTTTTAAATTATTCTAAGGTAGCAGAAGAGAGAGCGACATTAAAATACTATTTTATTATAGCCTCTGTAATTTAGCGTTGTTTTACAAACGAAAGTGTATTATTAATTTAAATAAATAAAACGTTTATGAAAAAAGCAACTGTTGGAATGGAATTCATTGATTCGAATTCGTTTCTAGAAGGTAAAAGCTTAACAATATTGTTGTTTTCATAAATCTATAAACAATAGCTAAAGCGGATTTCTTAAAGTTTTACAAGATTGATGGTAATATTTCCAACACTTTAGGGTAATAACAATAAGAAAAAAAAGAAAAAATATGCTTTTCACAACAAATATTTGCAACACTTTTTCTTAGGACGACTTTTCCTGGGAATGATAGCTACAAATACTGTATTGAATGGAATAAGAATGGAAAATTACCGATAAATTTAGCCTTGAAGTTGTTTTCTGTTTCGTTAACGCAGTCACAAAGCTTTCAGTTTCATTACTCAGGCAGCACTGTCTGTATACACGTCTTGAGTGTAGTGGTGTGAAAATTTTTTTGATGTTTAAATGATACCCTTAATCAAGAGGTGATGCTGCCAAACCGTGAAACAAATGGCGGGATGGATTATGTGGATATTGAGGTTTCGGAAATTTTGTAAAATTCGAAAGCCATGAATTTTTCAAGTACAAGATTTTCTTCAAGAAAAAAAAAAATGCACCATAATCCCTGAAATAAAATTAAGGAATGTTGTACGGCTGTACAACAACTTTTAATTCTAAAGAGCGATATCTATAGCTCTGAATTACAGATTTGTTATTACTACTCGTATAAGAAAATAACGTGTTAATGATATTATATTTGAAAATTTGTATGAAGGATCAAAAATAAGTTATAAAAACCGCTTCTCCTTCTCTCCATTCTCACGATGACTGAATTAAAGATATTAAACACTGGTGAACATGGGATACATTGCCAACTGAAGAAAGGTAAACAAAAACATATTTTCATATAACAAATGTTGTGAATATTTCACCATAACAGCAGTGAATTTTAATGCTTACCGTACAAACCGTAAGAAGCAAAACAAGGAAATATCATCACTACTTAACAACAACAATAACAACATAAAAATAACATAACTTTGTAGAAATTTGTTTCTATTATATTGATCCTGTATACACTTTCATCTGTAAATAGCATATTGAAGTTCAAATAGTCAAGTCAATGTTCGAATAAAATGTAATGCCACCCTATTCGCCTATCGATGTAAAAATACTGAAGGTATCGATGAGACATAAAATTGTTATAATTTATATTATATTTTATAAAAAAATAGGGGACAAGCTTCTATAAATAATTTTATAATATTTAATAAGACTTTACTTGCGAATAAACAGCATATTCTTGTGTAATCAATGATTAAAAAAAGTATTATTTCTACAATGGGAGGGAAAACTGTATTTATGTATGTACACATAGTATATACGTATGTACTTCAATGTGTGTACAAATAATATTAAGTGCTGGATTAAATTTTTCTTTATTTTATTTACCAAACATTATCGAACAAAGTGTAAAAATAATAATAAATTAAGAAAACTTTATAAATACTTTGTAGGGACGTAAGTAATGTTACTCACATTTTGTGTTAACATATCCAGTCTCTTCAAAAAGTTTCACTCACGTGTGTGCGGAGCATTTTAAAAAGATCACCTTTTCTCATATCGCACTTATATTTATAAATACAATGGGTACCAAATGTTTTGTACATTTTTATGTATAAATATATTGTAAACAAAAAAGCAATTAAAATCTGCCTAAAATTTGCTCTCAATCGGCTTCAAAGCAGAACTGTCGGAAGGCAGGTAAATTATTTCGAAACCAGTTTTGGGTGGTTTAGGTTTAAGACCGTGGTCAGAATCTTGATGGAAAGTCCACGAGTAAAACATAGGACAGCTAAGTGGTTTTACAACAGCTTCCAAAACGTATTGTTGGTAACTTTTAGGCTATGTTTGGCCCTTTGTTCGCAAAAATGCAAGCCAGTGACTCCTTCGTAAGAGACATTCTATCAAACTATAACTGAAGCTGGGTGATGACTCTTTTCCACTCGAGCAATACATCCATAGATGAACGTACATACTCCTTTTATTTGCCGTCCTAATTTTATACCTGGTCATAAAATTTTTTTTTATCTGTAATCAAAGTTTTTCTGCTTTATCAAAAACGTTCGCATTTTTCTATTAAATTGTCCAGTACGACGTTCGAGAACAGCAAGGCTTAAGACAATTTTTTTTTAATAATTTGTCTCATGAACTTATTTGTGAGATGTTCATCTCCGGGTCTGATTCTATGTTCACGGAGTTAATTTTGCTGGAACCTTTATTCGTCAGCTTTGATGATTTTTGGCATTAGAACTACGAGCGGCCTTTAACATATCCTTACTTAATTGTTCATTACAACCCTTTATTCAAGATTATATTGAAGTCGGCGTCAGACATCAAAACGAAAATATAAAAAAAAATGTTTCTTCGGTGACTTCCTCTCAGCAGATTTCTTGCAAAAACTCTAAGAGTAAATAAAATTGCAATGAAAAGTTTCTCAAAAACTCTGTCGTTCGGAGTCGACTTTAAACTGTAGGTCCCGCCATTTATGTATAAAATTAACACACACAACATAAGTGGTGTGAGGAACTAGGTCCATAATCCTGACTGAAGGATTGTAATGACCAATTATGTATGTAATTAGGATTATATCCTAGCTTTTCACAGAACTCTTGTTGTGTGTGTGTTAATTTTATCCATAAGTGGTGGGACATAAAGTTTCTTGTTGACTCCAAAAGAGCGTTTTGAGAAACATTTCATGGTTTATGCCGGACTCCCAAGTTCCATCATAAAAAAATTAATTTTTTTTGTAGAATTTTTTGCAGGAAATTGTTTTGATAGATAAGGCGGTCCGCTCTAACATACAATTATTTACCAAAAAAAGAAAACTTACATCGTCTTCATCATATCAAGCAATGTAATAAAAAGACATTCTATGCATCATCAAGTAACTTAAATTTCTACAAATTTTAATGTGGTTTTCTAACACAGAATATAAAAAAATGACTACAACTTTAACTAAAATATCATCACGTATTAAAAACAAACCAAGTTGACGCCTCGATTTCACATTTCGTTTCCTTTTACTTCTTTCACTGTCACATACGGTTCGTTTGAACTCAATTTATTTTTCGGTTTCGTTTTTTTTTTACCATATCAGACAGCCCTTTATCTATTACTCTTTTAGGCAAATTATTTGTGTCACTAGAAAGTGGAGAAGAGAAAATGTGGTGTTTGTTTAAAGAGAAGCTATTTAAAATTCAGTGATTTCCCTTATCGTTTGCATTTCGTTGATTCATTTTGACTTCTCTGCCTTTTTGATGTCGTTGAGGTTAAATTTTGTATTTAATATTTTTAAGTTTTTTTAGTTTAAAGCGTCAATTTGTTATGCTAACATGGTTCTCTTGCAACAGCGTTGAGTGTGAATTGTATAAGACTATTGTGTTAGTGGTTAGGAATCTTGCTTACAGAGTCTTGATCTTTAAAATGTGATTCTGTCTGACCTTTCTATGAAGTTCTTCGTTGATGTTATCATCTGGGGCCAAAGAGGACTTCCTTGATGGAATATTTGAAAAAGTATTAAAGCATTTACATTTTAAAAGTTCAACACATTTTTGTGTTGTGCCATTTCGGAAAAAAAATTCCGATTATATTTTATTTGTAAAATTTATGCTGTGACCACAAAGTTGAGAAAGTGCACCTAATGTGTCAACCATTCGAAGTGTGTTCAATAAATTTGAAGGAACTGTGTCAGTTATGGACAGTAAGACTGCTGTAAGCCAACATACCCCATTGCTGATGTACTCGTAAACGCGAGAGTTGTTGAAAACCCGAAAACATCAGTTCGGCGTCAGACTCAGCAATTTCAAATTTCTCGAAGCATGAATTTTGTCAAAAGACCTCCACTTTCATGCGTACAAAATTCAAATAGCAGATCAGGGATGGCGCCGACAATGACCATACTGAAGTCATAACAAATTTTTTAAGAAAAGACATCTTCTCGAATGAAGCGCCCTTCCATATGAATGCCCAGAATACATAAAATCTTCGAATTTAGTGCTCAGAAAATCCTCATGTAATCCATGAGAAACAAATTCATGCATCACTGTCTGGTGGGGATTTTGGTCAGGCGGCGTGATTGAACCTTACCTTTTTGAAGAAGAAATGTGGTTTAACGACGGCGCCACTTCCTAAACACCGATTTCTAGAAATTTGTTGAATTTCATTCAAAATTTTCTATGGAACTTAGGCCAATCAGACAGAAATATTTACTGAGCTCAATTCCAAGATCCAGTATGTTTTCAAAATTTCATGAAAATACTAACAGCTTGCCTTCGTAGCCGTGTTGGCCATTTGACTGTTATGTTATTCCATTCTTTAACAGAACATGCTATCTTTACAATCCAATAAAGAAAGCACAGCTATCTCAATAAATACATACGTGTTTTTATTTTACAAAGTAAAAGTGCAGTCTTACTAAAACATCCTTTGAGTATTTGACTCTTTAATTGAAATGTTTTAATTTTGAATTTTCTGTAAAGAATGTAAAGAATGTTAAGCCCTTCAAAATTTAAATTTTACTACCTGCTTATAGAAATTTATGCATAAACTACGAAGAAGTTTTCCATGCAGATTTATATGGAAGCAATAAATAAGCTGAAATGCTTTTACGAGAATATATCACTAATGCTGTTATGCTCGCAGAGTAAAATAAACAAACAAACCCAAAATGGCGTTGTAAATGCAGTGTAGGAAGCTTTAAACAAATATCGATAAATCGATAACAGAAAGCACTGTGTGGTATATGGTTAACCTAGTTTTTTAATGGTTTTCTTTAATATTATAATAAAGATTTAAGATGTAATAGCATTATTATTCGATTCAGATTACTCTTCGTTTTCTTATATTTTTTTCCCTTCCTTTCGTATATAAAACCATGCATAAAAATGTGGGAAAGTATTAAAGTAATTGTAATAACTACCTGTTGTATATAAATATTCCCTATTGTGTTAATGTTTCCCTTGACAACTGGTAAATTATGAGTGCGTTGAAAGAGGTTGCTCCTCTTTATATGTGCACTTATGCAGCTTACACAATGTAAAATATTTGCTCACGGGTAAATTACTAAATTCTATATAAGTATGAGCGAAAAATGAAAGATTTTTGCATTTCTTTATGATTTATTTGTTGCATGTTAAAAACCAAATTACTTACGAATGAACTTACTCTAGCGATTAAAATCGAGCGCATGAATATCATAAAAAAATAAAATAAAAATAAAATAAATAAAAATATCATAAAATGGTAAATGATAAGTCTTTAATGTAATAATCTTGTAATTCCTTGAATTATAACAGAATAAAAACAAAAAATATTTCATACAAAACAAAAGACAACTCAATTCACTCAGTTTTGTATGGTTGTATGGACAAGCTTTGTCCTTGTTCGTACGCAATTCCATAGCCTCTCTATGATAGCACGTCTCTAAGCTTCTCTTGTCGATTTTCAGTACTTATTTTATCCAGTCCATCAATTTTGTTGAGTATTTCTTTTTATGTATAATGCTATAAACATATTCAATGCACCAGAATCTATCTGAAGCTTGAGTAAAATAATACTTTATCAATGGTCCCAAAATGCCAATGGTGTTAAAAACCTCTATTTCGCATTTCTTATTGTACTGAAATGGGATCGTGCCAATGATCCTTCAAAGGAAGGGTTGCAGTTAGTATTTTCCAACCAAAAGTGATTTTTTTATATAATACGGGCATTGGTGCCTTTGACAAGTTGGATCAATTAGTTGCAGTCAATCTCCTCCTTGAAGCTTCAGTTGCAAATGCATGACTGCTGATGAAAACTTGCGGATCGAAATCTTGCTATATCCTATCTTCAAACGAACGGTACCCCATCTGCAAGAGGATGGCGAATTAACACGATGTGACGCTTGTAACTACGTTATTGAATATTCTAAAACTAAAGAACGATGTAGACATTGCAGGATATAAACAAACTTTGTTTGCAACAAATATGAAAATGTTTTTCACCCCAAAGAGTTCTTTAAAAGTTATTATACGCCTAATATACCTACGGCACTGTGTCACTTATAAAGGAAGGTCTATAATTCGAAAACTATAAATATTTTTTGAAATAAATGTTTTTCAAACGGGTTAATCACATCACCTTTATTAATAATTGATAAAAATTACTGTAGGAAAGTGGACAGGGAACTTTGTCCACTTAAAGGTTAACTGAATTAGATCTATTGATAGTCA
Organism: Sarcophaga caerulescens; assembly: GCA_927399465.1. Taxonomy (NCBI): domain Eukaryota; kingdom Metazoa; phylum Arthropoda; class Insecta; order Diptera; family Sarcophagidae; genus Sarcophaga; species Sarcophaga caerulescens. The sequence goes on along the minus strand of OV656872.1, from coordinate 136,644,640 downwards.
TGGTTTGACAGTTAAAAATGTCAAACCGTGTTGACATTTTTGATTAGTAGGGCTTGGTAAAGTAAAATTTAAACTTGCAAAAAGCGTCTTGAAAATTTTTGACATTCACTTCAAATAAATTATAAATCTATTCACAAAGCTTATAGAAACTTCGCTAATTTTATGTTCAACACAATCGTCCTAGTGAGCAAGTAATTAGTGCGGATATTTACCATTTTTGCATCAATTTTAGTGTTGTCGATGGAAAATTTAAAAAAAAACAGGGAAAAGTACGTACTAGAGGTGTGCACAAGACATATAAAATTGCACACTATTGCATTTTTCTCAAGACCGAATATTGATTGTAGCTGCAAATATAAATAAGTGTGAAGCAAACATAGAGTACAAAAAACAACTGCACTCGTAAACCATTGTACAACAGTATAAAAGATAGTTGTGTGAAGAGTGCAACAAAATTATTGTACTCTTCATAGTGTAACAACGTGCATTTCTTTTTTCAGTAAATGCGAAAGAAAAAATGTTATTTGTTTTTTAAAAAACAAAACAAAGAAACAAACAAACAAAAACAACGAATATTAATATAGCACTTTGAAGAAAGATTGTTGTTGAAAGAGTTTATGGCGAAAGCAAAGAATGTATAGAAACATGTATATACATATGTACGCATATTTTTCAACGAATACACTACTGAAATTCATTTGACAATACTGAAAATTTAGCTTCAGTAGTGAAATATTCTCTTACAACACAAAGCATAGTTCCGTTACTTCACGGACAAACGAATGCTGTTGTACACTTTGAATAAAAGAGAAATACACATTTCAGTGCACTCGTAAAATCAAGAGCAACAGAAAAGAGTACACTACAGTATTGCATTCGGTGAAGGGTAAGCTAGCAGAATGTCTTGTGCACACCTCTAGTAAGTACCAAAGAGAATATTGTTGCTGTAGCACAGAATCTTCAAACAGACGAGGGACGATCGACATTCGCAAATTGTTGGTCTTTATCCTGTGACTACGTAAGAAATTATACGTAATGATCTTGACTTACGTGCCTATAGCTCATACAGTTGCTCAATTGCCATTACCTTAATTGTAAGCAATTTTTAATTCTAAAATATGCAGAGTAATACAGTACTCAGAATATTATTATACTGTCTTGATCATATGAAAATAGGTTTTCTTTTTAGTTTTAACACATTTGTAATTATTGTTTGACTTCTTAATCAAACTTCAAAGGAAATATTTCAAATACCTTTCATATAAATAAAGCTAAATTCCAATTATCAGTTTCGAAAAATTCATTAAATATTCTCACTATATGCGTACATAAAAAAAGTGCTGAGATTTTTGTTTTTATTTAAATTCAAATTATTTGACTTTATTTTATTGTATTTTATATACATACATACTACATACATACATATATGTAGAGAAGTATTATATGTTTAGTACAAAGAAGGGTGAAAGCCATTATTTTGTGCAAAACCCACATGCAAATAAATTTAATGAAGTTAAGCACGGCTGGTAGTATATTGAGCGGATATATATAGAGAACAGGAAAACGGACGTAGGAAATACTAGCCAGTGTGCAAACATCTACAGCAACCAGGATACAACTAAGCTCATAAAGGTAAAAGCAAATAAATTGTATATGGAATTGCGGATATGAATGTTGAATATTAGGTGGTGCTTACTGGTTGTTGTTGTGACACAAAAGAAAAAATATTTCATAATTTAATATTAAAAATATTCTTTTTCTAATAGGAACACAAAATATTAAATATTGATCTTTCATTAAAAGCATCTGATCATTGCAAACAAATTTTTGTTTTATTTCTAAGACCTATTGATGTCATAATTTGTGGAATATACAACGTTTTTCAAACGCCTGCCAAGCATTCTCTACTGAAAGGCAGCGCGACGCACAAATCAGAATGAATTTGACAAATGTCATGTATTATGTCGATTTTGAGGATCGCTGTCACATTTATATATTAAAAATAATTTTACGCAATTAAAATTGTATAAGCAAGTCAGGTTTTCATAACGTAAGAAGCCTACGTTACGTTTTTATTTTAACAAGCTTACAAATTTCTACTGCAAATAAATAATGATGAAACTACCATAGTTTCATAAAAGTTGCTCTTTATTTTGTTATTTTAATTTCTTTTTCTTCTTTTTAATTTGTCCTTACAACCCTTAGACAGAAGTACAACCTGGCTTCTAACATAGTTCATGTTGTGTGTGTTTTTATGCATGAGTTGCGAAACCTACAGTTTAAAGTCGACTCCGAATGACAGATATGAGAAACTTTTTTTGCCAGAAGGATGTGTAGAGGAAGTCAACAAGACAAGTAATTCATATTCATTTTACATTTTGGTCGAAATGTCTGAGACAAGGTTTGAACTACGGGCTCACTTCTAATAAGCCAATACACCACTTACTAGACAACGGCGAATTTGGTGTTACCACTAGAAAATCTTAGAGTTGCGATTAAAATACAAAATAAAGTTTCGCAGCATCCTTTTCCTTTTGCTAACATGACTTTTGTCATGAATTTTTTATACAAAAATGAACGTATGAAAATTTCTGATAAAACTATCATCAGCATACCAGAAATGCATAGACGGTTGCAATCTGCACATAATCATGCTCATACGCATATCCATTCATTTAATAGATACAACACACCATTACCGCAGCTGGTGTTTGAACCATTAACGAGTGAACAACAGCATTTAGAAGTCAAGTGTTAAATGTGGCATGGCAATGTGAGTGTAACGAACAGATGACGTTTTGTTTAAATAATTTGATTAGAGTCACTTCAATTTAAGTTTTTTTCTTTTAATTTTTTTTTGTGTGTAACAGAAGAAAAATAATAAAACTAATTAATAATCGTTAAAGTTCTTAATTAAATATTTTATATTCATCCATACATTCATAATTGGTCATTACAACCCTTCAGTCAGGATTTCGACCTAGCTTCTCACACCACTTATGTTGCGTACGTTAATTTTATACATGAGTTGCGGGACCTACAGTTTAAAGTCGACTCCGAACGACAGATTTTTTTGAGAAGCTCTTCATGGCAATTTTATTTACTATCAGAGTTTTTGCCAGAAATCTGCTGAGAGGCAGTCGCCGAAGAAATATTTTTTTTTTCATTTTTCGTTTTGAGGCCTGACGTGGGATACGAACCCGGGCTTTAGGTCTAAAAAGCCAACACACTACCTACTAGACTACGGCGACTAACAATTTTATTTTATATTCGCTTAACGCATAATCCTCTATTAATTTTTAATCCACCTCTTAAAGCAACGTATTAGAAATGGTAATTGACAGTACTTTCATTGCAATTAATAGGAGACACTCTAATGAAATGACTTTATAATCTCCCTCTTTCCTTAATTTCGTTCAAAGTTTTAACGTACTAAACTTTTAATCTCATTTCAATTTCAGTTTTACTTTTGTTTTGCATTTTTTCTTTGTGCTAGAATTTAAGCAAAGGGGGTGGTACTTTTCTATTATTTTTCTATGAAGCATTTACAGTTCTGAGGCCATTAATTCATATAATTTTCTTTTTTTTTAATTTCTGTATTTCTATTATTCTTTAACGTTTTACCATTTTTAAAGCCTCTTTAATTTATAAAAAAATGTCTCTTGTTAGGATTTTTCTTTCATTAATTCATTAGAAAAGAAACGTAAGAACTTAACGCAATAAAAATATGACATGGGAATGCAAATGATTTAAGTTCCAGTTTTGTTTTCTATGTGCGATATAAAGGCTTACAATTTTGGTAAATTTGGTAAGATAGCACAGTAAAACTGGGTAGACTGGCACGGAAAGTCTACGCGAACTCCAAGCGCGATTGTTGGTGTCACTACTGGCATTGTATTATGGATACTTTAGCGAGACTTATTGGTCTTGATGGCAAATGATTTTTGTAGGAGAAAACTGTTCTTCGTGTATTGCAAATCTAAATGATCTGTCAGATTCAGACTCTAAATGTCTTCCTCAGAAGCTCAGTATGGTTTCAGTACTACGCAAAATAGATGACTGTGAAATGGCGAGTCTATTCAAAATTTTTGGATTGACAACTCCTTTTACTGTTAATATTTGATTACTCAGATAGCATTAAGAATAAACAGCATACAGGTCAGTTTTCGTTGGATTGAGACCGACAATAATTTGATTGCCTTATCAAAACGTATGGTACTGGAGATACAGAAGCATGAAAAGTCAAATTTGTCATGTCATAATTTACCGTCCATTCTTGGTGGAACTTAGTTACGTGCATTGTAGTATGTTTTAACATTTCTCGGTAAAGCAAAGAAACAGCATAATAACAGCATACAACAGCATCTAACAGCGTATATACTAGCGCAGTAGGAGTGAAAGAAGACTGCAAGAACGCTTTGGACGAAGTTGTTTTTACTGCGCCTCTCGAAATGCTGAAAATCTTTGCAGGCCAAAGTAATGTCTGCGAATCGTGTCGCGGAAATGATCTTGATTAAATAGTATCTCTATCTGTCCTGGTTGCCAAACTGTATTCAAACATCCTTTGCGTGCGTCTTTTTCTTTTGATCTTTTCTCTCAGTTTTTTGTCTATTTCAATATGGGTTATTAGTCACAGATTGAAACTGGCTAATCACATAGCCGATGAACTAGCAAATCACTTACGAAAATAGGTACAATACCGTTTGCCTTCGTTAAACTATCCATAAGACAGAGGTATCTGCTAAATCTATTAGAATGAGTATGAATCTTGATGCACTGATATCCCTTATCTGGCCCAAATAAGATACAACATAACTTTATCTTTTCTCACAGCCCATTACGCACAGGTCAGTATGGTTACTCAAAAGAAGAAACTTTGCTTTCCTACTTATAGGTCCTTTAGCGTTAAGTCCGTAGAAGAGTTTAATATGTTAATATCGGCCTCACTCTAAAAGCAGATTGCTTCCGTTTGGTTCAGACTTTGTAGATGAAGTTGGTTTCCAGCTAGTTCCTAATACTGAGAGTCACCATATGATATTCCCCTGTGGCGTATGAGGAATTTTTATTTTATATTTCTAGTTTCTATATTACTTCTCCGCATAATTTTTAAAAATATCAATAAAGTTTAGTTTTATTATTTCAGTGGTTAATTACCAGTGTAAGCATTTAGCTGTTGTATTACACTAATTAACATAAAATATTTATATTTGACGGTGTGCTTTTACACCTCTACACCATATTACATTGTTCTAAATCAATATTTATTACATCTTTCCAACTGATTTAAACCACCACAACAAAATCGGCCTCACATTTGTAATTTTGTTTGGTTAGTACACTAAGCAAATATTTTACCACAGAACAAAAACACAATTCATGTTTAGTTTTAATTGATTTAAATAACAGGAATAACATGTAGTTCCAGAATGGAATTATTTCGCATAAAATGGGCACACAGGTGAATTAAAGAATCTAATATAGTTTTATGTAGATAAAGTTTAAAAGCGTGAAATTTTAAATTTTATTTCTCTCTACTTTTAACTCTAAAGAGGTATTTCAATAAGTATAATAGGATGTTATATTTCTGATATCAGAATAATCAACTGAAGTCTTTTATTGCTTAAAAGATTCTGTGGAAAAATTTAATGATTTAGACTATGATGTTTTATTGTAACAAACTGATCATATTTAAGTTACAATACTAGAAGTGATACAAACTTAACGCCATGAATTATAACTGAAGTATAGATGACGTTAAGAGATTGTACACAATTGTTTTAAGCTATGAAACATTGTTTTATATAGTCCTATTATAATCATGAATAAGTGCCAATAAGTGCGGCCATACATACTGTGCTGCCCTCAAACTATATATTGAATACTTCGGGGGCTTGTTAATGTATCAAATGGGTTTCGTAGACATTCTCATTTCAGTATCTTACTTTTGGGTACGAGACAATTCCCATTCTGAGCATGTGTCTATTGTTTTTTTTTTTTAAGTTTATTTATTTACAACATATAACAATTTTTTACTATTATAAACTCTAGTATAAAATAATACATATTTACATATATACAAAGTCCCAAAAACGAGCTCTCGAGTATTATGGATATAATATTAATTTTGATTTGCAAATATACTAAATTTTTATATATTAAAAAATACAAACTTATATTTTTTTTTTTTTTTTTTTTTTTTTCATTTGTCTATTGATTCTACAGTGCTTTGTCACGAGAGCAGACTATCCAGGTTATTCCTGGATAATCTGATGCATTATTCAAATCTCTTCTTGTTGTAATAAAAATCTTGTTTCTTTGAAACTATTTGGTTTGCAAAAGAGTCTTTTCCTCTCTTTATGTTCGCTTTCGTAAATCTTTACAAAGATCTGTCGCCTCTCCACAGAAAGGTTTTAGTCCCCTCAGCTTCCCTTAGGCGGAAGTTCATCTGCCCATTAATTGCTGTTACCTGGAACCCTTTTTCCCTATCTAATTGCTTCAAATTTCCTAGAAGTCCTATACTATATCCGATTTTGTCCGGAAAGAGCAAACAGCTTGGTTGAAGGCCACTCCACTGTGGTTCACAGCATACAATTCCACTGGTGATGCAAAGGCATAGACAAAATTGAAAACTAAATTAAGAATTTTTTGTCTAAAGAAAGTGAAAAGAGTTTGTCGTGCCAAAAATTTCATTTTTACGGATTAAGTCAAGATAGGATATACAATAACGAACGTGTAATTGTACGCTAACATATTACAATTTTTGGGAGGTGAAGTTAAGCAACAAAAACCATATTTGAGAAATGTCAAGAACCACTCATTCATCATTACGACAGCCAAAATTATTGAATTATAGTTCGAATTGTTTCATATCGTAAATTGGCAACAAAGGGTCTACCATTTCTGGCTACAAACATGAAAACAAAGCCAGAACACATACAGAAAAAATTATGTTTTAAATGTTAAGAAATAGTTTGCCAAACTTATTATATTTTCTATTTAGTTCGTATAGTTTTGGAAGGTGCCTCGTATTTATACCTGGTATTTAAAGACCATAATTTCTTTTTTTGTTTCAATTAAAATTATTCAATCAAAATTATAAAAATCTTTAAAAATAAATACTCCAGGTATTAATACAGAATTATTATCACTGATTGTTTTTCAATCTGCCAGCGTTGCAAAAAAGCCACGTGATGTGCCATCAATTTAAGATTTCTATCTCTAGTAATCAATTTATTAATGGGGCTCGTAATCTACTAAAGATGTATACACATGAATGGTGTTGTATGGTGTTATTGTATACTGAACATATAAAGGTATTCTTTTAGTCTAAAATACAAAGTGTACAGCATATTTCATTGTTAAAGCACGAGGCATAATAAAATACAATATTTTCCTGCTAACCATATGCTACCCTAATTTATATTCTTTGTTTTTATGTGGCTAAAAATATAACCATCAATAACGATAGTAGATGAACAATTTATTGCTATTGTTCATTGATGTATCACAGTCATTTAGTATCTCATAAATTTAATGGAGAGTAATTTAATAAAAATTTATCACACAATATTTGATTAAATGACAATAATTTTTTTGCAGCTCTTAACCAGTTTATAACAATAATCTGCAATATATTTTCTACTTGTGGACAAAATGGAAATGAAAGAGTATGGAATTAATTCTCAATGGGTGAGAAATAGTGATTGGAGTGTTGATATTTTATGTGTGAAGTTTTGATACGTTATAAAATAAAATAACTGAGTAATAATTTCTGGAAATGTATGTGGATTTGTCTGTCTGTTTTATACAATCTCCACGAACTATCGTAGACAACGTTTAGGCTTCCGATCGGTGAATGATTACTAGATTTGTTTCAAATAATAATTTACGTAGTCCAGTAGGTAGTGTGTTGGTTTATTAAGCGTGAGGCAACGGTTCAAACCCCAGGTCAGACATCTTCAACAAAACGAAATATGAAAAAAAAATTTCTTCGGTGACTGCCTACCAGCAGTTTTCTGGCAAAAACTCTGAGAGTAAATAAAATTGCCAGCAAAAGTTTTTCAAAAATTTGTCGTTCGGAGTCGACTTTAAACTGTTGGTCCTGCCACTCATGTATAAAATTGACGCACACAACATAAGTGGTGTGAGAAGCTAGGTCGTAATCCTGGCTGAAGGTTTGCAATAATAAATTATGTAATTACAATGCGAGAATAGCAAAGAACGAAATTCGATATATGCCATAACAGCTTCGAAATTAATGTCCATTTATTCCCATCGTTTATATATTTTCTTTAGTTTGATTTATTTACCGAGAAGTGCTGATGTGTACACTTTTTCTTTAGCAAAAGGGAAGAAGTCTTTCATTCCGTTGTGATATTCAAGGGGAATACATAGTAGATTGATTTTAAAACTCATATATTGTGTACTAATATACCACCTTCCCTTCTTTTTTTTTTTTGAATTAAATAAAATCAGAACATAGAATAAATATATTTAACAAAATCAACCATTATCTGATTTAAATCTTATGTCATATAAATATCTTTTAAAAAACGTTTCAATTCCGCCCTAATGCCGATATTTTATTTACAAGCATTTTCGTTTAGCAATAAGTTGACAACATACATGCAAAAAATTCTAAATTAATTTCAATTGTTTAACTCAGTAACCCAATTAGCAGCCAAACTATGTTATTATGTGCAGTGATTATTGGCCAAGTTTGATAAAATTAATGCTCTCTTGCTGCATTTTATTACATTTTTCTGCGTTGTTTAACCCAATTTGGCAGCAATTCAAGTTGGAAATTTCATTTTAAAAACTATGTGTTTTCTAAGAATAGAAAAATTTAATTTATTAAATAATATTTGAAAATAACTGGTTGTGTAGCAAAGCGAATGTGTTGAAGAAAACTATTTTATCTTACAGCAGTTTGATTGGGTAAATGAAAAGCAAATTTTACGTAAGTATGTAAAGCGGGAATTCAACAATCGGCTTATTTGATGTAATTAAATATCCAATATTGATTGGTATTGATTGGCCTCATCGCCGAAGATGATTTTTCGGCTAGCAATTTAGAGCCCAATCAGCGTACATTCATCGTTGTATTGTTGAATGTTACTTGGCAACACATATTGAATAGAAGATAACCCATTTGACAATTTAGCTGCAACAAGATGGCATTTAACAGTTGTCAGAGTGTCAGAGAGTTCGAGTCTCTGTTGGAATACGCTACAGATTCCGGAGAATATGATAGCATTCATGAGAGAAGTCTATCTTGATGCGGATATCAGAGTCGACTTTGAAGGGATAGTTGATCAGGAATTTTAGACTGATACGGTTCACAAGCAGAACTAGCCCTCTCCCCAACACTTTTTTAAATCGTCTTGCAACGAAACGGATCTGATGGATCATCCTTAGAGTATTCAGTGAAACATCAGAAGCAATCTATGTGATGTCTAGGACGTACGTATGTTATTTCAAAACTTTTTCGGTATAAGGTGAAAGTCTAAAAACTATCAAAAAATGAAGCCATAGTAAGTCATAGAATTAACGAACCTTCTTCGTATAAATTTATCGATGAGTAAGCCTTATTCCTGGATAGTACACGAATTCGAGAAGTGGGGAAGTTGTGCGATTTTTGGAGCATATAGTCTAAGAATGACGGTACGGCAGAATAAATATATTTCCTTAACAATTAAGCACAATCAGTGTTCTGAGCATTTCATAGAGTGTGGCGGTCCAACAGTGTATCACGGGTGACAGAATTGTATTGTTCCGGTCCTATGTATGAATGTAGAACAACAAGACCACAAATAAAAGAATAATTAGCTCGGTTTTCAGAGGATTGATGTTTCCTACAACCAGGCCAAAAATTATAGTTGAGATCGGAATCGATGAAGAGAACTTCTGGACGCGTTATATTCTTAAATTGATTCGCTGTTATGTGTGTAACGTTGCACTACTGACAAAATAAATAGGGGCCATATACTATATGGGCTTTTCAAAATATTCTACGTAAGCATTTATTGAATTATTAATATTTAATATATTTTGATTCTCTTTCTAAATCTTACGAATGTTTTAAAATAAAAATAAAATTTATTTTGAAAAGTATAAATATGTGGTGACAAAACGTTCAAATCATTGGTGGATGTCTATAATTACAATCAAATATAGAATAAGTCATTCACAGACATATGGTAGGAAGATGTTTCCCGATGGCGTTAATATTGTCAACCTTAAAAAATCCGATAAGAATTTACAGCCGCCATCATTGATAAGAATACGGTGATAATATACCGTTTTTTAAATTTTTAGTTTGAAATATTTTGTTTTAACTACGACAAAATGTCAACTGACGTTCAAAAACAAACTGAAGTGATGTACCAATTTAACGCTTCGTTTCGTGTGAGCTGCTACCACAATCACATAATATGTTTCTGGGCTTAAGTTGAAGCTTTTACTTGTTAGTTTTTATTTGCCAGAATATTTCATGTCTGTTACTTCTTTTGATAGAATATGTGGGTCAACAAAATGAGTAAATCGTTACTCTATGCCATTAAAGAGTTTTTATACAAACTTTTCAATAATTTTTTTCACATAGTCTTTCGAACTGTTCCTCTACAGCACATTTTTAAACTTCAGTAAAATTATGTTGGTAAGACTTTTAATTTGCTATAAGAAATATGAAAATTCTAGATGCATTGTTGTCACATTCAATATTTTGTCGTTTCAAGATTTTAATCAAAAAATGTGTCTGAAATATTAAAAAAATATTTTGTTTTTGTTTTTAGCTGTCTGTGGCTTCAGCAGTCGTTCATTAAAAATGTTGCAATGCTGACAACATATTATTATTTGACAGCAATAATGGAAATCTGATAATTTCGTAAGGTTTTGAATAATAAAACAATATAATATGTGAGTTAAAGTTTAAATTCAAAGTCAATAGTTCAAAGGATTAATTCAATAGAATGAATACAAAAAAAAAATTTAAAAAATTAAGAAAAATACAATAAAACGTATAATTTTATGACAGTTCGAAAACAAAAACAAAAAACAAAAAGTAAAGGAGTAGGAAAAAAATGTTTGAGCTCGTAGAAGGAATGTACTGAAATGAGTAAAGTTGTAAAAGGCACTGTTTGTTAATGCAAAGTGCTTTCTTGGATTTTTCACAACTCTCGGCGGTTTCTACTGTGACAGGTTTCGCAATGTATTTGATGTGAAAGCTTTCCAGGAATGTTATCGATGCTGTTTAGCTGTAAGTCTACAATATTTGATGACAAAGGGCGAGCAGCTGGACCCATGGTCATTGAAATAAAAACTGATTTATGCCATACGCCATACACGCCGTGATATAGCCATATCGATCATGTAAGTTCTAGAATAAAATATCCCAAGACAACGCCACTGAAGCTTTCAGAATCTTTCTGTGGAGTAGAAACAGTGTTTGCTAAGACAAGGAGACTCAATGACAAGAAGACATACACAAAACAAAAGTTTTTGAAGGCAATCAAAATTTTTTTTAACTATTCACAATAAGAGAAGATTTGCACAAAGCGTGGTATTTTTGACAAAAACTCTGTGACAGCAAATAAAAATTGACATGAAAAGTTTCTCAAAAAATCTGTCATTCGAGCTCGACTTTAAACTGTAAATAAAACTTATGAATAAAATTAAAACACACAACCATAAGTGCTTTGAGAAATTTGGTCATAATTCTGACTGATGGATTGTAATGACCAATTATGTATGTACATATATGTGCCAGATTATCTAGGGATATCTAGGAGCCTGACTAATTTTAAAATTAATTTTATAAGTATTTCTATTTCATAAAAGCCTAAAAAAATAAATTGAAATAAAACTTTAAAATGCATATTTATGTTTTAGAGCCCCAAACAAAATATATGTTCTTGGAATTTGTGTTAAAAAAGTTTTACAGGAATTTATCCTTGAACCAAGAATTCTGCATAAAAAAATCTCTTATTGTAATGCCTTAGGCGTATAAATAAGTATGACGCTTGTTTAGTATACAATATTTAAAGCCTTAGAAGGCAGAAAAACTAAACTTTCAACATTTAAATTTTTTTTTCATTTTGTTTATAAAACTTAATGTTTTTATTTTTGTTTAAAAAAGTATTTCATATAAAAGTCTGTCGAAGTTGAGTTTGTTTTTAGTAGAGTTTGTTTTTGTGCCGACATTTGTTCTACTAAACGTACTTAAATTTGTTTGTACTTTGTTATGAGTGCAAATTAAACTTTTTTCGTAGTTTTGTTTGTATTGCAACAGCTATACATATGCTATGCTGTTTGCTTAACGAGGAATGACGCATTAGATAGAAATAATATCATTTCGAACGAATTTGATGATATATATGTATGTGTATAAGGTTTTTATTACATTTTATAAGGCTTGTTAACTGAATTTCCATTTATTTGATATTTACATTACTTTGCTACAAATATACCTACTTAGGTGAAAAATTCAAATTCATTGAACTCACTTAGAACTGATGTTATAGCATAAGTTAATACGCAAACCGTTGTATCAAACAGTTCCTATAGGTAATCATTTCCAACTTTAATACAAATCTCTCCACACTCTTCTTTCCACCAACCTTGGTTTGCAACGTTAAAACCATGATAAAATTGTTTGCTTTCTCCGGAGATTTTAACCACTACAGCATTTAAAGTTTTTGTATTCAAAATAGTTTTATTAAGTTTTATGGAAATTCACAATATATGCCTTAAATTTAGGGGAAAGAAAAATTACATTTCCCTTGACACTTTATTCATTACGATAAAACGTAATCTCGTACATGTTATTATAACATGGTAAACAAATACATTTTTCCTCAAGCCATTAACTTAAAAAAAAAAACAAACAAAAAAAAAAATGCATAAGCCTCAAAGTAAGTATATATTAACAATTTTCTTAAGCAATTTGCTTAAGTATGTTTAACAAATAAAAATAAAAATAATTTTTTTTCTCAATCACCTAAAAGCCATGTTAAATTTTCCGTTCTCCAACTCTAATATGTTTCCATATATTTTCCAAAACACCCAAAGTTTAAACAAGTGCCACGAAATATGTTGAGGTAGTCAAGAATTCAAGACAATACGCCCCTGTCAGACATTTCAATCACAATGTGTTTAAGTCATCATACGACATATGTATGCTTTCATTTTCTAAATAATTTTTCTTTGTTTTTGTTGGTGCTGAAAAATTTTTAAATCATTTTCTGCTTGCATACACCTCTTCCAACCATTTGATAATCTTAATAAGACTGATCTGCTACTTATATACCCGTAACATGTTTTTATAAAGTATCTCTTAAGCGTTTGATTTCAAATAATCTGTATAAAAATGTACAAAAGTACAATATGTTGGAATACTCAGATGTACAACACATGAGCATTAGGGTTTATAAAGTTTAAATTTTTTTCTTAAGCTACTTTGGCAGTTTTTATGAATATGAAATCTTTCAGATGTTTTCCACAGTTAACTATGGTAGGAATCGAAGGAATTATGATTGAAGAAAATAATTAAAGTTATAGGAAGTGTTTAAGTACAAAACTATTTGATTTGAAATAATTTCATTTCCTGTCCTAAGGTTAAGACAATTTTTGTTGTTTGTTGAAATGGCTATTAGATTATAACGATTCCTATTCTATTAGCTACCGTAACTACTAAAACCTCTCTTCTCAAACTTATTACAAAAGTTGGTCTGCTTTCAACATTAAAATTTTTCAAGTTAGATTTATTGCCAGTATCTGTATTGTCTGTACATGATGTTGTGAGCATTGGCATTGTATTGCAGTAATAATGGTAATTTTCGCTCAAGAAGCCGCAGTACAGAGATAGGTGAAGCTTCACTTCCCAGGACTATGCCTCGAAGTTTTATGGGGGCTAGTTTTATGGTGGCTGGGTCCATCGTCATAAATTCCGCAAAACAAAAATAATTAATATTTTCGGGTTGTAGGTAATATACATATGTGTAAGTCTGTTGCCTTATACTGCCTTTACGCTATTATAGCATACTCCTCTGATTGCACAGCTGCAGCTTATTAAATGACCTTGTAATCAGTTCCGAAACGTCGTTTGCCGACATTAAACGGAGATAGATGATGACAGCCATCTATCCATCCGTCTTTATACATAAAAATGTAGATTATTATTGAAGTGGATTGTCATTGCTGGCTCTGCTGCCTCTTAGCAATATTATTTCTTCTTTTTTGTCTGGATAATTAGTGGCTGTGGAAATAGAATTTCCAATTCCCTCTTCGCTTCTGATTGTCTTTTCTCTTTCCTGTTACTTCTCGAAAAAATATGACAAATTTTTTATTTGGCCTATAATTCTCACTCGTTTCTAAAGATCACACAGATACTAATTAATCTGGAAAGGGGCAATCGGATTTCTATTTATTTATTTATTTATTTTTTTTTTTTAACAAGTATGTACAATTGGATACATAGTTACATTATTTACCAGCATAACCGAATATTTTCTCACATAACCCACGTTGTGTGTCAATCTAATGAAAAGACCTACTGTTTAATGTCGCAGTCGAAGAAAAAAATTAAATTTTTCAAATGCTAGAGATAAGGTTTCAGTCGTAGTACGTCAAATCATTGACCACAATACAATAACTCTAAAAAAAAAATACAAGAACAAAAAAAAAAATTTAAATCAAGCACGTGTTTTCAACACCACAACTTTTTGTTTTGTCTTTTTTTCATCTCCATAAAAAGAGCAGAAAAAATAAGTTTAAACCATTATATTAAACAGAAACTAAACTAAACTGAGCAGCACAGAGTAGATGAGCAGTTCATAAAAACTACTAAAACCACATACACGTTTTTCACTTGACTATACTCATCGCATGTTAATAAGAGTGATGTGATATGCGGCATAAAATAAGTATGAAAAGATTTATTAAATAAGGAGGTGCAATAATGTTCAAAAGCCAAACACCACACATTACCGCAGCTATTTTCATAAAGAGTTTTTTAATAAAAAAAAAAAAAAAAAATAGAAAATCTAGAAAATATTTGTGCCATAAATTATGAATTTTAAGAAAAAATTATAGAAAATATTTTCAAGTAACCACAAGAAAAGAAGAATATTTATTAAATTGCAATGAATAATTTTGGGTTTTAATTTAATTTAAATTTTTTTATGAAATCGAGCAATTTTATGTTTCAGAATTATGTCTCAGGATTATAACGTAGCTTCACAAACCATTCATGTTGTGTGTGTTAGTTTTATAAATGAGTGGCGGGACCTACAGTGTAAAGTCGACCCCGAATGATAGATTTTTGAGAAACTTTTTATGGCAATTTTATTTACTCTTAGAGTTTTTGCCATAAATCTGCTCAGAGGAGAGAAGTGGCCGAAGAAATATTTTTTCTTATTTGTTTTATTCCAAATGTCTGGCCTGGGTTTGAACCATGGCCTCACATCTTATAAGTCAACACATTACCTAGTATACAACGGCAACTACTAGACTACAACACTCTACTTTCTGTTAGTATCTTGTATCATCAGTATCTTGTATCAATTTTGTCCAATTTTGTTCTTCAAATATGTTCAAGTTAGGGGCTTATTCACGTATAGACATTGTTGTAGAACGGCCTCACATTGAAGTTTCTTGCTGGCAAAATGTGATAACGTGAAACAACTGTTTCAGCAATAAAACTAAAATCAATCATGTCTTGTGGCTCTATGCACTGTCTACTTCATAAACTTCAATTACAGACAAAAAAAAAAAGGCGTCGAGTCACTTTTTCGAGATGAAATGGATTCCTTGCAATCATTGATAATCTTACTTGCAGAAATTTATGTTCATTCATTATAAATTTCCAGAACTTGAACCATTTTTCCAAGTATAAAATCTATTGGCGAAAGTACCGAGTTTCTTAGCAAGCGTTTTTATTCGCGCAAATGAATGATGGATATGACTACTCAATAGGACGTTAGAAGTTTATGTTAAATATGCATTAAGTATACTCTCTGCGAAAGAATTTACTGGAAAAGCATTTACAAAATGACCCTCATGGACTTTCCGCCGATAATGTCCCAAGCAATAAGTCGTAATGAGATATGATATGATAAATGAAAAAATATAGGTAGAGGTGAGTTTGAAGGCTATCAAAATGCTTTTCATTTTCACTACCTGAGTGGCATAAATAATGTGTACTCATCTTTTTCACAGCAACTATGCAATGAAATTTGATGTGTTGCTGTTTTAAGAAAACTAAATATTACCAACACATACATAAATTTGATCAGTTAAATTTGATGTGTCGCCATGCACCTTTAGAAGCATGTCTACGCGAATAGTCCACAAACTACAGCGGTTCTCAAACCCAACAAAACTCAAGCCGGTGGTCAAGTTCATAAAGCTTTATACGCTAGAATCATAGAAAATTGAACGTTTCGGATGCGTTTCATCTAAAGAAGCCCTAGCGGACATTTGAACGATGTTATATGTCAGACATAATTGGTATCAGTAGGCCTTTCTAAAGCTTAATACATTTCCATGATATCTAGCACACGACTTGTTTTTTTTTTAATTTAAAAATAGATAACGTTTAAGCAAGGCCCTATATGAGGCCGTTAACATTAAAATTTAATTCCTGGCCAATTCAGACGTCTTTGTAGCCTTGAATCCACATCTGATTAAGAGATCTAACTAAGAGATAAACTGATTTTTAATCTTATGATGCTACCATCCGGATAGTCTGTATTTAACACTAGAATTGCTGTAAAAACCTCACAAATATTAATGAAATGACAAAAATGTATGATTAAAGCATCTTTTAATAAATTCATTTTATCGAAACCAAAGTATGATGACCAGCAACGGGCCATAATTAAGACAGTAATAAGAAAATATTTCATTTAATAATTGGAAATGAAATAAATAAGAAAATAAACTAGAACAGGGCTCATGAAGCAAGCATGCCAATAGCTTTCCGGAAAGCGAATACTGAAATAAATACATAATATATTTCCGATAATCCGTTATTTATTTATGTAAAGCGGCCGTGGTCTTTGCAAGGAAAAGCCAAAAAGGGATAATTTATTATGATAAAGATAAAGAGGAATAAAGCAAAAAGGAATTCTTATGTTATTATAAATGTATAAGAGTGCGCGCGTACATATACATACATGCCATATTTATGTAAGTGTATAAAGATAAATTTTACATTTTGCTCATGTAAAAATCAGGTTATGGTTATAAGAGAAATAAATAATAATTTTATCGTTGAATAAAGACAAATATTTCATAAGGCAACAAAAATTCGCAAGCCAATCGATAACCCACAAAGAAAAATAACGTAAGGAAAGGAACACAACGTGTGTACACATGGCATCGCTAGCTACTTGAAACTTTAATTCAATTTCTCTCGCTCTTTGAAAAGCAGTCACATTTGACTTTATATATTGCCTTAGTCTGCTTAATCCTATTGAAAGTATGTTACTTTCATGTACAAAAAGAAGAAGCCACGAAATGCAATCATCTAAATCGTACTCGACGAAACCACATTTTATTAACGTTGTTCCATTCCAGTAAGATGTTGTGGCTTAATAAATGCTTTAATACACCACTAATTCCCTAAAGTGTATTTGTGTGTATGTGTGTGTGTTAATGGAGGTATTAACTAATTACGGTTTTAACACAATAGACTGTAAAGCAAAAATCATTTTTACGTACACGATTCACTATAATTAAGTGATACGATAAATAAGTTTCACACTTCAATGCAAAACGATTAATGTATGTTCTAAGTAGTTTGAAGTCACACCACAATTGAGCAGGGTAAAGTTTAAATGCTTTTGAATATTGCATTTAATGGTTTTACTTTCTATAGTTTACATCTATTTTCAATGAACTTTAGCAAACCATTATTAATTGCTTGGCGCCTGAAGAAAGCTGTAAAAATTTTCAAAATTTACTTAAAAAACTAATTATGTTTGCAATGTTTTTAGATCATTTTATTAATTTTATGTTCAATATAATCGGCATGCAGTTGTCGTTGTTGGACACAGTAATTACCTGGACAGCGTTATAAAAAACCATGGTGGGGGTCTGGCAAAGCTGACATGGCTTCAGTATGAAAATAAAAATTAGAGTTAGAAGACGAATTGAGTTAGCTACCCAAAGGGTACACAATAGTATTAATTAATAGTATTAATTAATAGTTTATTCAAATTCTTTCTAACTCAACGTTCCACTTTATTGTGTGTTACGTTTTTACCTTTTAAAAACGTTAAAAATATGAGTTCGTAGATTGCAAATAAAATAAAAATAAATATGTGTTTAATTTTAAGTCAATTCTTTATTATCTGCACTACTTTTGTGCCACTGTTCGAACTTATTCCTCGTATACAATGATAACTTTCACAATATGTGCTTGTTTGTGATATTTCTCTGCTTACACCTTTTTGTAAGCAAAACACTTGTTAGTTATTCTTCTTTGCTCACAACCTTTTTGTAAGTACAACACAAACAACTGTTTTCTTCAAACGCAACTTGTCTGCACACAAGTCTGACCGAATTCTCACTACAACCAACGTGACGTCGTCTTACACGATTAAATTCAAACTCGAACTCCGAGAATCACGTGTCTTCATACACGAGTGACTGTATTCTAACTGAATCCTCGTTGCCCTTTTTATCTTGCCTTTTATATCACTAGATCAACAGTGTGATGAATGCCCTTGAAGGATGATGACGGCCTTCGGGAACAATCCAAAAATGTAAACAACTTGTTTCCATTTTTGGTGTTTGTATGTCTTATATGCATTTTGTTTTTGCTTGTTTACTTCTTTATTCGCTGCCCTTTGTTGTTGGTTGTTTATTTCTCTGATCGATATACTTTGTTGTTGGCTATTTACATCTTTTATCTCTTATATTTTTTTATGCTGATGTTGTTGCTATATTTTTGTTCTTCTTTGATCACGTGAACAACTGCATTGTTTTGGTTTTGGAGCTTTTGTTTATCATTTTATGCGTGATCAAGTCCATTGTGTTGTTTTTGTTTATTATTTTAATAACACCATTTCCATTTTCGTAACAGTATTATTATCACTTAATTTTATATGTATAATAAGAGTAAAAATTAACAACTTTATGGCATTACACTTTATTAACATATAAATATTATCACGTTCCAAATATGCAGAGGTTTTTATTAGAATATAATTTATTTTTTATGGGTTTAATATACAACCATCATAACTTAAAGCAATATATGATTGTAAATTAATATTTAATTTTAAGATCTTCTGCGGAGTTTCATTGTTTTCTGTTTAAGGGCATAATACTTATTACACTTATTAATTTCATTATTACCTCAGATTTAACTTTGTTGCAGTTGCAAAGAATTTCAAAAACAATTTTGTCTTCCAACACAATTTCCTTTGGCCTTCTGTTCTTCAAAGCAGTTAATTATCTGCAGATAAAACACTCAGGTTTTGAAATATTTTGATAGAAATAAGAGTGGAAAATCGCTTTAAATTTAGTAGACATACGGAAGCTTCATACATGAGTAAGCAAATATAGAAATAATACTTTAGAAATTTAATTGCTTTCCATTTTAGTGAGAGTTTAAATGTGAATTACAAATTAGTTGTGAAACTGAAGTGACGTTATTGAATTAATTGCTTCAAAAGTTTTATAAACATGCTTAACAATTTTCTACTAGTACAGCTTTGAGAATTCTCCGTACGACCATTAAATTTTATAAGTCAGGTGTTTTTCTTTCTATCGGTGACGGTTAGTTGGTAGCAACTTCTCTCGATTTATTTAAATTTTTGGAAAGATCGCACATTATGGAATATTATAGTATCTTTCACTTTTAATCCTAGTCAGTTAGAGCAAATATTCAATGTGTTCTCCAATGTCGCATTTAGATCTTCCAATTATTTGTAAGGAATACCGTCTTTCGTGCTCCCTGCAGAGCTTAAAGTTGTTTTGTATATTCTTTAAGCCTGATTTTTTAGTTAAGCAGGTCGCATTCTCTTAAAGCTCTATTATTTTCAAAAATCATTCTTTCTCTGTCTACAGACAAAGAATAAATAAAGAAATAATAGAGTTCTCTTAGAGCTCTCAATATCTTGTTGTAACGAGACATGAAACCTAGCAAATGTGCTTTTATTTTGAAATAAAAAAAATTTGTAAACGGAATTTTAAATTGCAATCTTGAATGATGGATAAAAGTTAAGATTAAAACATGATAAAATGTTGGTCAGGTTTTAGTTGTTCTATTTATTGCCTTTCAGTTATAAAAACAAAAACCCTTAAGTGGCATTTTGTTGGTATATTATTACACAATAAATATCCATTGCTCTTGTGGTTCGTCGCCATAGTTGAACAGTTCGCAGCATAACAGAATTGATGCCAGATTAAGTGAATCATTGATTGTCAACAACATCGTACTCTAAACTCACAATATTTTCTAATGCTGTTGGGAAACAATTTTTTCTTTAAGAACTTTCAAGCTTTCGATGGTTGTCAGCATAGAAAGAGAAGAATGGAAAGTATAATAAATCAATATTTTCACTTGAGTGCCATGTTAATGCTCATTTAATGTATTCAAGAGAATTGTAGCGCAAAGAGTAGATTTTAAGTATCGGAGTGTTTTAAAATTAAGAATAACAATGATTTTCTTATGAAAGTGAATTGTAAAAGAATGTTACAACAATTTTTCTATGCATTCTATGATCGGAAACTGTGCATATCAAGAAAGACTTGACATACCCCAAAAATATGCAGAGATTTTGGAAGTGCTTTTAAAGTTCTTACTGAAAGGCCTATTTCTGCAGCATCTGAGCTGATAAAACAGATCGAAAAACACGTCAAATGGATTTGAATAAAATGCTGCAACTAGTATAATACTGTTAGTACAAGGGTTTAGTTG
This sequence comes from Sarcophaga caerulescens, assembly GCA_927399465.1. Taxonomy (NCBI): domain Eukaryota; kingdom Metazoa; phylum Arthropoda; class Insecta; order Diptera; family Sarcophagidae; genus Sarcophaga; species Sarcophaga caerulescens. The sequence continues at coordinate 136,623,711 of OV656872.1, read as the reverse complement.
TCGTCCATAGTCGAGCCATAAGTCATGCATTAGACTATCTACAGGTAACTTGAGGTCAGGAATAACTTGACAAGACAATGTAGACTAAAGGAAGACTTTCTCAGAATGAGAATCGTCTCACAGCCAAATGATGGTTTTGTGGTAATGAATCTTTGGAAAACATACTTTAAGCCTGTGAAGCTCTAATGCAATCCAGACGGACTTCTGAGATTTCAACAAGACACCACAGCTATTGCCACATTGAATATTCTCACGTAAAGATGATGTGAACTGGCCACTGATACTGTGTGATTTAACCAGTTTAGAATTATTCAGGTGGGCTGTCATAAGTGGCACGTGTGTACGAATAAACCACAAACTGCAATGGTCCCTAAAGCTAATATAATACACCACTATTTTCAAATTGAGCATGATTGATTCGTGGGAAATTAAACATGAGGTTAATATGTCTTTCATATGAATATAAAATGTCGATGATGCCTCACACATAGATTGTTTTATTTAAATTTGAAGACAGTAAGCGCTTTAATTTAATTGTTTTTTTTCTTTCCATACACTGCTGAAATCTTTTTGAAACTGACTTGCATTAAGATTATATTCTTAAAGAGGTACGGTATTGTTTTCCGCCATATCTTCTTATTTGCCCTAAATGTAATATGGATACATGTATATTGTTTGGAATATAAAAGGAACATTTTAAGAAATTTACTTGAAAATAAATTCGACAATTTTGTATTTTATCTCTTTGCTGCTCTTATCATTACTGCTAACACCTAAAGGCATGTTTCTTGCAGTTAAAAAGTTTCATCGTCGTTTTATGTTTGTAAATGTTTAGCGCCAAACATAATTAGACGAAACAGTTGCAAACAATTGGAGACTTTTGCCGTAGGATGCCATGGGTCTTGCAATTTGTGAAGCCTTCTAATTACAAAGAGTAGAGATAAAAAATGTTTTATTTTTTATGTGAGAGTGTTTTAATTAAACATCAAATTGAACAAGAATAAGAGAGGTAAAGTTAAAAATTCCTTTAATAAAATAGAAAAGACTAGACATTTAGAAACTTATTTTTGTTACATACATTCATACACTGAAAAAAAGAATCAAGCCATCCGGGCTTGAATCAATCCATATCGGTCACAATAGTACGGTAAGTACGGTTTGGCTTGAATCAAGTACAAAAGAGTTGAATCAAGCCCGAATCAGCCAAGTACAAAAGTGTTGATTTTAGCGCGATTTAAGCCTTTTTGGGATCAAAGTGATCTCATCATGTATTTGGTTTAAGCATATTTTTTCTTGATTTAAGATCGAATTCGTACTTGATTCAAGAGAATCAGAAGTTGAAGTAATCCTTAAGCGCACTTGTTCCAAGAATTATAAAGTTGATTTAGGCTAGATTAACTTATAAATGGGATCGAATTGAGGCAAATCGTACTTTATTCGAGCACAATGAACTTGATTTAAGCCCTAAATTATACTTGATTTAAACCTAAATTTATCCAAAAACGAGCTTGTTTCAAGAATTTTGAACTTGATTTAAGCTCGAACTCGTACTTGATTTAATCTTAAAATCGATTGATTTGAAAAAAAAAAAATGCAAGTCATCTACACAAAAAATGCAAGTCATCGACCGGAATAATCCAAGTCATCTACCAAAGAAATGCAACTTGCGAAAAATACGACATTTTGTTGGATATATATTGTATAAAACACATGAACTAAATGAGAATTATTAAAATTTTTACTTTTGAACTTAAAACCCACAATTCCATAACTCAAATAACAAATAAGTCAAAATTACACTTTTTTAGATAGATTTGAGCTTTTTAGTGTTGATTTTAGTAATATAAGGTTTAGTTTTTCACATCAATCCCGTTTTTTGCTTGTTTTAAGCAAACAATAGCCAAAACGGGCTTAATTTTTCAAGTACGTTTTTTGGCTTAAATTGAGAATAGAAAAGTTGATTTTAGCACGCCGTTTTTCTTTCTGTGTACATACATTATTGGTCATTACAACCCTTCAGTCAGGATTACGACCTAGCTTCTCACACCAATTATGTTGAGTGTGTTAATTTTATACATGAGTGGCGGGACCTACAGTTTAAAGTTGACTCCGAACGATAGATTTTTTGATAAACTTTTCATGGCAATTTTATTTGCTCTCAGAGTTTTTGCCAGAAATCTGCTGAGAAAAAGCCGCCGAAGAAATATTTTTTCATATTTTCGTTTTTATGTCTGACCTGAGCTTTGAACTGGGGCCTTTACGTCTAATAAGCCAACAACATAAGCTAGACTACGGCAGATTATTTTTATTACGTTTGTTTAAGTGTTAATATGTGTATTAATTTTTAAAGCAGCAGAGGATCAAAGAGTTTAAACTTATGACTTATTTTATTTACTATTTTTCTAACTAAGTTCGAGTGAATATCAACAGCTTTTGAACTACGGTTATGAAACAATTATTGCTGCTCATCAGGACAGCATTGCCCATATTTGGTTGATATTAGAAAGTAACACAAGTACAGAAATATGTACTTTTAATACTTTAATGGAATGCAACTCTCTTATATGGAGCATTTAAAATTTTTCCAGAAACAAAACCAAAAGGATTTTTTTAAATTCTGTTTAATTAAACTTTTATCGCATTACCATTAAAACTGAACAGATTATTTACTCTGCACATGAACAATAGATTGTAAAAGTTTTGTTTCTTACTAGTTTTTTTAACCAAGAAATTTTAAAGAAACTTGTATTTAATTACTGAAGCAGCTGTCTTTAATGGATACCAGAAGACGAAAGATTTTTTTGTTTTTTGTACAGAACGACATTTAAATGCAAAAAAACTTTCTTTGAGGTCACACACATTTAGGATCCTGCAAATGATTCTTTGTGTGCTTAAGGACAGTGTGTTTCGTGTATTTGCAATATGTACCGATTTGTCGCAAATATATGAAATACTTACACAGGGTTATTTTAATAATTTCATGAAAGAATAGTTTTAATTGAAGGCAAGGGCAACTTCAGTGTTTATATTATAAATCTATGAAGGTTTTATTTTAATACTTTCGGACTTTGACAGTTGATAACGGAAATTCCGTTGAAACTACATCTATCAAATTAGTTGTCAGTTATTTTGCACGTTTCGACAAATTACCGTGGATGGGTCATAGAAAACGATATGTGTTCGCTGTGGAATAATGCAAATGTTCCAAATTTTTATTGAAAAATCCATTGCAGATGATCGCGAACGAACAAAATTGTCGAATACCAATTCATCATCGGTCAAAATTTTTTTGAAAACGGCTTTGACCAGCTATTATTATCAACGACAAGCATTATATACCAAGTTCTTTTTGTATTAATTTGACTATCTGTATGCCTACGATATGTGATGTCAACAAGATGGAACATTTAATATTTCGTACGAGCGATTTCATACATATTGATTACTAATACGAATCGAAGTACAATAAATGTGAAGGTTTCACTGTGTTCGTTTACCTTAATTCTCTACTGGTTTAACAGGTTTTAAAACTTAAGCATATGTTTCTGTACATATCACGAAGCTGTAGTTCGATTTTCATGGGTGCTAAGGAGAGTTGTGTAGTCCGTAGCTAGTATTTGATCATATATCTGAGGTATAAATCAGAATATTTCCCTGTAGCACTTCAACTTCAGTAGACTTGTAGTTGCTTAAATAATTGCCATCCCTAATGATGAACAGGCGATTTTTTTGGAGAGCATTTTTTCATTTTTAAAGGCAGGTGAGCTATTAATTCTTTTAAAAAAACCTGTATTCAATTCCTTTATACAAAAGAGTATTATGGAACTACGTATTCTCTAAGCATTTGAGATTTCAATTATTTTTAAATTTAATGCTATTAGTAGTCTTACAGATAAGTAATAATTCTGATTCCTTATGAGATCAGTTCTGTTCATTTTCAGTTCTAATTCAGGGACTAGTCTACATCAGAGATCAGCAATGAATCGTTTTTCCGCTACTCATTCTGATTCATAAATTTAGAAAAATACTTATAATACTTATAAGTGATTCGAGTGGCTCGAATCATTCATCAAAATTTACAGCCTTTGTTATTGTTGCATGTACAAACAAAGAAGAAAGGAAAGACAAAGACAACAAGCAAAGCATACACACAATCTTCTTGTGAGTATAGTAGTGTTCGTATGCGAATCATACTTATTTTGTGCTTCGTGTAAATGTTAAGTAGAGACGAGTCGAAGTCAATAACATCATGCGTATTGTTAAGTATGAATACGACGAGTACTTCCAACTTTGAGTATGAGTAGAATGAGTATGATATTAAAATAAGTATGAATGCGTATAAGTATCAGAAATAATAAGTATGACTCGAATCTACTCATCGTTTTGAATACTCGTTGCTGATCTCTGGTCTACATACAAACTGGCGGCATATTTGCGGCTGGTCTTTTGATATTTCTGGTTACTCACCTTAGACATTTAGGTGTAGCTTACACATAATCAAATACTTTCTCAAAACTTCAACTCTTTGTGCCTTAAGCGTTTCTCTTAAAACTCTACTGCACTTTTGTAGCATACTTTTGCTTTGAGAAAAGGTTATATACGACCAGTATCAAAAAAATTCTCTCACATTTAAATAAAAGACAAATTTTTTTGACCGCTAAAATAAATTGATTAGATTTCATGTCCAATTTAAAAATAAAAATGTTCAGCAATTGAAGTGCGTTACGTGTACACAGTACTCTGTGTATACTGGCCTTCCATTTTAGAAACATTCCCCCCCATATTGCTGTATTTTGGTACAATCAACTCTCGACGTTTGTTGATGCTGTAAGCGTCGCTGTAGATTGTAAAGTTTTGATGAAAAATAATGTGATTTTATATAAAATTAACAACCGTTTGTTTGCTACCGCGTTAAGATATTGATAGTGACGGTTCTGGTTTGGTTTAACAATACTTTCATATATATTTCCAAATAAATTGGAATTTAAAATTTTTGTGCACCTTTGTTTTCAGATTTTAATTCTGTTAAAAATCAATCTATTAGTTCGATTACACAGAATTCGGGCCAGAAAATAAATTCAATTTAAATAATGCATTTCATACATTATTTCATTCACAGTATATCAGTATAAATTATTTTCGTATTGATTTTCCTTAAAACTTTGAAATAATATTAAAATTACAACAAAATTCTGTTTCATTGGTTACATTCGTTAGTAAATCATTAAAAAAAATTAAATTGATAACAACACCAATTCTTTAGTGTGATTGAAAAAAAAAGAAAAAAACCTGCATATAAATTTACATTTAACAAATGACTTTTTATAGATTTATTCAGAAAAAAGAACAGAAAAATATTTACACATTAAACGAGCATAAATTTTTCAATTTGTTTATACAGGCCGTATATACAAATTGTTAAAAATTCATAAATTAGCAGGTTGTTATTGCGAACATCAAGTGGTGACACAAAAATACAAATGATGGAGAAAGTTTAACAAATTTATTTTGTTTTATTTATTAAAAAACCCTTGGCTCTATTTAATTTTCTCTACTCATTATAGTATTTTAGACAAAATTTCAAAATTAAAGTCTTGCTCAAAGAAAACTGCCTTGCTAGAAATATTGTGAACAACAAGATTAGAAATGAAAAGTTAGTCTTCTGTCTGAGCACTTGGTACCGTTTTGATAACACAATAAACACATCAACAGATATTGCAAAATTCACTCTACTTTTCGAGTCCTGCTGTTTTCTTCTATAGTGGGTAGTTGCAATGTACTCTTCTTACAATTGTGGCTCGCATTTTCTTATGTACGCAGACTTCCCATATTCCCATAAAAAAATTACTAAAAGATCAAATCGCACGGTCTTGGCTACTGTCTCATCTTGTCTCTAAAAAAGTTTCTGATGTCATGGATGGCCCCTCTTGTTGAAAAGTTAAACTAACAAAGTTTAATTGTTTCAAGGCTGTAATTATCGCCTGAAACCTTAAAACGAAAAAATTTGCGGCGATTGAAACTTTTGTTGGGAAATTTCAATAATGCGAGTTTTTGGCGATGCATCAAACATTCTAGGGATAACCTGAGGTTAGTTACCATACTTTTGAAATGTCAATGTAGACCCAAAGTACATTTTAGAATCATCTTGAATTCAACATATACATATATTAGATTACTATATGCTGATAAACATATTCTTGGAAGCTGTTGGTCGTTTATATATCTCAGAAGGAAATGCCTTCATATATACTACGTGATCGCCAGGGTATTGTTTGTGTTGATACTGTTGTCAGGCCAAGAGGACATAATAGGGATACTCTATACAATTAGAAGAAGTATAATAAACCGTATTGTCGCCGTTTTATTGCACTTATTCACGATGACAATAATAATAATTATCACCACCATGTTTTGCTAAGAACGCCAATTTTGGATAATAATATCAAATGGTTCATGTTTCAAATATCGCCTATGCCTTTGTTTTAGTTGCAGAAAATGTTTGGAATCTTCTAGCAGTTTTTTTATTTTTTTGCAAACTAAAGAATTAGGTTCGTTAGCCATTGTACAAATGCCGCTATCCTTATAATGGATGTATAATAGCTCGCTATTGTCATTTAATTCAGTGTTAATGGCTTTAGTATTATTATTATTATTTCTATTATAACCTTAACTTTTAATTATTATGAATGTATATACATATGTATTGAAGCCGCCATAATCTAGTAGGTAGTGTATTGGCTTATTAGTCGTGAGGCCACGGTTCAAACCGCAGGTAAGACATCAAAAAAGAAGTACGAAAACAGATTTCTTTGGCAACTTCCTCTCAGCAGATTTCTTTCAAAAATTCCGAGTGCAAATAAAATTGCCCTGAAAAGTGTCTCAAAAATCTGTCATTTGGAGTCGACTTTAAACAGTAGGTCCCGCCACACATGTATAAAATTAACACACACAACATTAGTAGTGTGAGAAGCCAGGACATAATCCTGACTGAAGGGTTGTAATGACCATATATGTATGTACATATGTACATATATTTTTATGTACTATTAAATTATTAATGTATCTCTATTACTTTGTTACTTTTTATATAAAACATCAAGTTGATAAGTAAAAGCATAAGAACTAAAATTCCTACGTAAAATTTAAAACAATTGTTGAAAAAAATAAAAAATCAAAAGTAAAATTACTTCAAACTTTTTCAGTAAAAAAGTCAAGAACTCATGTTGCAATGTTGTAACAGAACACCATCCAATGGGAACAAAGCCAGACAATTGTAAATTCTTTACTTCATTTATTGTTTCAATGAATGAAATTCATGTAGTTTACCAACATTTTTAGACTCAATCGAAAATCCAAAAAATTGTGTGAAAAATGTGATGTTAGTCTGCACCTAGATATGCGTATACAAATGTATGTGTTAAAGTTTGCAACACATTTTCTTGTTTTTATTTTATTGTATAAGAATTATTTGTTGCAACTAATTTTATTGTCTGATGACTCTGCAACGATATAAACAATTGGACAACAAATATGTAAAACAATCTTAAACACTATGCACCAGCATAACGGAGAATAATACTTTCGACAATATAAACATCAATTTAAACAACTGGAGCATGAAACAAAACATAACATAGTATAACAGTGCTTATGGCATAGAATTAAATGCAAAACATACAATTTTCATATCGAACAAGACAATTTACAGAAAATCTTTTTAACATGTTGGCAACATCAATAACATGCTGTAAGGGTGTGTCTTGTGATTTTAATTCATTTTATTTTCAATTTTTTTTATTTTCAGTCGATAGGCTTATGTTTTTAAATAAAATTGAGTTTTATAAAATTTAATGGAAAGTTTAAAAGAATAATTTAAAGGAACATTGTAACCATTATTTAAATTACACAGAATTTTATTGTTTATTTTATTGATCGATTTTATCGGTTACAGTAGTCGTTTAGTGCAAATTCAAATCACGGAGAGTTTGTAAAAATTGTCATTCTCGCTTTTAAATTTATAAAATGAATCCCTAAATTTGGAATCCTTTTGTGCAGCAAACTCAATGTAAATCTGAATACAAAATCCAAAATCACCACGGTACGAGGGCACTACGCTTAATGTGGGATATTAAGCCTAAATACTTCCTACAGAATCAAACCAATTCAATTCTATGGAGATGAGGTTTGGTGGTTGGTTAAGAAAAGAAAGAGTCATCAAACTCTGTTTCAGAATATTAAGAAGATAATGGCGATCATGATAGCAAGTGCCCTGAGAATTACTTCATTCCTTTAAGCGATTGCCTCCAGACATGTTGGTGAAACAATTTGCTGTAAATGCGACAACAGTATTGAGCACCACACACCCCGTGTGGAAGTATAGGAGTTATGTTTATGACAAAACGTTGTGTTATCTGGATGTATTAATTTTCTACAAGATTCTCTAAACTACTTCTCACCAGAATAAGTGCAGAAGCTGCCATGATGTGGAGGAAACGAAATCGGTCCTACTTCCAACACTTCAGAACAACCGTCATATACCCTTGGACGTTTAGGTGACAGAAAGTTTGAAGAGAACTGTCCGGTTTAATCAGGAAATCAGGGTGGCTTAAACGCACTACTAACGCATCAAGGGGCTTATCTCACACTAAGAACACAATGGACCATATCGGCCGCCGAGTAATTTTCCTGAGAAAGGCAATCTACCCGCTAACGTAACCTAACCTACTCTAAACCACTTTCGTTTCACTGAAACAAAGGCTTCACAACCCTGGTGACAGTGTTCCAAAAATACTGAATTTAATGCCAATTTAAATACTTTTGCATTGAAATACTTTTTTCATTTATTTAATGGCCATACAAACGTAATACAAATCACTCAGATTTGATATAAAATATATGAATTTATTGTTACACCATTAAGGTGTTCAAATATTTTATTTAACCAATATTTTCCCTGGCAATTATGCATTATCCCGTAGCATACATATGCATAATTTATATAAATTTATGGAAATATGCATGATACGTACACAATAACATGACAAGCAATCACACATGCTGTTATTGTTTAACAATACAAATATTTATTCGTATCTCATTGGACATACACAATTCCATATTTATTCGTGGTTGTTAACCAGTAGAAATTGCATATATTTTACATCAATTAATTAATTCTTATAAGCAAAAAAAATTTATATTTTTTTGAAACCTTAACCATTGAAAAAAATAATCCCTTATCCACGCTTTTTGTGAAGTACGATGTTTCTACTGCTACTGTATTATAATTATTATTGTTTTTTAAGAATTTGAATTCATAAATTGAAATTATTACATCAGCTTGTTACGATTTTATGTAAATATTAAGAATAAATTTAATGTAGCCAATATATAATTTTTTTTAATGTAAATATCTTGTGTGCTTCAACAGAACTTCATAGGAAAAATCAATAAAACGAAAAAATTCAATAAAATTCTAGTAAATTTAGGGCAATTTTTGGAGTTTTTTATTTTTCGTTTTTTTTTTCTAAGCAAGTTTCTTTTGCTCTCTTGCTTTCTAACTTGCCATAGTTTAAATGTTATCCAATTGGAAAGTTGACATTGAAAATCTAAAAAATTTATTTTAATTGGTAGCCGGAAAACTTGTTCTTCAAGCTTATTGTGTATTTTTGTTTAAATCCAATAAAATTAATGCTGAAAAATATGGAAAATTTTACAATTTATTTACAGTCAAAATAATTATTAAGTAAGGTGAACAATCTTGAAAAAATGCATACCGCCCATTCCGACCATTTTACGTATACCATTATCGTCCTATAGAGAGGACTATTTGCAATGGGATGGATAAATTAGAGTCCACTGTGTTATTCAGTAAACACTTGAATGTAAACTCCGAATGTCGTCAAAATAAAATAACTGCGGAAAAATCGCCGCTGTCCGCTAGAGCGTCGCTCTCTAGAACTCAGATGTTCATAACCCCCGCATCGGTAGAAAATTCCAGAGATTTAGCAACTGAAGGACCGTAGACAGCAGCATAAGAGCGTGTTTTGATATCATTGTCTCCTCATCACAGAATCTACAGTCCACTTAGAGTCTAAAATGCATGATCAGCAAGCTGTTTATTATTCTCAAGCTATTCCTGAATTGTCAGTTTCGTGATTCAAATGCCTTCCCGTACCTAGTCGTTTTTCCAATTAAGCACTGATCCATGCAGCGTTGTGAAACTATTCTTACATGACCTAGAATCCAGTATAGGATATCTCCTATTTTCTTGGACTACGTGTGAGGCCATAGTTCAAAACCGCATCCAAATATCACGAACAAAACGAAATTTCAAAAAGTACATCCTAGTCAGCAATTTTCTGCAAAAAACTCCGAGAGTACATAAAATTCCCATGAAAAGATTCTCAAGAAAAACTGTCGTTCGGAGTCCACTTTAAACTGTAGTTCCTCCCACTCATCGATAAAATTAACACACACAAGGTTTGTGGTGTGAGAAAATTCTTTAGTAAGTGATTCAGGTTTTTGACGCACATACTCAATGTCAATATAAAATAAATATGAATGAATAATATTTTCTCTTCACAAGCGATTTCAAATTTCAACACACTGAGGCGGAAAAGTAATATTGAAATTTTATTTGAAAAATAAAAATTGGGCATACGTCCCAGGGGAAAGATGTAAAAAATTAAATTGAATTACAGTGAATTAGCAGAAACGCGAACTAATTTTTACAAAGGGTGTTGATGTTTTCAAAGGCAAAACTAAGAATTTATGAGTTTTATTGTAAATAACATGTTAGGGGTGAATATAAATATAAAAATTCCATGAAAATTTAAATTCACAATATAGAAATGTAAACTTTTGTTCACGTTTTAGAACAGACAATGTAACACAAAAGTGTTCATGTTTTTGGAATGTGAACGTTTCTGAATATTTACGTTTTCGGGAGTTCACTTTGATATCAATGGAAAATTGCAAGAGAAATCACATTTTCTTATATGTATATTAAATATACTGTTTACATTTTTTAGTTTGTTTTGACGCTTCTTATGAGAAAAACTTCTTAGTCTCAGTTTCCTCAATCGATATTTTGTCTTTAAATGGTGTAGGAGTCTCCGGAACGCAATTGCAAATGTTTTCGGCTAATAAAACTCATAAGCTCTACAGTGTTGGAATTAAAATCAAATCACTCTCAAAAATGCCAAATTTTTATACATTAAACGGCTTGTATTCGAATTAATAAAGCTTCAGATTAAATATATTAAAATTATTTCAAATGGTTTTATATTTTTTAAATTATTTAAATTTAAGAGCTGACGTCAATGAGACGTAAATAAATGAATAGACAAATAAATAAATAACAATGACGTCCTTCAACTGAATAAATAAATAAAAATTTGATTAACTTAATGTATTCAACGTTCATTTGTTTTTATTAAGAATCTGAATATCTTCTAATGATATGTTGATGTTCTAGAAAAGAAGTAAAAAAAATATGAATTTTAACCAAATTAAATTTACAATTCATATAGAATATTAAGAAAATTAAATAATACTTTTAGAACAAGTCTTTAGACGTTCTATGTACACATGGCTCAGACTAAGCATATAATAAATATTTTTAAAAATATGATTACTTAATTTAAATAAAAGACACAATAAATGATTGATGAAAATTACAAAAATAAAAAGAAAAATAAATTCAAAATTGTATTCATATTATCATGTTCTCCAGTACAGATTTTTGGATAACTGAATTATTATCCAGCAAGCTAAATAAAGATGTCATTCAAATTCCAAAAAAGGAAAAAAATACTCCACCTTAGGAACCGAAATGATTGGCGAAGGAAAACACTTTAATGTTTTACAAATAAAATAATTGTTGATACACTTTGAGTGTAATTCATCCAGCTTCCTTACATGCCATCCATACATTGATATCAACAGCAGCTGTAGGTCTCACCACTCATGTATAAAATTAAGACAGAAGACAAGAGAAGCTAGGTCGTAATTCTGATTGAAGGGTTGTAATAACTTGTTAGGTATGAGGGAGCTTCGACAAGATGGCCTTCATAAACTTTTAGAGTTCGTAAGACCCTTTTCGATGTCCCTATGCTGAAGGCATCCCAGCAGAGGAGTTCATGAAAACGTGAATTTTTTGCAATGGATTTCTAATGTAGAGATCTTACTGAAGAGTTCGTCTAGCCATTTACGTTAAATCCTATTGCCGTTAAATCCAGTTGCCTGTCTATGAAAAGGTATGGTTTTTAGAGATATTTTCATTTTAAATAATTGTTCCCGCAGACTGTATAACTGACACGATGCTCTGAAAGACGCTGCGGTGATACGATAGCCTTATGGACTGAGCTATATCTACCGACACCGACAAAGTTGAAACACACATAGTTGAACTCAGTTTTGAACCATCTACGACAATCTTCACGTAATCGTTAAAGTGATGGTGTACACCATTACTTTAAACCTTTCCTTCAGGTATGGCTGTTTCAAACTTTATCGAGAAATCCTGTTGCACGAGCTATCATTTAGTCAATACTTTGCTTACGTAAAAGTATCTTAAAATCTTCGAGTGTCCAAGATTTGATCTGAGCCTCTGTTCAATTGCCCAGGGATGCAGACTAGTTTCAGCTTCCGACGGTTTTAATACAACGAAAATAGATATAAAATTATCTCCAGCTGCGACTCAAGTGTAATACGCAAGGCACCTCTAATGATGCATCTGCTTCAAGTGAATGGTACCTTATACTACGCATGCTTAGATTAAGTCTGACCACTTTTGTTTAGATCTATTGAGTCATACTAGGTCATGAGTATGCGTTTAGTTACAGTAGTAGAGGCTGTTTTTCACAATGGTCCGTATACTCAGTTTTCAGATTCTTTATCCAGAATACATTCCAAAAATGATTCGGCGGTTGAAAAATAGCACCAATGTTTGTTTTTTGGATTCACACCTAAGCTGAGACCAAATGCCTACTCGCTAGCCCTGAATCTACCTAAAATTGTATGAACCACGTCATCCAAAAAGGCAATATTCCCACATTCGAAGCTGTTCCAGCATCACTAACAATTCGTTAATTGGTTTCATATGACAGGGGAGAGCAGGCCATCCAGTGGAGTTCATCTTTCTATAATTTTGGTAGTAAGTACACTCTCTAATGTAGAATAGATTGACAAATGTAGAGCAGTTTAATTTAATTTAAATTAATTTTATTTAATTTTTATAAAAATAAAATTACTGGCATTTTGTAAATCAATTGTTGAAAATTTAAAATTTTTAATTTTGTTCCGAAATAACGAATATTAACTAAAGTCACTGTATTCTGAATATGCCACAGAGTATAACATGTTTTCAATACTTCTTTATGAAAATGTTTGAAAAAAAAAAATGTTTTATAAAATTCAAAATTACTTCTCGGAAAAACAAAATAAACCTGAACTTTTTTCCTTCTTTATAGTTTAATCCTAGACAAGTTTTTTTATATTTCTATATACTATTGTTGCTTTTTAGAGAAGAATGAAAAAGTTTAGTTTTAAACTTTAATTTGGCTTATATGGGTTAAGGTTCACAGAAAGTTTAAAAGTAGCGCTTATTTACTTTGCTAAAGGATAACTGATAAAATTTATTACCCGGAAATTGAATGTTAAGGTGTTGAACAGATTACAAACTTACTTTCCATTTCATGGAATAATATTTAAATGCAAAGTTTTTGTTCTGTTTCTACTATGCAAAGGAATTTGTAAAAAATCAGTTGTTGGTTAAAAAAAAGGTTTAATTAAGATTATCAAAAAAAATGTAAAATATTCTCAATAAAATAATAACGTTTTTGTGTTACCAATATATAGAACAGACCATTTTTCGAAAGTATAGAAGTATAAGACCGTCAGATGCAGCATTCTAGTATTGATTACAAAGTGTTTTTCTTATAAATAAACTTTCTTTTAGGTGTAGTAGTTAATACTTTGAGCTTAAACTTTTGTTTTTAATATTGCGTTTGTATAACAAAGTTCAAAGTATCATAAAATGCTTAAGAATGTTTTTCACTGAATAAACTAAAGGATAAATAAAAACATAATATTTGTTGTATAAAGAAGCTATTTTGGAGCATGAAATAGAGTTATTTCAGTATTCAGAATGGTTTAGTATCGATGTTTAAACGGACAAGAACCTCATATAAATATTAATTTAAACAATCCTGAAAGGATTTCTATAGAAAGATTTTATTACAAAGTCCCGTAATACCATCTTATATTTATACATCTGAAAGATCCTGGACGTTCCATAGGAAATACACCCTGGATGTACTCTTCGAGACTCTTGCCTCTGATTGTCAAGAACATATTTCACACAAATGCAGATGGATATGGTATATCGATCTCAGGCGATAAGTTAATTTTAATTCCTTTAATTCTCCGGGTCGTGATGTGATAATACGACAGGATTTTCAAATGAAAATAAATATCCTCATGCAATGGTTTCACTTATTTACTTAATTGGTCTTTACAGTCGCTTACTCTGGATCACAAGCAAGCTTCTCACACCACTCAAGTTGTTTGTATTAATTTTATCTTCGAATGGTGTAGCCTACAGTTTAATGTGCACTCAGAACGACAGATTTGAAAAGTATTTCATGGCAACTTTATTTACTGTAAGAGTTTTAGCCAGAAGACTACTGAGAGGAAATCGCCGAACAAAATATTTTCTTTCACATTTCGTGTTGTTGAAGATGCCTGGAGCCGAGGGTTGAACCACCGTCTCTCATTTAATAAGCCAACATGTTACCAAGTAGGCTATGGAGAATTCCTACATGTCATGATATTTGATAACTTTTAGAGCTTATAGTTGTCACATGTTCTATTGCAACGACGAGTATACGCCTCCTTGTGAAGGTTCCTTTGCAAACACTTAAAATGGCCAAAGTAGTTTCGATATGACCGTAACTTAGTAGTTTTTTAATAAAAGTGATGGCATTTGTTTCAATTGTCCTATGGCTTTTGTACCAGTGCGGTGTAAACCTTAGCGAAAGCACGGTCTGCATCAAGTATGTTCCTTTTATTAAAGTTTAGTTTCAACAAAAAAAGGCGGCATTTTTTATTGCGATAATTTCTACAAAATATAAAACTTAACTAAGAGAGATATTCCCACCATAGTTAGCATCACACAAAACTGAGTAAAAATATCTATTTGGAAATATTACGGAGTATATATACATATATTTGCATCTAAAGTCCAAATAAATTGTACTTTTTTACTCACAATTTTTACGTTATCCTTTAACTGTGTACGGAATAGTAAATTACCTTTTCTTCAACTTTTAATCTTTTTTTATATACTTTTTATTATTGTATTGCGGTAACTGCTGTATGATTCTTGTTATCGAGAATATTGATTTCCTTTTACAATTCATGTAAAAAATATTAAAAGTTTATTGATAAAATAATAACAATTTTCCATTCAATTCAAAAGTTTAATCTTGTTTCTTTGCAATTGTAAATTTTATAAGCCATTGTATTGATAATTCTATTATTTGTCAAAGGTTTTGTTTTTTTTTTTTTGCATTTAATCTGCCATTTGTGTTGTTGGTTTACTTGGAACTTGGAAAATTATAAGCAAATTGAAGATTTAAAGATTTTTATTTATTTATTTATTCTTTTTTCGTATTCATTATTCGTATAAACACTGGCTACCAAGCAGGTGGAGAAAATTTTCCAAATATTTTAAAAGAATTTGAAGAAAGCAAAATAAATGGGTTAATGCTTATAAATTTATTTAATTTTTATTTACATTTTGTTTCAAAAGTTGAATTTATTTTTTTTACAAAAAACAATCTGAAATACTAACTACAAAGTTTTCGTACAGTTTAGATAGACATAAATGAAATCTAAGTATTCTACGTCAGCTATTCGGTTTTATGGGGCATAAAAATTAACAACAAGCTGAGCGCAAATAATAAAAATTACAATAAAGGTTACATGTCAATACAGGAACAACTACAAAAATACTTTGGGGCGATCTTAATAAGGAGAGAATCATGAGTATTTAAAACTAAATTAGGGCGATCTGATCACACTAATGAGCAGACTTACAAAACACTTCGACACTTATTGGCGTGGTGGAAAATGATGAATGCAGGGCATGCGGCAAAGTCATCGAAACGATGAAATACTTTTTGTATCATTGCTCAGCTTTCGTAAGACCAAGATTCCAATATTTTCAAGATGACACTATACCAGACATAATTCATCTCAGAGGAGTGGACTGGAAAGGGTTTGTACGAGATACAGACTTCCTATAGAAAGGATGGTATTATTCCTAATGGCGAGCGCACAACAAGTCCACATGAAGGCTAATTGACATGAGACCTTTGGTTGGTCTCTTTTCTTTTAACCTATCTCTCTACCTATCTATCCGATATATTGGACTTAACATAGCTTATGATTAAAATTTATGGTTAAAAATAATATTACTGTCTTGTTAGAATACAATTATATTTATTAAATTTTTCTGTCGAAATGGGTAAAAATTTGCACACTATAGTCATATTTTGGTTTGGAATCTAAATATATATATGTATATATATCTATAATATTCCAATTTCAATTAAGTATTTAAAAAAGTTCTTTCCGTCTATTATTATCAACAGTCTTATTTGCTATGGTCACTAATTAATCAAACTCTGTTGAATTTTTTTTCACTTTATCTTTTTTCAGACAACAAAGTCTTTTGTGAATTAATTTTTTTAATTACCATATACTAAAAATTTTTTGTATTTCTCTATTATATGCCTTCGCTTTATATACATACATACCTTAAGATGTGGTGTTTCTTTTGTTTGTTCTATCAACATATAATTTTTTGTTCTCAATTATTATAAAAGTTTTTCTATCTTTTGTTTTAAAAAGCCTCAAACTCATAAGTTATTTTGTTGGAAAACTATGGCCACTAATAATCTCCCTTAATTGCGAAAAAGTATTCTTTGCATATATTCTTATCCTTATCTTTATGTTTAATTTTTACTTGCTTCAAATTTTTTAATTTTTGTTGATATTAAATATAAAAAGTTTTGAGCCAAGTATATGGCATGGAACGCCTTTTGTTTTGAGAACAAAGAAACACATGAAAAATATATTTTCGTTACAGTAATTAAAGAAGAATTATTTAAAGTATAATTGTAGTCTATAATACTAAAATATATTGCCTTACACTTAGTTTTCGATACATATTTGTATCAAGTTTTTATATGATTTCCAGATGTTAATTGAACAAAACCTTTTTCTCGTTCATTAGGCAACATATTGTTATGAGATGTTCTTATATATCAACTGTTGTTTACCCGCATAACGTTATGTGTAATGTTATCGTTTTTATCTTAAAGTTGAGTGTGTCGAAGAGAACGCTTCCAAATTGTGGAAATTTACTAAGAAAAGAACAAACCCGTTGACGAAGCTCGTAGATCCACCGTCGTGCATTTATTAGTTGTTTCCAAAATCATCAACAAGTCAAAAGAAATTTGTGTTTGTAAGAGACTATTAGTGCAAATTACCGATTTGTCGACAATCTCAACTATATGACCTTTGTCCGTCCTCACTTACTTACTTAACTGATTATTACAGCCTTTCAATCAGGATTGCGACCTACCTTCTCTGGAAAACTCCATATTATGATATTGGCAAACGACAACTGTTTGTGTCGCATTTTTGATGATTGGTTTCATTTTTATCTAAGAATTTTGTTCAGCAATGCGGCTTATTTCTGATAAAATGGTTAAATGGCACTACTTATCATATAGCATTCTTAACGATAGATTTATTGCAGAATCAATTTGGTAACAACTTTCATTCCAGAATTGGCCCTGTTCACTGGCCCCCTTGCTTGTTCTATTTTACGGCTCTGAGTTAGTTTTTTATGAGGCAACCAGCAACTTTGGAAGTTTTAGAAGTCATTAATCAAGATACGATATGGGCTGATTTATTGGAAGTACTCATAGCTATGGCGAACACATATCAGAAAAAGTTTTAAAGAATCGATGCCATGAAATTTTTAAAGAGCTGGATAAGTTAGAATGATAATAACGTGTCTTCCAACAGGGGCTTTCGAACTTTGAAATTTGAGTGAAATTAGTTTTCATTTACTGAGTCTCTTTTGCTATATCTCTGTAGATGGATACAGCATTTTTCAAATAACAAAATTATTTTATCGAAGTGTGCATTTTGTTCGTCTGTTCATAGCTGGGGCTCATTTCAGAACATTTCTGGCCTGGCCATCACTGCTATAAGTTTATAATTATCAATTTCTTTCAGAATGAATTGAATGACAACGACTTTTGGTTTCAAAACGACGGTGCTATAGATTATTTCCAATAGAAATAAAATTCTTCCGCTACTTATTCTAATATTTAAAGGTTAAATAAATCTTTTTTGGAGACACACACCCTTTTTGGCATTTTACTGTACACCAGCATAAGCATAAAATAAAATCTGTGACTGCCTGCATTTTGCAAACATTTGCGGTCACGCTGTCGGAGGTCTCAAGTGGATTTCTTTTTTACGACATTTTGCTTTTGCATATTTTCCTTGTACACAAAAAAAGAAAGAAATAAAGTTTTGCTTGTACGAGCACAAACTATTTTAAATTTTTAAACTTTTGTAAAGAAATGTTTTGAACTCGCCCATAAATTTTAAGAGAAGTTTGTTTTTGTTTTAAATGAAAACTTTGCCAAAAGTGTGTGTTTTCCTAGCCAAGTGGTATCAGAAGATATTTCTATTGACTATTACTTATATCTATAGTTGGTTTTTTATTATATATTTTTCATTTGGAACATATTTTACTTCTCCGAAATATGTATTCTCCAGGATTTGATTCAGAATTGCTTACGGAAAGTGTATAATATTGACAAAGAAATTTTGAAGTCAACAATATTCATTAAAAAAGGGAAAATAATATCTTAACTTATGTTCACACGGAAACCGCTGAAAGTACCTCTTTTTATGTAAAAAATGAAAAGTTGGTTATGTTTCGCTAATTTTGGACCGATTTGAGAATACTTCGTGTAGAAAGATTTTAAGATTTATAATTTTTGACTGGAACTGCTACGAAATTCAATGCCAAAGAATCCTGTATGAACTACTCAAACGTATTAAAGTTCTGTAGTTCTGGAAATCTTCAAGTCGAGAACTGCCTGAGAGATTGTTAAGTAATCACATTATAGAAAAGACTGGAGTATGACAAATATCGCTATTGTTGCACATCATACAGGATTTGAGTAAACAGCAAGTAACATGTATCAAGTGGTATGAATCAATATGCGTTGATTAGTATATAAAGTCCTTTTTATAATTAATATTGTTTTGTAGAACTAATAAAGTACTACGATCTATTGTACTGAACAACAGAACAAAATTTTCTCAAATCTGTCATTAAATTATAGAGCTCCCCTCCCCCCCCTTATGAATTAAATTAACACGCATACAACAAGGTTCACGTAATGAACTAGGTTATAATCCTGACTAAAGTTGGTACAATCACGAAGGGTATCTAAGCTTTACCGCCGTCACGCAATGTCCAATATTTCAACGACGTTAATAGGTTTTAATATAAATTAAATGTTGTGTTTATCTTGATTGCATAGAGCACACCCTGATGGATAGAGTGTTGGACTTCCATTACTTTTTTTACTAGGTTTAATTAATAGATAGAAATAGACTTAGAATCGAGTCCAATAAATGTTTTACATTAATTTTAATACATACGCTACCTAATTATAGAACAACTAAAACACTTTTGCAATGTTATAAAACAAATATAATAAATTATATACTCTAGTCTATTGATAAAACAGTGATATTCGCTCGAAGTGTTTCAGTTTTTTTTTCTTGCTTTCATTTCACTGCTAAGTTCCTAATAAAACTGAAACACAAATTGCATATCAAGTGCAAATAGTAAGTTTCAATTGCAATGCAGTAAAATATATGAACAAACAAGCATTTGCTCTTATTATGTTTTTACTTTGTACGTCATCCGCTGGTTTTAGTTTTCCCTGGTGTCCACTGAATTTTAAAACAAACAATTTCTCTCCCACAGGTCAATGGGACTGGAATAAAACTGAAATATTTACAGACGTGCATTTTTTGGTTTCCATGTGTAAATATTGAATTATAAAAAGTGCTGCACATGTAAAATGGTATTCGTGTGTGCCACAAATTAAAACTTGTAATTTAAAACGTTAATAAAAAAAGGGAAAAAGAAGAGATAATTTTGTGGAAGAATCAACTTTATTTTACGCTGCTGGGTTAAGCTATAGAATGACATTTGTTTTAATATTGAATTGAAAATCATTAGAAATTCTTATGATTACTTTGTCTTGTTTCAGTTTTGATAATCAAGTTTTTCTAGCTGTACAGGTGATTGGTGAACTGTAGTATATTCTTGAATTGAACATTTTACGAAGATCACTAATGGGAATTCTGAATAAAGATTTATATTTACACGCTGACAGGCTTCATTTGACTCTGCAGAGATGAAGCCTAATGATCATTTAAAGTGTTATCAATACGCCGAATGGTTGGTTGAATAGACAGACTTTACAAAGAAACTCATCTCCAGCGATGAGCCATACTTTTACCTCTCATTAACAAGTAGAATTGCCGCATTTATGCAAATGAGAATCCACAAGTGATTATTGAAAACCCGATACATCCACAAAGAGTGACGGTTTGGTTCTGTTTATAGGCTGGCGACGTCAACAGTCCTTACTTCTTCGAAACTGAGAGCGGATAAGCAGTTACCATGAGTTTTGTTCGCCATCGCAGTATGACAATGTACTCCTTGTAAATTTCACTCCATATCAATTCAAAAAAAAAAACTTTTTTCAACTTAAAAAGAAAAAACAAAATACGGAAACAAAAAGTTTTGTTGCAAATTCACAAATATGGTTGAACCATGTTGTTGTCAAATGTCACAGTAACAACAACAACAACAAAAGAAATTCTTTTATTATTAAATTTAAGAAAAATACTGGTGCTACTCCTTTGTCTTTGAAAACGATACGAACAGTATGGAAAAGACTTACACAAGCAGAAAATTCTCAACAAACGAAAGAATAAATTTTTAACTGATTGAAGGTGATTATTCGTTTCCTACAACATCAACGCATTTCGCTTCGATACGGTAAGAATTTAAAAACGTCAGTAATCATGGAAAATACATGGGTTAAAACGAACATTTTTATTTACATACACTTTTGACTTTGGTCTCTGGCTTTTAAGCATAATAACACTTTGCAAATGAAGGTTAAATATCCAGGAATATCACTGGATAGTAAAATAATATGGGGAGCTCATATAGAGAACATATCAATAAAGGCCCGACATGCCATTGATGGTACGCTGAATGCTTGCAAAAAATTCCTGTGAATACAACACAGGAATTATTCAATTGTCCGACCAGACAGAATGAATTTAGAAACAGTTAAATTGAAATTGGCCAATATGCAGATACTAGAGTGTGTTGGTATAACAATGAAAAACTATCCAAGAATAACGCATAAGCTCTGTTAAATTTAAGTCCGCTGCAAGTGGTAGTGAAGACCCAAGTTTTGTATACTATGATCAGGCTAATGGGAGACAAGTCTAACAGGAAATTTATAATGAATCGATTGACTGACAGTTCCATAGCTAACACTACCCTGGTTAGGAAATAGACTGTTTTGGTTCTGTAAGGTGCCTTAGAATGAGACAAAAATGGATGGAGTAATAGGGAAACTGCATGTTCTCATAAAAACGAGAACAATTTTGTGCTATACAAATGCGTCAAAGATGGATCTTGGGACAGGAAAACTTTCTCGGGTATCTCTCAAATAGAAGTCTACTATCGAAAGATGTGCTCAATTCCATTTGAATAGTAGGTACAAAAGACAGACCGAATGAAGTCGCCGTAGTCTAATAGATAGTGTGTTGACTTATTAGACAAGAGACCGTGGTTCAACTTTAGGACTAAACATCTCAAATTAAACAAAATATGAAAAAAATTTAAAAGTAAATAAAATTGCTATGAACTGTTTCACAAATGTGTCGTTTGAAATCAACGTTAAACCACTTATGGCTAAAATGAACACACACAACTAGTGCGGTGTGAGAAGCTAGGTTGTAATCCTGACTACAGAGTTGTAATGACCAATTTAATAAATAAGTAAGTATTTGCTTTTCTTGCTTGTTCTTCCAATATTCGACTAAAAATTGTTTCGAAATTGTTTAAAAACAATTCATAGTATGGGTTTCAATTTCAACAAAAAAAAAAAGTTTGAATGTAAACCAATTTGATTGGTGTCGTTAGGTGACGCCTAACGTATTGGTTATGAATATTTAAATAGTAAGCATTTCATTTCTCTCATATTTCGTTTCACTCGTATGACTATGACCACATCCATATGGTTTTTATATTTCAACATCCCATATGATTTATTTTTAAACGTGTATTTATGAAAAACTTCACCTTTGAAGAGTATCTAAGTGAACATTTTAAAACAAATTAAATGGAATCCTTCACAAACGAAATGCCTGCATCCATCAACGTTTTGTTTTTCGTTTCTCTTTTTTTGAAGAATATTTCTTTTTGTTTTGTTTGTTTTACATAGTAACCGACAACTCGATATAGTTTCGACAGCGAAGGCCACAAATAATGAAATATTCAGATGAAAACCAACCAATAAAAACTTGCATGAGCTCGTTTAACAAAAACACAGAGGAGATAATGTAAATGCAATTTAAGGCGGGGAATTGTTTATTTCACCTATGGCATGGGGTAGAAACATAATAACCATATCGTTCATGTCATTTATTAAATTTAAACAAATTCACTGGGAACATGATACCAAAGATTCAGGGGCACACAATGACATTAATATGAAAACCAAAGAGTAAGTGTGATCTCACATTAACGCATATATGTTTTGAGCTATCTGACCTTTTGCTTTGTTAACTGACTTTTTAATTTTGTCTTACAATTTTATTTTCGTATACGAACAATTATAAACATTATTGAATAAAATTGTTTATTTTGCTCAAAGGTTTTCATGCATTCTTTTATATGCAGAAAGTAGTAGAAATAAAAACTCTTGTTTAAGCCAAAATGAGCAACGTCGTGTGGAAAAACTCTACATGTGGTTAGCATGATAATAGAGAACGAAAAGCCAAATTAGAAAGTCATTAGATAACTAAAAAATTTTTTTTTTAAGTTCGGTGTACTCTTTGTGCTTCTCTCTATGTATGTGATGTTTTGCACTAGGTTTGCAACAGAATAATTACAAATTGAGTCAAGAGTTATCGTTATTTTATGGAAGCACGGAAAATAATCAAGGATTATGAAAATAACCGCGATTATGATAACATTGTTAACGGTGGTCAATTGGCTAATCATCTTAAATGTAAATCAAACAAGCTGCATACACAGCAATGCCACTGAACATCAGAGGAGCACGGAAACATAGTTTATCTGGATCTTCATATGAACTACCCGCTATATGAATCCACTTTCGATCTCGGTTTTATAACAAAACTACAGGTGCCCGTTAGAACTTGTTGCTAGACAATCGGGTCTAAACGTCGACATGGATTTTCATATAGAAACACTAGAAATGGGATTATGATTCCTGGAACTGCATGTAATCTGGGAGCAATGAGAATTTGGTATACTTGACAAATAGGGATTTCAAAAGGCGATTAACACTTGCTTAAGGTTTTGCATGGAACTCATTATAGGAGTACATAGTCATAAAGTAGTGGTAGTGGCTAATAGAGCTTTACATACATTACCATAAGCTTGGATAACCCAATGTTTTTTACAGCATTGGAAACAATATTGTGAGACAATGAGACATTAGGTAAATACTCTATGTCAAACCATGAATATTGTGAGGTGAACTGAGCGTACTCATAGAACAATTCAACTTATATGAACATCTCCCTAAATAAGAACGACCTGAGCACACTAATGAGCGTATTTACGGGGCACTCCGCTTTACACGTACACCTGAACCATAATTGTTTGGTGGAAAATGTTGAACGCATGGCATATGGTTAAGTCATCGAAATGATGCGTCATATTATGTGTCATTAGCCTGCTTTCGTTAGTTCGAGATTTTAATATTTTGTGGATAATACTTTATACTTTGTAATCGCCGTAGTCTAGTAAAGCCTGGGTTCGTATCCCAGGCCAGGCATCAAAACGAAATATAAAAAAATATTTCTTCGGCGACTGCCTCTCATCAGATTTCTGGCAAAAACTCTGAGAGTAAATAAAATCGCCATGAAGAGCTTCTCAAAAATCTGTCGTTCGAAGTCGACTTTAAACTGTAGGTCCCGCCACTTATGTATAAAATTAACGCACACAACATAAGTGGTGTGAGAAGCTAGGTCGAAATTCTGACTGAAGGGTTGTAATGACCAATTATGTATGTATGTGGATAATACTTTTCCGGACCAAACAATCTCAGAACAGTGGATTGAAAAAAGTTACGGAAGTTTGAACAAGATACAGAATTCCTGTAGTAGGTAATGCAAGCTTACTTAATGTATTTGCATCTCCTTTATTTACCTACCTTCCAACATAATTTTCATATCAAATCAAACAAGATGTCATAAACAAAAATTAATTAATTTTACATATGTTGAA
The DNA here is from genome assembly GCA_927399465.1 of Sarcophaga caerulescens. Lineage (NCBI taxonomy): Eukaryota > Metazoa > Arthropoda > Insecta > Diptera > Sarcophagidae > Sarcophaga > Sarcophaga caerulescens. The sequence continues at coordinate 136,599,026 of OV656872.1, read as the reverse complement.
ATTTACGTATAGGAAAAGTAGCTTTCGAGGGTAAATAATTTTAAAGGCAAAATCTTCAAATTGTGTTTGGGTATTAGAATTTAAACCGTTCAAAGCCTCATACGTTTGTTACTATAGATAACCTAAAAAATAGATCTGCTAATAATAATATTATTCTACTTCTCTCTTCTGTGCACTGTGACATGCAGATTATAAGTCATAATAAAATATTTATTAGTTAAGGCCTTCTTTATGATTCCTGAAACTGCTACTGAAATGCAATGTTGAAAATGTGGGACACACCATCCTCATCATCAAGATGAATGAGGACACATCATTATTATATTAACAAACATTCACTTGTGAATAGGTTTAAATACTTGGCCATAAAATGTTAATAAAATATTTCAAATATCATCAGCATGACTAAATTTAAATAATGTTAATTTAATCTGTTCATAAAATGTTAAAATTAGAATTTCTAAACTGTATTTATCTTCCTTTTTTGAGCATAAATGTCGGTTCTTGTTCATGCCACAAATTGGGGTTTAGAGACAAAACAATTGACAACAAATTGATTTTTGATGGAAACTATTAAAATTAAAATTGAAGTTTAATACACCGAAATTAGTATTTAATGTTGCATTAAGTTTTATTCAAATATATGTATATTGATTTCTATGTAAACATACATACATTGTATTAAAAGCTCTTTTATATAAGAGAGATTAAAAATAAAGATTGAAAACAATTTTGTTTGGTTTTGTTTTTTCTAATATATTTTTCCTAAAATATTTACATACGAAATAAGATTTATTGTATAATTTTTTAGGGTTTTATATTAAATATGAAGATTAAAAATCTTTGAAGCAAGAGATTTTTAGATCTTAAATTGTAATGCAATTTTTATTTCTGTAAGAAAGGATACAATTTTCAACAAGATTGTTGACATTGTTGCACCTTAAAAATGTTGGGTTTTTGTAGTCCTTTTATTTTCTCTTTTCAGCCACCCTCAATGCTTCATGGAACACCGGAAAAACTAAAACTTTTGATGACTCAAACATAACGGCTGTGATTAAGTCCCTAACGAACAACGAATGCCTACGAATTCTTAGGTAAATTTCCGGTAATTCAAAGGGTTCTTTGGATTCCAGAAATTATGAACTGACTACCATCGATAAGGTGCTCACATTGTTCAACATTTCAGAGGGGCATAGGTGTTCTGATTACCATGAAGTTACTATAGTCTACTAGGTAGCGTGTTGCTTTAAACCCCAGGTTAATCATCTCCAACAAAACGAAATATGAAAAAAGACTTCCTCTCAGCAGATTTCTGGCATAAACTCTGAGAGTAAATAAAATTGCAATGAAAGTTTCTCAAAAATATGTCATTCGTAGCTAATTTTAAACTGTAGGTCTCGTCACTCGTGTGTCATATTAAATCACACAACATAAGTGGTGTGGCAAGTTATGTGGTAATTCTGACTAAGGGCTTGTAATAACCAATTATATATGCATGTATGCATGTATGTATTCTTTACTCGTTATACAGGTAGGCTCACCTGCGTGGACTGTGGCAAGGTACCTGCTGTATTTCTAGACTCTGCTGAAATTGAATGCATAAGAAAGGGATTGATTCACTTCTGTCTTTAAATATAATGGACAACTACCACTCAATTGTGATTCTCACGAGTCACTGTTGATAGAATTGCATCATTTTCTTTGATTCTTTAATGAACTCTGCAATATGAACATTGTTACGCAAGCAAAATTTATTCTAGAGTCAGGTTGATATTCTTTGGGAATATCTCCGATATGGGCCTAAACACTGGCCTAAATAGGACCTCGCCTTAAATGAGGGTACGCCACCTAACCTGTGCTAATTGAGGTCAACACGAGTAAAAGCAATGAAAACTTATTATAAATGTGGTAATTAAAACGTGATGATTTTTTAGGCTTTAAGGGACCTAGTGTGCAAGAAATCATCTTCGTTATGCATTTGTTAACAGATTTTCAATATTTTAATACTCGTGATACACTGAGTATTGACGAAAATTGACTTTACATTTCTGTCTGCAAAATGGAAGCAACATATTTTAATTTCAAATTTATTTTTTACATAAGTGAACCAAATTATTTCGAAAATCGTCAATTTTTTACAAGGAATTAAAAACAACTCACGATTTTTTCAATAACAACATTTAGCAGATGATGTTATTAGGATGACCATTAAAAAAGATTATAAATTGATTGACACATGACTTTGGGGGTATAATATCGAACGCAATAAATGTCAAAATTAAGTAAAATATTTGGCAAAAGCAGAAAGCCTACTAATGGGCGTAGGCTAATAGTTGTCTAACACAAATTACTTTCATGCACAATCAAATTTCAATGGCTTAACGCTTTATTCATTAATCAATGAATATTACGTAATCATGATTTCATTGGAAAAATCCAAATGGGGAGTGATTTTGATAAATTAATTCCTAATTACGACAAATACCAGAAGCGATTATATAACAAAAATTTTTTATTTGAGTGTAAAAAACAACATGACAAAAGAAGAAAAACCAATGAATCTTTAAATCGATATTTTACAACATAATGTACAGTTCTCTTAGCGAAATGAAATACTAGAAGAATTTATAGAACAGATTTCATCTTCATCACAAAGTCTATGCAAGAGGAAAAGGATCATCTAATTAAAGTGATATCTGACAATTTTACAACAGACGATCCGAAGAAAAACTAAAAGCCTTTAAAAGAAATTAAAAAGCTATTGATGTCTAAACTAATGCCTTCACTTTACTTTCACTTCACCTTACTTTCACTTTTACGTCACAATCCCTTCCTATTGAAGCAAAATTAACTCAAATCAAATTAAAATATATTGGCCTATCAATTGGAAGAAACTCGTAGCTGAATTTTTGAAAACTTCTGCATTACAATACACTCCTACAACTGAAATGCTGTTATGCTATTCAATAAGGTGGATTTTTCAATGATTTAAACATATCGGGTTTTTTCTAAGCGTTTCCTATCTTTAAATTTAAAACAAAAAAAGAGGTATAGGTGCGCTGTCGACTTATTTGAAAACACCTGCCTCTTAGGAATAAAAAAGTCTAAGGGGGTTAAATTCATCGATCTCGATGGCAGCTTACATCATCTAAACGGGAGATGATCATGCTTTCAAATCGGCCGTACAGCTGCGTATATATTATATACAATGCTTTGCCGTTGACAGTGATGAACTGTCCAAAGTCGCTTTCAATGACATATGGACTGATTATGTTGCCAGTTAAAAATCCACAACAAACAGTGGCTTTTTCGGGATGCTATACACGCTCTTAGATTGGCATTGTGTAAAATTCGAAAATTTTGTTTGTTTTCGTACCCATTTATACAGAAATTGATGATTTTTCAATGAAATTGGCGTCAGTTTCTAACACTCATTTTGCACTTGTTATTGAATGCTATATCCTTCCATGATTTGTTGGTAAACAGACTAAATAAATAATAATTAATTTGACAGATAACCTCTATAGGATGGTATTTAAGAATGAAAATGTTTAATGATTTTATACACAAAACGTGCACTAACGATTCATCTAAAAAAGGGATAAAGACTATAACCAAATTTATTTTCAAAAAATAAATGTTAATCCCTCTAATAAAGTAAATATTTTTCATAACAATTCGTATAAATTAAACAATAACAGCAAATAAAAATATTGTATTCCCTATAAATTAGCAAACGAGTTCATTGCATTTCATTATAAAGTTCATTACCTTCCATACACGGTGAATATTCACAAAATTTATCAATAAAAGTGATTGCATTCTCAACAATATACATAGTTTACTAACCTCAAAAGCATCATTTATCATTGTCAAAATAAAAATAAAAAACAATAACAATAATAATAACAATATTGCCGTATGTGCCAAAACTTATTGTAGAATGATGAATATACCATGCATCTAGACGTGTGAGTAATATTTAAAAACACAATAATATTTATACCTCATGCAACATGCAGTCTGTGACATATGTACATGTGTATCTATCTGTTCAATGTACACATCAGAAAGCCAAGAAAATTAAAATGAAATATGATTTAAAGAGAATATTTTTTTAAATATTCAATGCAGAAACATATATTTTTTTTTTAAATTAGGATGCCAAATAAACAAACATCATAGAGGCAGATACAAAAAATTATTAGAGTTCATTGAAAAATTCATTCAAAGTGTTTTTTGAACATTTTTTAAATATTTAAAGCATTTTAAATCGTCACTATAGTGATACTTTAAAATTGTTTCCAGAATAAGTAAAAAATTTAAATAAAAGCAATCGTTTTGTTACTCTAAATTCAATTTTTAGGCTTTCTTTTTATTTTAATCTTAATACTTATGAAAATATGCAAAAACCTTCGATTACACGAAAATCCTGTGGTGTTTGACGCAAGAATTTTCAGAATGTTTTATGCTGCCAGTAGAAGCGAAAAACGAATATTTGAAGATGTTTCAAAGAAAGTTGACGACCAATGCATTCCTTCATTGTTGACAGAGTTAAAGGCATCACAGAGAGAGAGAGAGAGAGAGAGAGGGACGAAATTGTTATCCAATGTAATTGGAAAATTTTCTGCCTTAATTATGAATTTAGTTTTGGAATACATTTCAGTTGCTGTCACTGTTAAATCAACACTTTTAATGCATTAAACTGCACTTGTTGATGGCCATGCAAATGCTTGTGTGAATAAAATGTTTTAAATTTTATTAGCATCACTAGATTTATATTTATAATATTAAATACATATATATATTTACATTTAATCTATTCATTAAATGTTAAAATGATTATATTCTCTAAAATAAAATAATTCGATTTGCCCTTGAAATATATTTAAATGTTGTATTGAATATATCGTGTAAATAGCAAAACAATTAAATTTCTGATATGAAGACCTAAAATTAAAATTAATTGAATGTGTTATTAAATGGGAATTTGCTGAAGTGATATTAAAAATCAATCATTGGATGCATTGAATGTAAATCCCTTAATTCTTTTATAAATTAATATTTATTATATTGTATTTATTCTCGCTTTATTTACAAAATTATTGATTTTGAAGAAAGAAGATTGAATTTCTAGTTTTTAATTGTTTGCTTTTGCAGTGGAAATATTGACCGATAAGACCAAAAGACTTTTTCGGTATGCATTAGGCGCTTTTGAATTTCACATGGATTAATATTGTCCCCAATTTGTCAGTTTTGATTTCCGTTCATCCAGAAATGGGTTTTATCGCTTTAGATGACTTTTCGACGAAAACTGTTGTCAGTTTCCCACTGCACCAGAGTCAGCGGATGCACGTCGTTGTCTATAGTCATTCATGGTGAATGGACAAAGAAGAATGATTAAAAAAAATAATTTAGCTTCAAAAAAGTTGGCGTTATGAACTGTCAAACTTCGGAAGTCTCTGTTGTAAGATCAAATATAAATATGGTGTTATTAGTTCATGAATATTTTTTATACGGATTCTGCAACAGGCAGAAGATCCCATAATTTTGTTTATTTTCACCTAATTGTATTGGCATCGATACATTTACCACACATGTATTCATATGGATGATTTGTTTTTATTTTAATATTTTTGTTGCATATTCTTAACGGTTTTATACAATTGTCCTTTTATACATAGTCATTAGAGGATTAAATAAAGATATTGTACTCATGAAAAACGAAAAAGTTACTCTATTACTCCAGCAGACTTTCGCTTAAACAACTTATAGTCGTAATATACTATGTATGTGTCATTAACCAATTCATGCACATAAATCTTTTGCGGGTCCATACAGATACGTCTGAACCATTAAAGAGATATTTTTCTGCGCTGCTTTTTTGTCTGCATTTTATTTTTTTTTTCGTTTATTTCAGTCATGGCACAAATATTTACAGGCTCTTGGCATTGCCTTATAGAAAACATGGCAAAATAAAATACGATGTCGAAATTGGAAACAACAACTATGCCACGACATACATAGGAAAATTAATTTATTGGATTTTTTTTTTTTTTGTATTTATAAATACGTGTGGGAGTTTGTATCTAAAATAGGACATATTTTTGGTATGCAGTGATGAAAAATTTGTGCTTGTAAAATATTTAATGCGTAGGATTCCCACTACTGGTCTGAACTTTTCGTATTCATTTCTTTTCTATTTGTTGTTTAATATTGACTGCAAGAATCCAATTTTCCATGATATGATCATGGAAAAATATGATATATTCAGAATAGGTGGCCAACATTATATTCATGAATAATCAGTCTCTTCAGATAGTAATGGCTGAACTGCGTGATAAATAGTTTCAACAAGATGGTACCACAAGCTTAGCAAACCGAACGATTTTGTTTGTATTGCAGGAGAAGTGACGTCATTTGCCTCCAATCCATATCTAGCTATTTGATGCCGTTATATATCTTAATTTTTGTTGACATTAAAACGAAATATAAAAAAATATTTCTTCGGCGACTGCCTCTCATCAGATTTCTGGCAAAAACTCTGAGAGTAAATAAAATTGCCATGAAAAGTTTCTCAAAAATCTGTCGTTCGGAGTCGACTTTAAACTGTAGGTCCCGGCACTCATGTATAAAATTAACACACACAACATGAGTGACGTGACAAGCTAGGCCGTAATCCTGACTGACGGGTTGTAATGGCCAATTATGTATGTATTTCAATAATGCTAGAGCTTTTAAGAAGCCAAAATTCTTCAAGTGATCGCCGTGAAAATAATCTAAATGTTCGAAAAAGTGGTCTAAAACTGATTATTCTTAATTTTTGCACAGCATTGGAGCAAAAACAGACTTGTTATAAGAACGAATGTTTTAAGTTTCATTCATTTCTGACGTCCAACTCAGTTCAACTAACTTCTAAGAAATAATACTTATTTTTCTTCCCATTTGTAAAATTCTAAATCCGCTTACTATTACATTGAAATAAAAAATCGTTCAAATAATGATTTGTGTACTGTAATATGCATTGTACAAATTGTTCTATTGTCGTTTTAACTGAGAAACATTTCTGTAATAAATTTAACTTGGTCAACAAATTATTACAAATTGTCTTAATTTTTTATTTCTTATTCCTTTTTTTTTTGTTTTTTGTAGACATTTAACCATAAGAAAATTCTTTCCAATAACGAACAATAAAAAACAATTGAAAATACAGTGAACGTCAAAATAAACAGTACACTAATGTTAAAATTCTAACAATCACCAAACGCAACTTTTACCACGCAAGGAGAATGCCGAAATAATTTGTATTTTTTTGTTTTTGTTTCAATTTTAAAAACTGTCAATGAACAAATTTTAAAACAAAAATAATGGTTATTTATTAATGCAGATTTTTTTGTAATGTACAGTTTCTTTTGGCGCTCACTGTATGTATGGTGGAAGGAATACAAACAATAAGACAAATGGAGGGATTTTTAAATGATTTTTTTCTAAAGGGTAGAAATCAAAGTATCTATAAAAGGAAATATGAGTTCCTTAAGGTAAACAATGAACGATAATTACGTATTTTAAACAAAAGAATTTTAAACTTAGTAGTATTGTAGGGTCAATGAACATGTATCTGTTGCGAGTTGTTTTGTGCATGCAATTATGCAGGGTCTTTTAAAGACTAATATATGTCACAAAACAATTTATCACAGCTGAAAGCACTCATCTTTATATTGGCCCTTAACGATAGTAAAACTAATATCTGATGCATACAACCAGAACTGTATTGGAATTTTTCTGTGAAATTTTTAGCATTTCGCTGTACAAAATTTTCCTTTGAAGTCTGTAATAATATTTTCACATTATTTTATTTGCAGCTACTGTCTAACAAAGTGCCATTAAAAACGATTTGAACTTTTTTAAGTTAAAACTGTTTTCTGTTTTATTTGATTTTTTGTTTACCATAGGATCAGCAAAGATTTAATTCTAGAAACGCAAACCATTGGAAATGCCTTTTTAAAAAATGTTCCTCTTTTTAATGAAACATTTTTAGGTTGACAGTTTTAAGCGAAGTAGTTGGTTGTTTTAAGCGCCTTTAGCAGTTGTTTTTTTATTTCCTTTTTAATGCTTTTAAATTGAATTAAATGACAATTGTTGTTCAATTGTACAAACCAGATAGAATAAACGAATATGCTTACAACATGTGTGAAAATATAATACCATTGCAAGGCGTTTAAACTTTTAATTCAAAGACTATTTTCAAATAACATTCGCTGTAAGTTAAGGTCAAGCAAATCTTTAATAAATTTAAATAAATAAAATAAATAAATAAATAAAAATAAATTTGTTCACATTAAGTTGGCCATCGTCTTGAATCAGTCTGCACAACTTAATTGGTGATAATATTCGGTTTCTTTCCAGCTTGGTTGTTAATGCCCAAGTTGTACTGCAATGCTACCTTGGAACCTTAGTATTTTCTCTACCCACGTAAACTTCTGTATCAAGATTATATAACTTGGTTGTTGATTTTTAAAGGTTCTTCCCACAGGGTTTTCAAAACATTGACAGTTGATAATGCACATTTTGTTGAAGCTACATCTGTCAAATAAAATCTACATCAAAAAATCAAAAACGGATGTTCTATTCCAGTAAAGTATCACTCGTTTTAGCCATAATTGTTCTAACGACTGATGGATAAATTCAAGTTCAATGGATCAGTAAACACTTGATCACTACACGTATGTCGACAAATGTACAATGGGCCGAAAACATCACCGCTGTACGTGTGTGTGAAAGAGAAGTCTAGGCTGTCACAAGAAATGGGCTTTTCGCAGACGACAACTGCACCCATACAAATTCGTTGTATTGACCGGACGAGCGTACACAAACTTTATTTGGATTTACGACTTGAAAACTAAGAAAACACTAAAGGAAATGAGTCACCCTTTAAAATACTTCAAAATTGTATTGTTTCATCCGTGCTTTTGTGTTCCATTTTCACAGACCTTAGACTTTCCTCCCTTTATGTATACATGAACAACATGTCTCCACACTTAATGATTTCGTGTTTATACGTTTTTTTAATATTTTCTGTACAGCAATTATTCATTTTGGCACAAAACATGGAAAACGTGGATCAAATATTATTTTTTCTCTTGCATTTTTTTATGTTCTCTATCAAATTGTTACAAATGAATGCGGTTAATTAAACCGTAAGAATATACATATGGAATGTAAATAATGTCATGCTTTTTAAATACGTACATCAGGATTTTATTATTATAATCTAAACGTGTTTGTATGTACATGCTCGTATGTTGTTCAGGTTCTTGTTAATTTAATATTAAATTAATTCAATTTTGCAAAAAAAAAGTGTCTTAATTTTTCATAAGAATTTTTTTATGAGACGTAAGCTTAGAAACTGTACTTTAAAAAAAATTTATATTAATAAATTAACGTCATTTTTATTTTAATATGGTTTCATTGCCAGTTTTTAAAATTGAAACAAAAAAAAAAAAAATCTGTAAATTTCGAAATATTGTAAAATTTTTTTGGGCACTCTCCTTAAGTGGCAAAAGTTGAGTGCAAAAAAAAGTGTCTTAATTTTTCATAAGAATTTTTTTATGAGACGTAAGCTTAGAAACTGTACTTTAAAAAAAATTTATATTAATAAATTAACGTCATTTTTATTTTAATATGGTTTCATTGCCAGTTTTTAAAATTGAAACAAAAAAAAAAAAAAATCTGTAAATTTCGAAATATTGTAAAATTTTTTTGGGCACTCTCCTTAAGTGGCAAAAGTTGAGTTTATTGATTGTAAGAATTTTATCCTTAGTGTACAGTTTCTTTTGACTCTCACTGTATATAATTTTATATACAATGGTACAAATATATTGGATGTACGTATGATATAAACAAATGAACAATCTGATCTATTTTGTTAGGAACTGGAAAATTTTGAAAGAAATTTTAAGAAACCGTATTTTCCATGTCATTCTCAACCATTCCCCATAACTCTAAACACCCATTTAATTGAAATGAACATTGAAATGCTTTTTGTTTTTTCGTGCTTGACAAAGACTTATTAACTGTTCTATTTCTTTCACTTTGCAATCTAACACTATTTAGTTGTGAAAGTAATAAATTTTATAAAGTGAAGGCCATTTTACTTTTATTTTAACACACAGCATTTTTACATAACAAAATTGCAATTGCAATATTGAATGCATTTAACAGCATCTCATGAAAGCATTGAACAACTTTACTTTGTCAACAGTTACTATTAAAAGCAAAAACTCTTTTAGAATTGCTTTTGGAGAAAACTTTTGCAGCAAAAACCTACTGCTTTTCACTTTCGAAGTGAATTTATTTTATTTTTTGTTTTTTTTTTTGCTTTTTTGGTTTGTTCTTATTGAAATGTTCTTGTGAGGAGTGTAAATAAAAAATTTTAAAGCAAACAAACTTGGAATTTTATTGAAAATACTGTTTCTCGTTTATACCATAATTGAAAAAAAAAGAAAGAAAAACCGACAATGAAATTGGTTAACCTGACAGAAAGAGTACAACAGTTTGACAGGTCAATAGTTCAGTTGGATATTGTTTTTAAGTTAAATTATATTGAAAACCAAACTTTTAGTCTGTTGAAACGTTTTTTATTTTTCGCTATAAACTATTGTCACGAATTTTCTTTTATTTACTAAAGATGCCTTTAACCATCTTGGAAATTTAATGGAGAGCTTAAAACGGACACTGATTATATCACAAATATTTGAAACCAGTTTAAGTGGACTTGGATAAGATACCTAGACTAGCATGACCGTGGTAATGAGAAAGTGTCCCTTGACAGTGCTAGAGGTAGTATTAACTCAAACTTCATATATGGCTCGCAAATCCATTTCCAACCAAATTAAAATTAAATTCTATAAGTTCGGGAGAAGCTTTGCAATTAGACTGAGTAATACAACGGGTAAAGGCAGATAGTGCGACTGGAGTAATATTCGGAACCCATCGGGGAACTTTCAGGTGTATTTAAAGCGAAAGTTTATGCCATTGGATAGATGTGATCAATTCAACTTGTCCTGAAGTGCAGAGGACTGACTACTCTGGGAAATAGAGTCACCCATTGCTTAACACCAGATCATATGGGAATGAATGGGCAATGAACAGGCGAATGAGCTTTTCAGACGTAAAAGACATAAAAACTCGACAATTGGACCTGATATTTTTCGCACTGAGTTGTTTAATACTTGAACTTATTTGTATAACATGGCTAGAACGACTTGAACCTCATTGGGCTCTATACTTTCTTGGATAAGCGAAACAACGAAGATCAAGTAGACATATACCATACTTTTGTCGATTATAAGGCATCGTGTCTGTGCCGCATAGGGCTATGCAGTATGGCGTTTAATAATCTTGCACAAGTAGAAAAGTACCACTCTGATCATTCTGACACCATATGAGGTTTCTTGTTGACAAGATAACTCCTTATCACGTGTATGAATCTGGAAGTAAAGAAGGACAAGTCGAAGGCAAATAATCGACATGTAATTAAAGATATTAGAGAAAAAAGCTATTGGCACGGTTTTCAATCTTGTGTAAGTTGGCTATGATTTTCTTATTCGAACTAACAATCACCGAAATAGATGTTTTACATTTTATTAAAATCTACTTTATAAACATGTCTTTTGAATGAATGAGAATATTACGGCGGGCGATGCAGGTATTTAATGCATTGTGATCAACGGACGGTAGTGCTTATAATAATTTCCGATAAACAGGTGGTTGACGTTAATTAAATATAGAAGTAAGCAGAAGTCGTTTAAAAACATTTTATGATTGCATAGATTCGTATTGTAGTTATAGATTTATACAGTTGTCGTTGATGTTTTTTTAAATAAGTACGAAAATGATCTCAAAGATTTAATTTACGCAGTTCACTCAAAATTTAGAACAATTGCCTACATTATTTTTTAACTTCAGTAATACTTATTACTGATGAAAATTATTTAAAATTATATTAAAATTATATAACTCAAACAACATTAATAGATTAAGGCGAAACTTGACAAAGAACAATTTTCGCCATCCCCATCTCGATTTTAATTTGGACAAATTTTCTAAAATCATTAAACTTAGCGCCATGTGATATTGTTTCATGGTAAGGATTGTAAAATTTTGTGAAGTTTCTTTAAGATAATGATTCCTTTTTAAAATGTTTCATTTTACTCAATTAGGCTTTCATGCCAAAATATCTTCCCCCCAACTTGAATAAAAATAAAATACACTTGGATAGCTCGAAGGCAAAAAGGATTTTCCCATTTCTCTTGTTGCATCTAAAAAAAAAAAAAAAAAAACAAATTGTTAAGAATAATTATAATTTCAACTTTACATGGTACACACACCTAATTTAATACATTTTGTTAACAAAGTTTCTTTTTGTTTTCATATTTGTTATTATATTTTAACAAGTTAATAAGTTTTTCTTATATTCTCCATTCAGGAAAAGTTGAAAATTAAATTTTACATTTACTTTTAGTATTTTGTGCGGCAGTTGGTTGATTACCACCTAACCCTTGTAATTTTAGCTGTCGTCTTGACTTTACATAATGTTATAGAAGATGATTTCTAAAAAAACCTCTACTGTGAAGTACCACAATAAAAGAAAATAATTTTAAGTTGTGTTTAAGAGGATAGGCCTGTTTTTTCTAACAAAAATTAATGATGTTTCATTGTGTAAAAAATTATTTTTTAGAAAAAAGAAAAATGTACGTGTTCTTCTTTAAAAATATTGCCCACAATATGAAAAATGTTCTATTTCTAGCCTTCACAAAAATCACAGATTAAAACCAACTATCATTTCCGTCATAACTTTTTGTTTTTTTTTTTTTTTTTTTAATTTTTATTACAACAGGGCAATTACTTTAAGTTCTTCTTTGAAATGAAAAAAGGCAAAACAGGGTGAGGACAAAATTATTTAAATGTTTAATTATTTATATATTAGTATTAATATTTAAGTTTATTTAATATTATGGTAACATTTAATGATGTTTTATGTATTTATTTTAGATAAAGAGTTTGGTAATTGTTTTAAAAGTGAGTCGTCACTGTTAGGTTTTAGATTTTCAACTACTGTCTGGTCGTGTCAAGAGTCGCAATTCAACGAGTCCTCCGTACCCAAAGTTGTATCAGTCAGTATGTTCGCTTTAGTCACAAAACATAGTGTCGTATTATTTAGTAACTCAAAAAATGTCCCTTGTATATTCATCGCAATTCAACGAGTCCTCCGTACCCAAAGTTGTATCAGTCAGTATGTTCGCTTTAGTCACAAAACATAGTGTCGTATTATTTAGTATCTCCGTCCACTTCTAGTCCTACGTCCGTTAATTCCCAATCCCACATGTTGATCTTTTAAAAGACAATATTTTTTCTTTGAAGAGAAAAACACTGCATTAATTTTATTTAACTTGTCCTTAACTGAACCTTTGCTTACTGAATTTAATACTTTTATACTGTAGGTCCCGCCACTAATGAATAAAATTAGAACATCCAACATAACTGGCGTGAGAAGCTAGGACGTAGTCCTGACTCAAGGGTTGTTATGTTTTTAAATTTAGTTAAGGCTCTATAGTTTGTTTTGTTCGCAATTTGAAGAATGTATTTGAACTGGTACCGTAAACGATTGGCAAATATCCGTGCGTCGACGAAATGCAAGATCTGTCGAAAACATCACCTTACGTCGTTTAGAGTGTGCAGGAGAGTCCGAAGCAGTCAATTTTGCATCGCTAACAAGAAATCGGTTTATATCAGTCCATAACTTAGTGAATTTTTCCAAGTGCCTTTAGTCTACACTCCCACAAAATTCAAATGATCTAGGAACTGTGTTTGCTGAATGGGCTCTGGAGCAGCTGTCATCTAACCCTGTTTATCATATAAAAATTATGAGCAATCCACATGATTTATAATAACGTTGTGTATATTCCGAAAAAGTAGAACTGTGGTATTAAATACACACCTAGCAGAACTGCACATATCAGCCTCGGTAATGACGTCACGAATTTTTTACTACAACATAAATGTAACACACATTTTTGTAGGTGAAGTAATTGTAGTGTTTGCTCCTTTTTAGTGAAGACACAGAAGCTATTAAAAAAACAGTTTCATATTCTCCACGAAATGTATTTACATTTTTGCACTTCAATTAGTATTAAAACTTCTGAGAAACTTATGCCGACACTAATAAAAATTTCGTTTTTCCCCTATTTTGTATAAATTTGGCAAAGCTTTTAGCGTGGGTGCTTGCGAGAAGATGTTAAAAGAAATACTTTTTGCTCCGTTTTTTCATTGTTTAGAAAAGTCATAAATTATTATGGGGAAAGAAAAAATTTGAAAAAATCTTAGCTTAAAGTATTTAAAGTAACAAAATATGTTATACTTTTATGACTATGCATGCACATACAGGGTATTGTATTAAATGTGATCGAATAGGTCGTTGGAAGACTTTCTGCTTGTATTCGTTAACACTGTGAGTGAAAGACAAATCTTCCGAGGGTATTTAACGAAATATAAGCCTTTTTACTTATTAAAAATTTATAATTTGTAGTTGCATTACACTATTATCCATTCCAGACATTTTTCATAAAATATCAATTGACTTCAAATGCAAGGAGTCAACTTGACTTCCGGGTACTTTACTTGTCTCAGTTGACAAGTACACGTCTTCTAACCTAAATTGACTTAAAACAGACTGTAAAAAGTCTAAACGGTGAAATATTATTATATCAGTATCGCAAATCTTACTTACTTTCTTACTTAATTGGTCATTACAACCTTTTAGTCAGGATTGTGACCTAGCCTCTCACACCACTTATGTTGTGTTTTGCCAAATGCGATTAAAAGCTCTGTTCCTGTCAAATTTTTACGTTTCTTCATCTATGCGCACTTATCAAGACTATTTTGGTTCTCTCACACCGCTTATTCCAAGCCAGTATTATGCAGTCATATCCGTATTCACGTTGCAGAATCATTTCACTTTGTTCCTAGGATATCAAGTAGCTTGCACATCGGCCATAATCACTGCCCCATTGGAAAATGTATGCTGTAATATGCCATCGTTTGTCATGTTCCATATTGTTGGTTAAGATAAGGAATCTCTGTGGGATTCTGAAAGCGAACTTATATTTTCTGAAACCTGCATGTTTTCCGTACTATAATACATATATATGGTGAATGAAATAATTACATATTACCCGTTGCAAGTATTAAGGTACGTAGGCTGTGGCAGCTCGGCTTGAGTTCTTCGATATTAGAAGGTGATAAGCATTAATACGGTATATGTGTGATATATTTTACTCTTTCGGATCCCGTACTCCAGAAACATCATTGAAAGTGATAAAGCCTCATGAGGTATGAAAACTGTAACCTCCTACTCTTTCCATAACATTTCAAGAACTCTCTGGGCATCGGTATGAGTGATGCAGGACAATTAAATTTCTGAAAACTTATCGTCACCCTGTATTCACTGAAGTCACAGCAGTAGGTAGTGTGCTGAATTATTAGACGTGGCTTCTAAAGGATTCCATATAACTTTTAAAAGTAAGTAACAAAATTTCTTGTATGCTATAAGTTTTTAAATTTTCATTTCATTTAAATATTCTTTCATACAACAGAAGCATTAACTAATTAACTACATTTTCGCTGTCGCCTTAATGCAGCAGTAGTTGATGAACAATTGCCATTAAATTCAATCACAAGCATTTCAACTCAAACAAGCGAATGCAATGCAAATTGAAACTTTTTTCAGCTTAAGGTTTTAACAACTTTGCAATTATTGCTGGCTTAATATAGTCCAACCAAGAGCATTCTTTGAAATGCGTATAACAACGAGTGAAATTGCATTTTAAATAGTTTGTCATTAAAATCGTTTTTGGAAATAAATTTTTGTTGATCCGATGGCAAACAGCACTTAACACCGCTTTTACGATAGTTTAAATCGTTGAATGGCTTTTCTGAAAACTGAGTAGAAATAAATCCTTTGTGACGTAAGTAGTTTGAAATTGAAATAAAGCTTAAATGTTGATATACATATGTACGTACATATAAGAATAAAATTTATTTAAATATTTAAAAAGAGTCGATAACGTTGTTGTCATAAACACTAGTAATTTTGACAATTTTTATTTGCAGTATATTTCAATAAAAAAAACCTTGTTTAAGGTATTATCGAAATATTTTATTTATTAGGGAGACCTGCTAATGCCATTATGTGCGCAGTACAACACTTAGCCACTTACATTTGAAATGTGCGATGTTTCATGACTCTGAATTTTAACAATGGCATCATGACTTATGTTGCCATTGAGCAACACCAACGACTAAGGAAAAAGCAAAAGTCTAATGAGATTAAATCGTATAATTTCAGGGAGGAAATATGCAAATTTCCTTGACTTTGATGCATAACTGAAAACCCCAGTAGTCTGTGGCTTATGTGCACATATCTACGACTTAAGAAAAAGTTTATCGTTGTCAAATCGAACAAACTTGATTTCCAGTTCATATTATTACCATGTGAGGTAACCATGCCCTCAAATCAATGTACAAAAGCTGTGTTGAAACCACATTCCGTTGGTGTCCAGATCATCCAATTCAGGCCAAAAGATGTTGGTAATCATTGATCTATAGTTGCTTTACGCGTTGTCTTTCTGAACTGAGTGCCAGCAGACCTCATCTGTGTTTGACGTGTGGATTTCATTCTCTTTTGTTTATAATCTATTCCGTTTCGTGTCAGAAAATTTTGTTAAAATGATATTGGTTTACTAGCGCCCTTACCCTAACATTTGAATTGAACATTAAAAAAAAATGTCATACCTGAAGCGATATGGCTAACCTTTATAATTACTATGTCTTGTTGGGAACTTGATAAGAGTATGGTTGAATTCTGTTTGAATATTTCTCTAGGAATCTTGAATGTGGCGAGTGCAGCTGTTGAAAATTTTTATAAGGTACTGTCTAGCGTTAGACTATAAATATCGCACCATATTTTTGAAAGCAGCTTATATTTTAACAGGAATTCTCTTGACAGTTATAGCGTTACATCACCGGTAAGGAAAAACACAAATCTTTAGGCTACATATACGCCCAGTTACAAGAAAAATATTGCAGCGAAAATGTGAAAAATGATAGAAAAATTGTCCAAACGATCGCTGGATTTGCAAACAAAACCAAGAGAATTCCTGTTAAAATATAAGCTGTTTTCAAAAATATGGTGCGATATTTATAGTCTAACCCTAGACAGTACCTTATAAAAAATTTCCAACAGCTGCACTCGCCACATTCAAGATTCCTGTCAGTACTGATACTACGGCATACAGTAACAATGATTTACTTAACCTCGGTATTAATAGTATTTTGCTTTGCAAATGTTCTTCTACATTTGACATCGTTTAGTTGACCTCCTTCAAGAATTGCTCAGGTGACTGTTGGAGTTAGGACGATTGCTAATGGACTCTAAGCCGATTAAATCGCTCTCATCAACTCTGATATTCATATATCCGATATAAATTTCTCACTGCTGGAATGAATTCAAGGAATGATCAACGCAAAGCGTTGTAATATTTTAACTAGGCTCTTGACAAGGTTGCTTTGGCTTTTGATACCGTATATACTAGGCGTAAAAAAAAAATTTACCAAATCTATCATCATTTAAATACGGAAAAGAGTTTTCTTTTAATTATTACAAATATTATTTAAAATTAAAAGAAAAATGCAATAAATTTATATTTTATAAGAACCATGCGAAGTAGGCTTAAAAGATTTTTTTAGAATTTTCCTCTTTTTAATAGAAACGCTGCTCCTGTTTGTTTGTAATCCATTGCAGAGTACCACGTGATTTAAAGGAAAAATGTTAAACTAATATTCGTGCATATGAAGATTTGACTCTAACACTGAAATCAACGCTCAAAAACAAATCGATTTCAATAACTGACTGTTTTCCAGAATTGATCAGAAATAATCCGTACGCAAAGTTTATTCAGTTTAAAAAAAGATTATATTAATAAATAAGCTGACTTTTTATACATGAACCTGTGTTTCATTCCATAAATTGTGGACTTGTTGAACCACCCACTTGTATAGTGCTCTGTGTTTCATATGAAACAATGCCAAAAGCCTGTAAATGTTTCAGCCATGACTGCAACAAGCAAAAATAAAGAAACATTTTTTTCTGTAATAAGTGTGCGGGAATATTCTTTAGTTTTCTTATTTACACATAACTTTTGAATGGTTGAAATAGTTTCAGTGCATATCTACCTACATACAGCCAAATAATTTTATTTTTTTTTTTCCTTAACATACAATATATAAATATTATTTTTTATATGCGTACACATATGTGTATAGAATCTGTGTACAACTTTTCATATTCGCAATTATATGTGAGTATGCAGTTGAATGGGTTGGCGTTATCGCCTCTACCACATATGTGTCCATATAAATATGAAATTGTTTATTCCCAAGCCGAGTAAGTACTATATTTCCCTTTTACAATAAAAAAAAGAAAAAAAAAACTGAAAAGAAGAAACACAATATTAAAAGAAAGAGAAATTTAAATAAGAATTGCAACAAAGTAATTAATGTTGCTAAAAAAAATAAAGTTTAACGATTGGTTTTCGTGTCTTTTTACGCAAGTTGAACACTATGGCTGGCGGATATGAAATAATGTTGTCTGTATTACAAAATATTTTGACTTTAACATTTCATTTTCTTTCATAAACTAAAAATTGTATGTAAAACAAGCAGATTCATATAGAACTTATGGTGGATTTACTGATATTGTCGCACAACATTTTTGTCCAGAGAAATTTCTTTCTTCTTGAGGGATAGAAAATATTTGTTACAAATATTTTTCTTTATTTTGCCCGAACAAACTTGAAGAGAGCTGGATATAGGCTATATTTACCACACAAAATTGAATTGATTTGCCCGCATAAATCATGTCAAATTTTAATGTTTTATGGAAACTTTGATTTTCTTTACAAAATTTTCGAAGCAAGTGAATCGTGCTACAGAAAACTCTCAATAACAAAGAATTTTGTCTGATTAAAAGTTTTATTTGTAAAGTACGGATGAATCCAGCTTTATTGACGGTTTACAAACGATTTTTTCTAATTAAATTAAACTCCAATAGCTTTCTAAGATATCACCGTAGTCTAGTAGGTAGTCTGTTGACTTACTAGGTTCAAACCCAAGCTCAGACATTTCGAACAAAACGATGAATGAAAAACTTACTTTCTGTCGGCAGTCTTTTGGCAAAAACACTGAGAGAAAATAAAATTGCCAAGAAAAGTTGGTCAAAAAACTGTCGTTCGTACTCAACGTTAACCTGAATAAATTAACATACATAACACAGATGGTGTGCGAACCTAGGTTGTAATCCTAGCTACAGGGTTGTAATAACCAATTAAATGAGTAATGGCCTGGTATGTTTAGATTATAAACTACACTTGTGTACTATATCCAACAAAATTACTTTAAACATTCAATTAAATACACCTTCAGACAAGATTACATCTTCTTTATATATATTGTCCTAAGCACTGTGTATTATTTTCTACATTTCATCATAAAAGTAATCAGAGATTGTTTTTAACTCTTTTTTTGAATAATTTTCAATAAACTATGCTTCCTGCTCTTTTGTATATATGTATGTGATACAAAAATAAGTTTATAATCGTTTGTATAAAATTTTGATTATTTTAAAAATTCAAAGATTTTCCATTTAAATTCTAAGAATGCTTAAAGTGGTTTTCCCAAAAAAAAAAAAAGGATATATTCTTCGTACTTGCATCAGACCAGTGCTAAATACTTTCAAATATGAAAAAGAAATATTTAGATTGCAATTTTAAATGTTTTCATTTAAGTTTTAATATTCAATTTTAAATAACTTATAAAAGAAATTTAAATTACCTTAAAGCAATTATGAGACATTTAAATTTATTTTATAGCAAATATAAAATATATTTAAGATTTAAAATATTATTATTTAAATACAACTTTTAATCTGTAATAGAATTCATAAATATTTAACAAATAAAAAACAACTTACAGCAGTTCACAAAACCTATTCTATCACGACTATAAGATTATGAGAGACAAAGTTATCATTTTGAATATTTAGGCTGAGACCACAAAACATATTTTAAAATCAAATTACCAAGAGTAGGTTGTCCGTTTTTTTCTTGAAACATATGCGTCCCTATGGTTATTGAGGGATTTATAAAAAATTTGTGCTTAGTCCAGTAAAAGGAAATGATAACTAGAATTTCATTATTCAGTCTCAAATATTT
Source organism: Sarcophaga caerulescens (assembly GCA_927399465.1). Classification (NCBI taxonomy): domain Eukaryota; kingdom Metazoa; phylum Arthropoda; class Insecta; order Diptera; family Sarcophagidae; genus Sarcophaga; species Sarcophaga caerulescens. The sequence goes on along the minus strand of OV656872.1, from coordinate 136,578,699 downwards.
AGTGAATTACTTTACTCAACAACCATTTATTCAGGATTACAACATAGCTTATCACACCAACCATGTTGTGTGTGTTAATTTTATCCACGATTGGCGGTCACTATAGTTTAACGTCGAATCAGAACAACTGATTTCGGTAACTCTTCATGGCAATTTTATTTATTTTTCCCAGAAATATATTTTTCATATTTCGTGTTGTTATCTGAGCTGTGGTGTGAAACACAGGCTCCCGTCTAATAAACTAACACACTACATATGTGTGGCTATTATGATAGTTTTGTGGCTTATTCGTATACATCCGAACCCTAAGAAAATTCCGCAAGAAAGTCTAACTGGAACAAATCGCGTGGGATCTTTCACATCACCGCCATGCTCTCAAATTGTATGCGCCGAATATTCAATGTGTCATGAGATGGGTATGAGATGGGTGACACATTGCTATTGAAACCACATGTCATTGGTGTCGACATCATCCAAGTAGTTAATCCAAGAAGTTTGTAATTATTTAATTACTTTATCATTTCATCAAAGTTGTTCTCAAAGACATATTGACTGATGATGTCGCTTGCTAAAAATTCAAACAGATATAACTTGGACGTTCTTGGATCTCATGTGTTCATGTACTCATTCATCCAGAAAAGGGTCTTATCGCCAAATATATACGTCGACGAAAATGAGGATCAGCGGCTAGCTGCTTCATAATACGTTCAGCGAACACATGTCGTTGTTGTTGTTGTAACAATTCTGCTGTTGTCTCTGGAAGTATCTCCCTTGGAAAAAAACTTCCGGTTGATACAGCTTTCGCTGGGTTGACAACCCTTGGCCGATGATGAATCGGGTTGTTCCGGAGCGAAGATCCGATTGTCGTGGGAGCGAACACATGTCGTTGTCTATGCTCGTTTACATTCAGTACCTGAGCCAGTTGAATTTTGTACGGATGTAAGCCCAAGTCATGCGGAGAAATTTTAAAATTTCTGATCTAATCAATCTTGTATTATCATGCAAGTCTTACGGACAGCAGCAATGATGGTTATGCCATTACTGAACCATTGGAATCATATTTATCCAACACATTGCCAATAGTCCTATTGCTTGGTCAATTATGCGAAATGGGCAAAGAGTTCGGTACGTTGCCCAAACAGAACAAGCATTTTAATAAACAATTTTATTATTTGTATGTGTTCTTGAATGATATATCCGTTTACGATTTTAAGTGACAACCAAACTTGGCAGATGTATGAACTGTCAAAGTTCGGAAGCCAATGTTAAAAGACCAGATACCTTCTTTCCAATAAGCTAATATTACTCTAAGCACAAGGAATGAAGTGCTTTTCGTTCTTATTAAAAAAAAAAAAAAAACATTCATCACAATGATTTCAAGTGCAAGTAATACCATGTTGTTATTAATAATCAAATAATTTAATATCTTTTATTTAACATTTTGTTTATTTATTAATTTTTCTTTTTAATTTTGTTCGGAGAAAATTTTTTTAAATTTTGGAACAATAATGTTTATGCTACAGTAGACGACACCATGTTGCATGAGCAATAAATATTTATAATCTTAAATAATTACTCATACGTCTAGACATACATATCAGATGGTTTACGGTCTGTTAGATCAGACGTTTACATCATGTTTACGTGAATGTTTTTAGGCAGTAACAGATGATGTCATTGATGTTAGTAAAATACGATGTATTGTTATGCTGTTGTTTATTATTTTTATTGATCGAAAATTTCCTTCCAAAGCCAATAATATAACAAGAAAACTTATTAACTATTAGTAAACTAATAAGTCAATGACCTATAGAATAACTTCGAATCATTTTTTACTTTGATTTCATAACTGACTCTTTATAGGAGCACTAAGAGCATTATGGTAAGCTGATAACTCTTAAATGATGTAGATAACATGATCACGTAACTATCACCATGTTCTCTCATTACACCAATGAAGTTATATTTGACTCTTTCGAAGATAATATCGTCAAATGATCTACACCCCGGGTTGAATTTATATTGAAGAATTTTTGTTGAAAAAAAAAAAATAAAAAAACGATTTAAATTGAAAAGCCTCCGTTATATTAAAGGTGGGAAAAAGAAGGAATCTATTACATTCCTTAGGATGACTATTGGGTGACTTAGATTAATAGAGGCCGTACAATAGCCAAAAAGATTAATTGATAAAAAAAGTAATTAATCGTTGTTGAATAGCTATCAACTAAACTAGGCTGGAAGTAGTCTAGTAGGTAGTGTATTGGCTTATTAGACGTGAGCCCTCGGTTTTAACCCCAGGTCAGACATCAAAACGAAAATATGAAAAAATATTTCTTTGGCGATTTCCTCTCAAGAGATTTCTGGCAAAAACTCTGAGATCAAATAAAATTGCCATGAAAAGTTTCTCAAAAATCTGTCATTCGGAAACGACTTTAAAATGTAGGTCCCATCACTCATGTATAAAATTAACACACACAACATCAGTGAGAAGCTAGGTCGTAATCCTGACTAAAGGGTTGTAATGACTAATTATGTATGTATGTAACCTAGGCTGGAACTGGTTAAAATGACAGGGATATCACAAAGCGTTATTCATCCTTTGTTGATGGATTATTGACGGACCTGACTTCCGACTATATATATTTTATTTTGGGTCGTTTCTATGCAGATTAGTGAAAAATAGATATCCTTTTATTCTTTGGTTGATAAATACACAACCAAATAATTCTTTCCTTGTACAAACAATTCTTTTCAGGCTTCCTAAGTAGACAGACATTTATTAAAGCAATCTTTGCATTGAATTTAATCTATAAAAGCATGATGTTGTAATCTATAATGATTAATTAAATAATTTTTTTTATTGTATTTCTTGGAATTTAGTCTTATTTGGCTTTATTTGGTAATAGGATACGTATATGCAAGATACCGCCTACGTTTTTATTTTATATTGGCTTATTATATAACAACTGGCAATATGTCTAATTCAGACATTTATTACGCTCGATTTTGTACCCTCAATGTTTAATGTCAATTAATTTTAATCGCTTTAATTAGAATCAATAAAATCGTCTACCGACTGGTTTAACTACAAATGGACGATAGATAAACCAGCATTTATTTACAATTTGTAAAAAGGAGAATATTAACAAACTGCTGCTAAGTATTTAATTTGATTTATATAACAGATATACATACTTGTACAAATACGTATTTACTACATACATATTTGCATATTACATTGATTGATCTTAAAAAATGTTGTTAAAGAAAACTCCCTATGATATCATGAGGAACAGAACGAGCATTGCGCACAAATGGGAATAAAAAGCACTTGGGTATCTATTTTAAAAAAAAAAAATTTAATAAAATTTCTTTGTTTGCTTTATTGAAATATTTGTTTGCGCACATACTCGTACATACGTTTTTATTATAAGTTTTCATGTGTTGTTGAAAGAGATTTCTCAGTATTGTTCTAAAGGTAAATAATAAAAGGAAATGTTGGTTGACAACAAACTAATAAACAAATGGACCGAACAGTATATGCTGACACATATTATATACAAATATTGTAATTTCCTCAAAGGAATAAAGAGAACTTTGCAAAGAGCTTGATAAATCAAAATGATAATTCAAGACAGGAAATTGTATTGAAAAGATTTTTATTTACTGCAATCTTGAACATAATTCCATGGCCTCACGTGTAATAAAACAAAGCACTACCTACTAGACAACGGCGTACTGGAGAAATCACCAGTCGTAACTCCAAATATTGCCATTTAAATGTTTTCATTGATTAACAAGCAACTGAAGATCTTCAGTGTAAAGCTGTAGGCATGGGTCAATAGCAATATACCATTCAGCTATAAAAATAAGACTTATTGGCAGAATTTTCATTGATTTTTTCAAATTTTTATCGAGGATTTTCTAACAAATTTTCTAATGAATCGCCAACAATATGCTACATTGCATTTTGTGATCATGATCATATCACATGATGGGGCGATTTAAATCCTTAATCTTTTTCTGGTGGGGTTTTCTTAAGTCGTAGGAATACGCGAATAAGCTACAAACCATAGCGGCCCTGAAAGCCATCATAACCCCTACCAAATTCAGCATGATTTATTCGCGATGACCATGTAAAATGGGATGTTTCTCCCACCAGAAAAGCCTCGGACATTTAAACGATGTTATATTACACACTTCAATAGGTTTTTAAGCGAATGAAATGTTTCGAAAGGAAACTGAGCAACAATTTGTACTTCACGCCTGAGATAAAGATGGGAAGATCCATGTGTTAAAAAGGCAAATGCAGTTCCATTTGCAGGTTGGTAAAATACCGAAACCGTTGAATTTCGCAAAAGAAATGTATCGATATGAAGGGAGATTAAGTTGGGAACAAAGAAATTTCTTACAAAATATACAGGGTTTTCTTTATAAAGTCTAATGCTCTTAAAGGTGAACGCTATTGAAAGTGTCGCATTGAAATAAAATATTTATGATAAAATATTTCGAAAAACAAATGAAAAAAACTTTTGAAAATTTTAGAACAATAATAATAACAAATAAAAGAATTAAATATTTCAATAAAATAAATAAATAAACAATAAAATAAAGTGATATTTTACTGATATATTGCAAAATTTAATGACTTCAATCTATTGAGCACAAAATGCTTTGAACTACTCTTTTAAACAATGCATTCACAGTAGGAGAGAAATTACAAAAGAATTACGGCATTCTTATAATTGTACTACGATAAAGGAACAATAGCTTACAATACAAATGCTGCAATCTTTAGTGCTTTGAATACAAAGGAAATACAACTATGAAGCATGAAACAAAGAAAGTATTTTGAATCACGGTAAAAGCAAAAAGCTAGAATCCAGAGTGCATAGTCAAAATTGGAATTTTATCTTTACAAAAATTTATTGAATAAGAAAAATAATCTTACAAAATATGCAAAAGCCTGAATAGATAAGAATAGCCAAACAGTAACTACGTAATAGGGGCATTGGTTTGGTCAAAGTTTTTAATACCCTATACTTGTATGTAAAATAAATGTCCTCTGGTGAATATAAAGAACACGATGAAAAAACCGAGAACAGAGTTTGATTATTAGTTCGATAAATACAAGTTCGCTGTAAGGATAACCGCATTTGAGCAATGACTACCAATCGTGATTCTTATGTGCCATTAGGAGTTTTCATCTACGCTATATTAGTGCCTCACACATGCATACATAATTGGTTATTACAATCCTTTAGTCAGGATTACGACCTGATTTCCCCCATCACTTATGTAGTGTGTGTTAAGTTTATACATGATTGGTGGGACATACAGTTTGAAGTCGACTCCGAACGACAGATTTTTTGGGAAACTTTTCATGGCAATCTTATTAACTCTCGGAGTTTTTGCTAGAAATCTGCTGAGATGAATTTTTTACATTTCGTTTGCCGGATATGTCTGGCATGGGGTTTGAACCGAGGCTTCACGTCTAATAAGTCAAAATACTACCTATTAGACTACGGCGAATTTTCCTTACACAGTACTGTCTGTATAAACAACATTAAAAAATATTTCTTGAATTGTGTTACAGTAACACAAAGCAAGGCTTAGTACCAGTCATGTGTAATAAAAACCAAAAGTTCTTATTATAGAAATACGAGGAACTGCAGTTTGCAGACTTATAATTTGTAAACTTTTAATATCATATCTGTTACTTTATGTATGGCAACATAGGTATATACAATCAATATATACCCAAAAACTCCATGTTTCGTCCATGTGCGAGATGATTGTGAAAACTACACCTTGAACAGCTTATTAATGATAAACCAAATGTTAATAGTGATGCCTTTATGAAACTTTTAAATAATTTTATTATTAAATATTAAACAAAACAAAAAAAAAGTTTTCATAATCTTTACAAAACACCTTCACACTTTACATTGTTTACTGTACGCCAAAGTATATCTCTACGTTATTTAAAAATATTATTTCATTTACTGCAAAATAAGTCTGCTCAACACCACAAAATCAAATTACAGTTCAATAACTTTATCTGAACTTTTGTCTGAGAAATATGAATAAACATGACTTTTAAACTTTCGGCAGCCTTTAATCCCTGCCATCCGTATAAAAAAATTTAATACAAAACTTTCCCATTCTTCTACGGAAAAATGTATGTATACATATCAACGAACAAAGTAAAGTCTGTGCATAGAATTAAGTAAAAACTCCAAAACAAAAGTAAAAATAAAGTAATTTACGTTTATTTTCTTAAAACAAAAAGAGTTTTGAGTTGAAAATGGAAAAAATTTTGTTTTTATTTTAATTTTTAAAACACAACAGCCAGCATTTGTAGACTGTTCCAGAAAACATACTTTGCCACACCAAAGATCCAAATATTGATTGTCTTAAGACTGCTTTTACATAAACTTTTTCATGGCAGGTTTATTTACTCTCAGAGTTTTTGCCAGAAATCTGCTGAGAGAAAATCGCCTAAAAAATATTTTTTTTTCATATTTCGTTTTGATGCCTGACCTGGTATATGAACCCGGGCCTTACGTCCAATAAGCCAACACACTACCTAGTAGACCACGGCGACATTTTCAGACTGCCTTTATTAGTGCTTTTTCCGAGTTTACGACTAACTGGATGCGTACGGCTATCGGTGATTAGCCAGTCGGACTTAAGGCGTGCGTAGAGATCAAAGTCAAATATTTGATTTTTGATTACAATACCATACATAGCATAAAATGTTTGCAACAATATTATTTATAAAGTATAATAAAATGTATTAAAACAAATTGCCCTTGAAATGCTCAAATAGTATACCCATCCGGAAGATTTAATTTCAAGCTAAAAATAAAATTTATTTTGATATAGGGTGTGTAACCTTTTATTACACTTTGATGTTGTATTATCCATTACTGGATGTGGTCTTGAGACAAAGGAAGAAAAACAAGCCGAACGAAAAGGAAACAAAAGAATACAAAAGAAAAAAAATTCTAAAAATATTCTTTAGTTCGCCAAAGTTTTATTAGGTAGGTTTCCCTTTTTATCTCATACATCCTTATTTGTCCGCACAAACATTTATTTTTTATTTTCGGCGATATGTGTGCTGTGGCACAAACCATTTACGTTTACCCTACAATTGTTTTGGCATATTTTGTTTTAAATTCGTTTGAATGTGCATATGATAGGCCAAGCGGGCACAAATCTCAACGCAAAGTCGACATTACACACTTATACAATAGTTTGACTGGACTGTTCTCCCTTTCCTACTTCCTCTCCTTTTTCGTATCCCCTCTATTATCCTTACATTTTAAGGACGTTCCGTACAATGGGTCAATTTGACCTCGTGGTACTGTACTTGTCTTAATTGACAAGTACACGTCCTCTAACGTAAACCTAAATCTTGATTGGACTTAAATTTTTGTCCTTAATTCGTTTTCTTGTCAATGTAGACTCCGATCAGCATCCTAAAATTGGTCAGGGTAATAGGTGAAGACGTTATAGGGATACTTAATAAAGTTGAAGTGGATTACAATAGATCGCATGGTCGCAGTGCTAAGGCAATTCTTCACGGCAATAATAGTATGGCCTCTAAATTATTAATCCATTAATGGAATGAATTTCTTTCAGAAATATGTTCTATTTCCATTATGATGTGCAGGCCTGATGGTAATCACATTGAAATCGTGCAGCTAAAGTTTGCAGAAATTATAGGAAAATTTCGACCGTAAATGATCTAAAAAACCCTTCGAAATTAATGGTAAATATCAAATAGTGTCTTCCAACAGGGACTTCCGAACTTTAACATCTTCACATCTGATCTGATCAAATTAGTTGTCTTTTATGCGACCTCAGAAAATATTTATTAAATAAAAACAAATTAACGATATAACATTTACTATATGTACACCATGACATGACATAAGTATGTATTTTGTAATTTCATATATGAAATCGTAAGTTTTTTTTTAATTCATTTTTATTATTACACAACACAAGGACTTTCGTAATTTGACAGTTGATAACGGCAATATTGTTGAAGTGACATCTGTCAAATTTGTTGTCATTTATTCAGAGTGTTTTACCCAATCACCATGGACGGATATAAGATTCAAAGCATGTGCAAATAATAAAATTGTTTCATCAAAATTGATGTTCAGTTCGAGCAACGCTCAAATGGAAAAATCATCTTTAGCGATAAGGTTCATTTCTGGATGAATGCATTCCAAAGTGTCCGTTTTCGGTTGGGATTTGGAATTGGCGGCGTCATCGTCACATACCACATAAGTGGTGTGAGAAGCTTGGTAATCCTATCTAAAATCTCTTAACAACCATTTGAGGTACTGGCGATTAAAGAGACAGACAGGTCCCTTTAATTGTTTTTTTTACAGGAAAATCAATTAACTGTACTGCCTAGATACAGACTATGCGAGAAGTTTTCTTTCTTTCCACAGGAAAATTTAACTTTTTATAATTTTTTTTAAATTGACAATAACTGATTTTTTATCTGTAAGAAACAAATGTATGGTTCTGCCAGATTTCTTTATTATTTTAAGTTAGGAACAAACTGGCTTTAAGTGAAAATATTTCGTGACTACACATCTAGTGTACTTGGAAATCCCGAAAATAAATTAGAAAAATCATTTACTGGGGACTAGTTTTGTTCGCCAGCTGCTGAATTAAGTAAGTAAGTAAGTAAAGCTGGATGTTTCATTTGAATTGTTTGATACAACCTAATGAATTGTTGTCACTATAGATCAAAATCTATCTGCTCAGGTTTTAGAAGTTTTATTTCGAATCCAACCAGTATCTCTTGGTCTTAATGCTGAATTTGTTTCCAGCCACAAAGTTTTTTCTTACTTCGTTCATGTTGTAAATGGTTCGACTTATCTACGTTTCAACAGCGAATCGCAAATGGAAGTTGGTCTCTTTAAACCTTTCACTAAAAATTCATGTGGTACCTAAACATTGAGATTTTTTAAAATAATTTTTTTAAAAATGGTTAGCAACCGTTTTAAGGAGTAAAAAATACACAAAATTTGTTGCAAAAATGCTTTAAGTAATCTTTGAATTCATGAAACTCAATAAATTTAATGCATTTGATCATTTCATCAAAAATCTGTTGTCGAAAATGTGCATTAAAATATGAAAAAAAAAAAAAATTCATTGAGCTTACCTAAAAAAATATATAGCGTGGCATTTGTCATAATAAATAATGGACTAAGCTTCAAATGATAATGAAACCAATTTAAAAGCCCTTTTAAAAAATTCAAGAGATTTTGTATTTCACGAATTTGTTTTACAAATTTTTTTAGGATTTGTTACCCTACAAATACTGGGATTAAACGTGCTGATATGTTCAATTTGTTATTCATTTTTTACATGTCATGTACATATAGTAGTTTATTGAATAAAATGTAATAAAAAATGTGGAGAAAATAAACAAATAGATTTAATCCTTATTTGATTTTTATTTTTATTTTTAGTTGTTGAGCTTTTGAAGACTTGCATACAGTATTGTATTAAGATCAGGAATTTTTGGTTGCCAAACAACGATTGAAATTCTTTTTCGGAGAGAGTATATCTCGGCTACTTTGCTGGATATCGAAGAAGCTTTCAACAATGTGGAACTAAGCGCTGTACCTGGCGCTCTTATAAGATTGGGTGTAGAGGACACTATGGTGAACAGTATATATAAACTTCTGTGTTAGTTGACGATCTCACTGTAAGGGAGCTTGCACATTACTAGAGGTATACAAAATGGAACTCTACACGGTGCTGTACTCTGCCTTCTCTTATAGGATCTGGTGATGCTGGAACAGATATATCATACTAGAGAGTAGATGAACACAAAAATTAAATTTTCCGATAAATTCTCAAATGTGAGAATCTTTCTAAGATCTGTCCTTCACCTGCTGGGTACATGTTCAGCACTATGTTGTAGGATAAAAAGGCATTTGACGTCCTGTATTGTGGATCTGAGAAAACTGTCACGTATTAACATTAACAATCTAGGTCGCTTCATCAGAAGCTCTAAGTAATGCTGGGGCAATGGGATAACGTGACACTGTAGTATCACAATGGGTCTTTTCTTCCTTGGGTGGGCAACCACCTCTACCTACTTACCCAGTTTATAGAAATTTCATTTTAAGCAGTGTTTTGTGATACATTGATGTTCTTATTATTTTTCACATATTTTTTCTTATTAGTAAAATAACTTTTGTAACAAAATACTTTTTTTTTAACACAGGATTTTTAATATCATTATTTTATTCTCTTTTTTTGTAATGAAATATTCTTTAAATGAATAAAAAAAATGTCTAAATAAAGCATTTTATTTGCTTATTATGATAGAATAGATTTATTTTTGTTGCTACATGTAGTTTTTATTATTTTCGAACAAAAAGAACCAAAAAAAATAATAAAAATTTTCTTTTAACAGAGTAGATTATTCTAAACGGCATACACGTTTATTTTATGATTTTTTGCATGATAGTATTATGGTTTGTAGCATCTTTGTTGTTCAGTCTTAATTAGTACGAACACCGCAGTTGAACATGTCGGTTTCACAAGAGTGCTGAATGAGTATAAATCAAATATTAGAATAATACTCGAGCTGAATGGTTGGAATGTGATGTATAATATTATTAACAAAGTCGCTATACAACCATTATTTTGTTTATTCCTATTTGATCAGTTGAGAGAAAGAAGCTTTATTTTAGAATACTGATGATTTTGTCCCACAGCAGTTGAAGTTCTTAATGGGTTATTACAAATCTATAGTTTTGATTACAACCAAGTCTCATACACCATTCGTGCTGTGTTAAACGTCGACTCCGAACGACAGATTTGAGAAGCTTTTCATGGCAATTTTATTTATTCTCAGAGCTTTTGGAAAAGGCAATCACAGTTATTGTATTCGCTATCCTTTGATGTTGACTATTTAAGTAATTACTTTCGGGTTTTTTTTTTTGTTAATATTTTGTTTCTTGTTTTTACGTTTACAACTAACAAAAAAAGACAAACGTATACATTTAATAATTTATGTGCATTGAATTATTTTACTCTGTAATTATTAATGTAATAGAAAAAAAATTAAAATATATTTGTCCTGCTTTCATTTGACGAAAATTAATTACCTCAGTAAGTTTTATGAACTTAAAATAATTTGAATTTCAGTTATTATTGAAATGTTTCAAAAACCAGCTTACTTGGAGTAACAATAATTCAAATTTTTTGACCCTAAGAACATAATGTTATATTTTTGTACGTTAAAGATAACGATACGTCTGAAATTACAGAAATAATACAGTACCATCAGCCTTATGCTCGGTGTAATGTAACAGAGTCTCTGGGAGGAATCGAACCCATAACGCTGACGCTAATAGTCTAGCACACTACCCACTACACTACTAGAGCACCCAACATAACAAATTAAAAATTTATTCATTTTTGTTATTAAGATACAGGTACTACTAAAACCATGAAAATCGCTTCTCAAAATCCTTTTGGTATTACAAACCATGTAGCAAGTGGCCCTGTTTTGTTGGAAGCATACGTCAACCAAATCCAACCTATTAAAAAACGGTAATGTTACAGAAGGTAATGAACACACTTTATTTTTTGTGTTTTCTTTTAAGTCCCTCCCTCTCTATTTACTTCTATTTCAAAAGCAAATGAAATTGGCATTAAAATTATAACCGACTTACCTTGTATAAATTTATTGTTTATTGTACGAATTTTCTTAAGTTTAATTGTATTGTTTGTGTTAAATTTAGTGTTCAATTAAAACACTTTCATCTTTAAACAAAGTGGTACTTTATCTTGCGTATAATTGGAGCACATTTTACACGACTCATAATAGTTTTGTTTTCCTCCAACGGCAATGTCTCCAAGTGTTTGCAATTGTTTAATTTAATTGTAAATAATAAAAACTACAAATAAGAAAATTTTTCCGCTTCAAAATAATTTCCTTAAGGTATAAAGAAAAACAAGAGGAACAAGAAAATAGACAGCAACTGTAAAGTGTAATAAAGAACTGTAGGGCTTATTTTTAGTGTTATGTTCTTAGTATTTCTTTCTCTTCCTTTTTCCTATTTCTTTAAAGGCAGACCAACAAGAAAAATTATCACAACGAAATAATAGGAATTTTTTATAAAAAAAATTTTAAATGGAAATTTTTGATAAAGTTTTATTTTGAAATCTACTAATTAGAGAGTGTGGCTTCAGGAATGAATAGTTACTGAAAAGTTACATACACTTGGGTTAATGATGAATTTACAGCCGCTACTACTGTGCCACCCATGTCTTCCAACCTATTTCTACAATCTATGTAAGCTTACAAATGCGTTTAAAGTGTTGATTTATTTCTGGTATTGAATGGTTAAAACAAAACTACTAGAAATAGTTTTTGAGATTGGCAAACTATCATAAATTTTAAATTGACGAATTATTAAAAAACAGGGTTATAAACAGCTCAGACATACAGTGAGGGTCAAAAGAAATTGTAAACTAAGAATAAAATTCTGACTCAACTTATATCAAAGTGCCCGAAAAAATTTGACAATATTTCGAAATTTTTTGTAACTTTTTTTGTGTCAATTTCAAAAACTGGCAATGAAACAATTTCAAAATAAAAGTAACGGTAATTTATTAATGTATATTTTTTAATGTACAGTTTCTTTTGACACTCATTGTATTTATAATGCTCATGAAAATGTAAGCATAGAAGAGAAATTAGTCAAAATATTCTTTCAAATTCCGAAAATATGATATATGCTACTGCACTAGTGGGTACTAAATCAAAAGATTCGTTGTGGTCATGGAAGTTTATATTGGCAGAGCAATATAAAGGGAAAATCTTTCAAAGGCAAATATTTTTTTATTTTTCTTTTTTGTTAACTTTACGTCCTTCTTAAATGTTAGGCAAAATATTTCCTTTTTCTTCGTTTATCAGAATAATTTTGTTTTATTTTGTGTAATTTTGCAGACGAAAAAGAAATATTTGCTTTGAAAACAGTTTTTGTGTTATAAATGTATTAAAAAATGTTTGTTTATGCTGTTTGTTTAGTTTTGATTTTTTTTTTTTAATTTACGCAATGTGCAACAAATATATATTTTTGTGTTATATTTTGTTGTTTACTTTTATTTACTTGTTGTTCTATACAACAACACCTATGGTCTAATAATCATAGTATAGAATATTTAATTATAAATACATATAAAATACATGTTTTCTAAAGCAATGCTTAGTATTTCCATCATACCAAAATATCTTCTTCTTCCCTTTCATACCAAAAAAGCGTTGTAACCGCGATACGATTTTCGTTGTCTGAGCATTCAATGGTGAAAACTGAAATAATTTCGAATTCTCAATACATTATGATGCTTTATGGATTATATTTTACAAGCCATGTTGTCATGTGGTAACGTGGTGTGTTCAATTTCGCTATGGAATAAGTGTGTTCAATGTTGTAACAATATTTATATGCCTACTAGGTATGTTAGGTCACCGTAATTTAACTTAAAGTACAGAATTGAATAGTTTATACAAAACCAATCAATGTTTCCTAGTATTGTAGATAAGTACCAAGCAATATACTCAAGCTACTTGTTTATTATTTAATAATCCGCTTGTGGCTTTCTAAGTATAATAATATTTTGCCAGGGCACCATTATGCAGGAGTACACTTAAGGAAGTTTATCTATAAAAGACAGAATAGCAATGTATAGTGAGCCTACGTTTATTATATTGTCTTTAATGAATAGTTTGTCAATAAAACAACCTTTAACGTACAATACATTTCCAATGTTTCTTAGAATTAATAAGGTTTCTAAATTAAGCTTATGTTTTCAATAAAATTATTATAAAACAACAAGACAAGAGACAAGTCCTCTAAACAATGAACGACTTCAAAGAAATTTTGCTCATATTAATGGTACATACGTCAAGAAAACATAAGAAAATCTTAGATGGCGTTAAGGCAGCTTCAAAGCTTATTGTCAAACTCTATAGAAGATTCAATGAAGAGCAAAGCTAAAAAATAAATTTTAATTTTTTAATGGTGTTCACTGTATTGTTTCATTTAAGAACACATTCGTATTGATTTAATTAAATTTCATTTGCTTTGTATTAACTTAATTATTGTAATCAATGGTGTATTTTAATTATTAATTAAAAATAAATGTAATGAAAGTCATGAAGGCAAACTCAATAGAAATTTAACAAACAAAAGAGTACAAGAAGCAATTTTCAATGCTATTGTCAAAGTCCGTCAAGTCATTTTCATTATTTACACAATGTATGAAGCACGCCTAAAAGACACTAGCAAGTACAGAAAACGTTTCAACTACATTGCCTTTAAAAGGAAAAAAAATGTATTTTATTCTCTGGTTTGCAGGATTTAACAAACAATATTCTGTCAATGTCTGAGACACTTACCTAACAAAAGAATTGCTCAACCTTAATGCTTTGCCAGCCTATATAAGTCGAAAACAAAAGTATTATTCAGAAGGAAAATTCTAAAGCAGAGGGCGACAATTGTAACACTTACGTTCATCTCGAATGAATTCGAAGTGTTATAAACAAATGATGCAGAAGGAAAAAGGAATTGATTGATCGATAAATAAACTTCAACTTATAACAACAACAACAACGAAATTAATTCTTTTGGCAGCTATAGTCAATTTTAAGCTTATTTTCCAAACCAAAGAGTTTTGTGTGGAACATATTTTTTAGGTAAAAAAAAATTTTTATAATATGCTATGCAACAATAAAATATTACTCATAATCAATACATATAATATTTATTTATAAAGGGACTTTTTTAAGCGCTTCCAATATTTAAATTTAAGTAAATTAAAGTGTGTGTCAGATATCATTGAAATTGTGGTTTATAGCATATTCGCATTTAATTGCGACTCAAATAAATCCAAGAAATAGTCAAGGAAATTTCGAACGATGTAGAAACACGCGATCTCAGTGGCCAGCTCACATCACATTAGGTGAGATGACCATACCCTCAAATCGCTCCTGCAAATTTTCAATGTGTCATGAGCTGAGTGATGCGTAGCGTCGTCTTGTTGAACTATATGAGTCTCACAGCTCATGCCACATAGCATATACTACACGAACACGTAAAGCAATAGAAATCGTGTGATTTGACTCCATTAAATGACAGGAGTGAGCTAATAAGCCACAAACTACAGCAGTCCTCAAAGCTAACATAACTCATGAATTCAGTCAAATTTAGACTGATATATGCACCAAACTCATTAAAAATTTAACATTTCCGATGCGCTTCACCAAAGAAGCCATGGAGAACGCTAAACGATATCATATTTCACATATAACAGCATCGATAGGCCTTTCAAAAAAATTGAAAATTGAAATTGATTACTCACGTACAATTTTGTTTTGGTATATGCTTCATTAAAGATTTCTGTAAAAAATTTCCCAAATCATCAGATTCAGATTTATTGCCATACGTGTATATCTGGCATGTTATTCGTAGCTAATTTGCGTATCCATTTAAGATTCAATAATTCATTGAATTCGTTCATTAAAAGTCATTGTGCAAAATACTTCTTCTTGATCAGCATTCTTTTCCTTATTTTATTTCTAAAAGACAAAGATTAATTTGTTACCATATACACCCTAATTTACTCTGATTGCTTGATGAGATTGGAACACACATTATTGTAAATGATCGAAATTTATGGCCAGTGATTGTAGTTATTCCGCAGTGATTTAGTGTATAACATAGTAAATCAATAAAATTTACCATGAATTTGATACAAATTGATTACTGAGTGCAATATTTTACTAAGAGTTGTTGTGGTTTTTGTTTTCTTTCCAGTTAATAAATTGTTAAATATTTTTAAGTTAATAAAGGTGGATTTTTTTACGGAAAAATATGGAAGATATATTTTTTTTAATTGAAACATACAGAGAATGCCTCGTAGTCATGCAGAGAATTGTGGTGAGATGCCATAAGTTATAGGAATAGAGATTAAATTTTTTCTGTTTTTATATGGTTTCCCTAATAAACCCTAGTAATTCACTACACACTTAGGTAAAAGCAAAAATAAGTACAAGAAATAAAAAAAAAATAAAAAAACTGGAAATATTATAGGCTTTTGCAATGTTTCAAAGTGTATTTGTCAAATGAAAAAAAAGGAATGAGAAATTTGGTCTGTCAAAGACCCCTTCTATTGACTTGGCAGGCTCCCAATATTTTACCAATATTTTATCAATAAACTGTTGTCAATGGTTGATATCTGTTCGTTAATGTAGGTTTTAAGCTCTTGACCTGTAGTGATATTAAAACTGTACATTTTGTACAAATTTTAAAAATTACCACATCACATCGCATGATTATGTTAGCCAATTTACTCCTCTTCTAGGAAAAATTACACGATTTTCGAACTTTTCTTTCAAAACATCAAACGATTCAATGCTTCCCTAGCTGTGTGACAAATTTCCTGTTGATATCACATATTTTCTGCATCTATATCATCAATTTTTCGCCCCAATAAGCTTCGCATCAACTCTCTGCAGTGATTTCCATTGGCCGTAATCGCATTTCCATTTTCGTTTTTAAAAGAAAAATGTGATTCGATGGCTCCTCCGAACCACAAACCACATCAAACCGTGACTTTTGTAGATGTGATGGTTGCTCTAAAATAAGTCTTGGATTCCTTTCACCCTAAATGTGACAATACCGTTTGTAGACATAGCCATTGAACTGGAAATGGATTCATTAAAAAAATCGTTTTCTTCTTGTTTTTTGATGGCCTAAGAACAGATTTGCCGACGTAATGCGTTATTATTCGATTTTAATTCTTGGATCAGCTGGTTTTTATGTCTTTAAATGGAGATCAGAATACAAAATGTTGAATAATATGGATCGTTTGAGGTTTAAATGCTGCGAACGTTGACAAATGGATGTTTTGGATCTTCCTCAATACTTCAGCTCATAGCTGCTATACATATTCCCGGTTATAGAAACCTAGGCGTTAAAATTTTCATCAGTCTCTTTCACAAGCACAATCATTTATATTTTGCACTCTAATAAGATTTCTCTAGACTTTGACTGTATTTCTAAAAAATATTTAGGTTTAAATTTTCTGCTTAACTTTATCAGGGGAGGTGGTAGTAGATTCATTGTGGATAATTGTTCACAACTGTAATAATAACCAAAACAAAAAAATCTTTTCTCTATGTCCACAAAAATTGAATTTTCAGTGGAAATCTGTTGCCTATTTTTTTTACTTTTTTTAATTCAAAAACCTTAAGCAATTCTGACGACAGACGTCTCCAATATTGTACAGCATTTGATTTCTAAAAATTGCAAAACGTATTTGAATTTTAAAGCCTCCAATTAAGAAATGTTTTCTACCAATATCTGTAGTAAATGCGCTTGTATGTGAATATGTTTGTGTTTGTCTTTCTAAGGAAGATAAACACATCTGACTAACAGTGGTGGTAGTACCAATAGGTACTCATAAAATATTTGAATTTTTTTAGTTTAAAAGCATAATTCAAAAAATAAAATATGTTTTCTATTTCAATATTTTAGCAAATATCGCTTAATTTTTATAACTCTGACATTGCCAGCATACTGACTTCATCTTTCACATTTCAAATGTATATTATCTTTACATTTACCATATAATTGGGCTTTGGGCCAGCGACTGACAAGGCTACTTCATTACAATTTTACAGTTCAAGAAAATTTTAGGATTCTTTAGACGCATGAGAAAGGAAATTGTATTGCTCTGTAGTAAATGCAGATAATCAATAACATCCGCCAATTACATCGAAACAATACGAGATAACACGGCTATTGAACTTACCGTGCAAGAGAACCATTAACTGTGTGCCAAGTGGTACCATCCACATAACTTCCAGGTCCATAACCTAAATTTCTAGCCACAAGAACTTTGTTATCATCTCGCGATAGTGTATACCATTCAC
Source organism: Sarcophaga caerulescens (assembly GCA_927399465.1). Classification (NCBI taxonomy): domain Eukaryota; kingdom Metazoa; phylum Arthropoda; class Insecta; order Diptera; family Sarcophagidae; genus Sarcophaga; species Sarcophaga caerulescens. The sequence goes on along the minus strand of OV656872.1, from coordinate 136,560,704 downwards.
GGTAATTACTTAGCCACCACATTTTCGAAGAAGTTCGTCACCAACCAACGGCACCAACCGCTTTTTAGCAATTACTCCCATTTCCATTTGCTCAAATACGTCAATCCTACTTACAAACGCATCCACTGTAGTGAAAGTGTGTTTGAGTATATTTGAACAAACATTCAGCGTATTGACGACGCTGGAAATAGTCTGTATTCAAATATTAGGGTTACATACAAAAAGTGTGGTAGTTTCAATTTCGTTTCACTTCACTTAAATGAATGTGTTCAAATTATATTAAAAAAGAAATTTTGCTATTATTGTTTCCATCACTGTTTCTATATCCAATGTTCAAATGCTCTAATGTATGGTCGTAAAATTTCAAAGTTTTTTTTCCTTTGGATTTTGGTTTTTAAATCAAAATTTCCATCATCAAAATCTTGTCAGATTTGTGGTTTTCTACCTACTAAAGACTGTTGCTTTTCGTTACACAACCAAAAGGAAAATAAGCAATTTTTGTGTCAATGAAAACCAGCCTCAATCGCAGGTAGAGTGAGATATTTGAATCTGTGATGAATATTTATAAATTAAGGTTGGATGGAACTGTGTCACACACTTATCATGAGTGTCTTCTTTAGTCTATGATTACATTCCAAGTTTCTTTGCAAAAATAGACTAATTGAACAACATATGTCAGGGATATTCAATGGTCGACCTTTTGCGTTTCGTTCTAACACAGTCCGTGTTTGTTTCCTGCTATATGGCTAATTAGTTTTATGTATTTACGAAGTTCTGAGAGCTTAAAATAATAATACAAGCCAGACATATTAGGGAACCAAATGGTTTTTTTTTAGCAATGATGGCTTCAATAATGAACTCCAATGCTTCAAGAATTGCTAGCTTGTCGACATAAACCTTAGATCCATAGGCAATACAGATCGGTAATAATCGAATCAAAATGGAAGATAGTGAACAGGGCCTCTTCTAGAGAAAAATTGGCGTCATTGTAGAGAAATGTCGTTGATGTTTAACATTTTTGGACCAAAAATTCAATCGGTATAGCCCCATCATGATAGCCATTCACCATATTTGCCCCAACCAGTAAACAATTTTAATTGTAATTCGAAATACGATTCATTCCCAAACAGAATTTTCATCTTCGGACAGTTAAAAAAAAGCATGCAAACGGTGGTCGTTTGGCTTCAATTCTTGTGTGAGCTGTATCTTATACTTTCACAATTATAACAAAAAAAATATTTATTCGGCAACTTCCTCTCAGCAGTTTTCTGGCAAAAACTCTAGGAGTAAATAAAGACGCCATGAAAAAGTTTCTCAGAAATCTGTCGTTATCTCATGTATAAAATTAACGCACTCAACATAAGTGATGTGAGAAGTTAGATCGTAATTCTGACTGAAAGTTTGTAATGATCAATTATGTATGTATGTCATGTTAATTGTCTATGTAGATTATATTGATTTCATTGGAATTATACACCCAAAAATTAAGCTATGTTTGTAGATTGGATCTCAAATAAGGTATTGCCAAACACTTCCTGTCAACAGCAAAGCACACTAAAAAATAGGGTCTCTTTTAGCTTTAAGGTCCGATGTAGCCAACAATAAAGACATGGTTAATCGTATGAACCGTTGGACATTCTTAACTGTCAGGTGTATTGTGTGTAAGTATATTACAGCAAATATTACGGTAATATAGAAATAATAACAAACAGTCATGGTTGTTTTGCTATTA